>VWZW01003563.1:90818-191879 GCA_013397115.1 Edolisoma coerulescens | reverse complement strand
CCTCTGCCCGCCCGTCGGGAGCCTCATGCTCTTCTGCGGGAAAAAAGAAGTGAATGAAAAGACGCGGTGTCTCCCTGGCGCTCGGAGCTCGATCACGTTTCAAATTACCCCCCCAAAGAGTAACCCACCCAACAGCAACAGTAACAACAAATCCTACCCTCCAGCTCTGTGCAGAAATTGCGGGCAACATGACGGATGACAAAAAGTAGGCACAATTTAATAAACAGAGGAAGCATGTCTCACCAATAAAACAAATTCTAAATAAAACCATCTGCAAGCATTAAATTTGAAACAATGCAAACTCTTCAGCTGCTTTGCCAACAGAGGCACAACGGGGGGTAAAGAGAGGGATGGATAAACAGCCATCGTTTTCCAGTCCCTTCGGTTGACAATGGACTTGTATGCAAAGAGGGCTGTGGTGACAATGTGCCGGCTTGGATTCTTGGAACTACTTCCCTTTTTCTGTAGCCCTGAGAGACACCGTTTTCTGCAGTCCTGAGAAAAAAATTCTATCTTAATACTCTCCACCCTGAAGTGCCTACTATACAAGGTCGGTGTAGAGAAGAGAAAAATTGAGTGAGGACAAAAAGTAAAAAAGCACATAGCCCAAGGAAAATAGAGGCCTGCTTCTGCCATCCTTGAGCTGTGTCCACTGCTCTCACTGAGAGTTGTGGGGTGGCAGAACTTCAGGGTTAGGTCTTGATATATCACTTAATTTAAATTGTCTGGCAAAACAACAAGGAAGGTAATTAACTCGGGTTCAAAACAAGCTCACTTTGCAAAAGCAGCCAGTGTGGCACAGGTGATTATTCAGAAGTTCAAATGAGTATCAGTCATCAGATCTCCAGCTGTAGTTTGCTTTTTGTTCCCTGTTTCTAACCTCTGGGGAGAGGATTCCTTCTGAGAGGAAAAGTGTGCGGTGTCATTTTACCCCTTCCAGTAATTGCAGATAGATGGACTTTGAGGCACTTGCACTTGCCTTGGAAAGACCATAAGCTGTCAGCACCTTCAGACTCCTCAGAAATATTAGAGATCCTAATAGAGCTGCCCTAGTTTGCAGTTTCTGTCTGTGTGCTGAAATGTGTGAGAACACTCAACTGCCAGTAAGTGCAACAATGGGTTTGTAAATATGATTGATGAATGAACCAAGAGAAAAAATAATAATTAAAAAACCAATAAAAATCATGCAAGTAATACAAATGTGCAATGAATGCCAGGCTAATTTGGAGAAATAGTCTAGTTGTAGCTATTGTAGTCAGAGGCTGCAAGAGGAGGCTCAAAGGGAGGCATAAAGCTTTTATTTATAAAGAAAATTAAATATGTAAGTACAATAGAAATAACAGCTATTATGTCTTTTTGTAAACACAGGCATGCTAATTTATTGAGAGGGAGTTGCCTTGTCTTAATGCGTGCCAGTTGCCTTTATACATTTAATAGTCAGGTATGTTGGGTTTGTGTGGCAAGGTTTGGGCAGTGGGGAGGCTACAGGAGGCTGTCTTCTTAGAGAGGCTGCCAGAAGCTTCCCCACAGCCCAACAGAGCCAACTCCAGCCAGATCCAAGACAGACTCGCTGCTGGCCAAGGCCAAGCCCATCAGCAACTGTGGAAGCACCACTGTGATAACACATTTAAAAAGGGAAGGAAAAACTGCAACAGCAATGGTAGCCAGAGACAGGAGCAAGAGTATATGAGAGAAACAGCTCTCCAGACACCATGGTCAGTTGAAGAAGGAGGGGAGGAGTTGTTCCAGGTGCCAGAGCAGAGATTCCCTGGCAGCCTGTGGAGAATACCATGGTGAGGCAGGGTGTGCCCCTTCAGCCCACGGTGGTCCATGGAGTAGAAGATATCTACTTTTACCATCTGAAGGACCTCAAGCCAGAGCAGATGGATGCTCAAATGAGGCTGTGACCCTTTGGGAAGCCCACGCTGGAAGCAGGCTCCTGGCAAGGTCTGTGGAGCCATGTAGAGAAGAGCCCACACTGGAGCAAGTTTGTTGGCAGGACTTGTGACCCTGCAGGGGACCTGCACAAGAGCAGTTTGTGGAGAACTTGAGCCTGTGGGAGGGACCCCAGGCAGAAGCAGGGGAAGAATGTGAGTCCTCCCCCTAAGGAAGAAGGAGCAGAAGAGAAAATGTGTGATGAACTGACCACAGCCCCCATTCCCTGTCCCCCTGCACTTCTGGAGGGGAGGAATTAAAAAACTCAGGAGTAAAATTCAGCCCAGGAAGAAGGGAGGGGTGGGGGAAGGTGTTTTAATGTTTAGTTTTTATTTCCCATTATGTTCTCTGATTTGATTGGTAATAAGCTAATTTTCCCAAGTTGGGTCAGTTTTGCCCTTGACAGTAATTGATGAGTCATCTTTCCTCATCTTATTTCAACCCGTGGGCTTTCAGTAGTTGCATTTTCTCTCCACTGTCTTGTTGAGGAGGGGACTGATAGAGCCACTCTGGTGGACACCTGGTGTCCAGCCAAGGTCAACCCATCACATCAGGAGATAAAATCCCCATGAAGAAGATTTTGTATCTTTTCTTGTCTAGAAACAAATTTTGGAAGGAAGACAGAGCAAATTTGTACTCCCTCTGCAAAAATGTTACCTTTAGGGCTTGAAAAGGCTTCCCTTCTTCAACAAACTGCCTCCTCACTTATTAAGAAGACATAGGATTAATTTTTTTTAATGAGTACATTCAGCCCCCACTCCACCACACACAACAATTCTCCTCTGTCTGCAGACTCTCAGAATAAAACTTTACAAATGTCAACATCAGTTCAGAATGACTGATTGGGTGTTGACTTTCCGGCGTTATCCTATCAAATCTGTTCCTCCATGAAATCCTGGATACTCTCCTGCAGAGGCAAAAAGGTTCTTCTACCGACATTGAACTTTTAGCAAATGGTATAAAAAATAATGCTTGCAGAAGCAGATAAAACTGAATCAAGCTTGTCAAAAACCACACTTAAATGGTCTTCAGAGCTCAAAAGTGCTGGGAGTTGGCAGGTACATCACTCAGCTGCAAAATCTGACCCCTGCACCAGAAGAGTCTGGATGTATTTTGTGGAATGAGGTTACCTAAAAACACCCAGTGGCTCAGGCACAGCACTGCAAAGAGGATGGAAGTCAGGACCTGTGCTGGAGGTGGGGTGGTGGGGGATGCCTGGCTGTCTTCAACAGAGTGCCTAAGGAAAGGTCGAAAAGCACTTGGGTTCTTCTGCAAGCTGTAGCACACAGCAGCCTTGACATTACTGAGTATTCTCTTGTTTAAGATTGTCAACATCCTACGTAACCACATCAATACAAAGAGGCTGGCATCTGCTTCCCAAGCTCCAAGAAACTGGTTGCTACGGGCCGAACTTCATCTTGCTCCAAGAAAGGTCACTCAGTTGCAAGCAGAAAGGAAAATCCTACTGCTATTACCCAGGCAACATTTCTCCTGCACACAGAAAAGATTCAAATTTGCAGGACCGTGGTGCTGATGCTCTTACTCAGTGTGTCACTAGCTGTTAAATATCTTTTAGCATTAAAAACTCTGGTAATATGCCACATTGAAATCAAGGACACTTCTCTTCCACATTGATAGGTTGTTGGATAGTGAAGCAGAACACAAACTTTTCCCTTTGAAAATCTGAAAATGGCCCACAAAAGAAAAGGAAATTACATGACTGAGAAGGAAATTCGGCCAGAAGCCCATAGTTACAAATTACCATAGCAGGGTGGGACAGGCTCCGAATGAGGTGCGGGGGAAGAGCTCTTTGAAGAACACGTAACTGTGCAGAGCTGCAGCTTGTGTTTTTATTTCTGCTGTACAATAGAAGTAGCGATGACCTTACCCAGCAGTGCTGGGTGTTTTTCCTCATCATGCTATATGAGTCTTCCACTGTTATTGGTAGAAGAATAGGAATCCTTTAGCAATGCAGTGCTCTCCTTGAAGTTATGGGTTTCACTGGATTAAGCCTAATGAACCGTTCTCCACAGAGACAGATGAATATTGCTGAGTTCAACTGGTAAGCATGAAACTTCTGGATGCAGCCTTCTACCTTTTACTCTCTTCTCCAGGCTTGGCAGTTGTGCCACTGCCTCAAGGGCTGAGTCTGCCCACTCTGTGGCCACAGCAGCTCTGGTGCCAACAAGAGAGCGGGGAAAGGCACTGTTAGGGACAATAGGGAGGGAGGGATGATCCTGCCTGTGGTTTAGAATAGTGTACGGAGCCCTTCCTGGGAGTGCTGTAGAGCTGTACGGGGAATTGAGGGTATGGTCTGATGGTAGAGATGCCATGATGCAGCAGGTATGTAGAGCCCTGCAGTCACAGTCCCTCAGACTTCCCACTCTGAGCTGGATGCCTATCCCAGCAATTGCCAACATCAGCAAAAGGAGGTGGTGGTGCAGGAGAGGGAGAAAGCCAGACCTTCCCCTTGGCAGCAATGAGCCAGGGAAGCAGCCTTGGCATCTCTGCCTCCAAGGCAGTGCTGTCTTTAGGATTTCCTGCTCTGTGGTGAGTGGGTGCTGCCGTGGCCGCCCAGCCCTGGCTGTGCTGACAAGGCTGTTCATAGGCCATGCGCTGGAGAAGAAGGCTGATCTGGGTTAAAAATAATCCACCAAAAAAAGAAGAAAGCTGCTTAGTTATCGTGGTATTGGTCCATGCATGTGGATTGCCTTTTACCCAGATTGGTGCTGATGCCTCGGGCTGCAGGGATGGCAGTAAGAATGAGCAGTCAGACTGTAGCCAGAAACACAGAAATTTAATCACTTGCCCAAGACCAGTCCTGAAATCTTTTGGACTAGAGGAGGCACACACAAAACGTTTTTTAAACACTGGGGCCTAAGAATTTGCACTGGTATGTTTTTAATGAATAACCAGAACTGCTTTTCCATATGAAATGGTCTCTCTGTAGTTGGCCCAAAGACTGAAAAGCATGGAATGTCTCCGCTCACAAGCACTTCAAAACTCGGTGGTTTGTTTCTAGGCATCCGTCACATGTTTTGGCAGTCCATAGGAATGTGCACTTCTGTATATCACAAGCAGCTACCCTGGGTTGAGCCAAATAACTTGTGCTTAACTATAAAGCTTTCTTTAAGAGAGGCACTGAGTTCTGATCTGCAGAAATCAAGAGATAAAGAATTTCTTTCCCATTGTCCTCACGCTCCTCATTATAAACAGGGGCTTGGATTCCCTATATGAATTTGGCAGCATCCACCTTCTAGACACTGGTTCTTTTTATGCTTTTCTTTATGCTTAGATACATTCTTGATATCTTCTCCCTAGGAAGATATTATCTATTCTGTCATCCAGTCAATTCAAAATATTTCTTTCTGAGTAAGTTAACAAATTTGTCTCTTTAAATTTCTCAACAAAATAAATTTTTACCAGTCCTTATATTGTTTTCCTGTTTTTCCTGTGAATCCCACTCAAATTTTGCAACATCCCTTTTAAAACACGATTGTCTGAATGGCCCCTGGCAATGTAGGATCACTTAACCCAAAATACACATATATATTTATATACAAATATCTTTACAGCTATGCTTTCAGGATCACCACAGTATGTCGTTGTGTCAGGACACTACAAGTTCCCCACAAAACTGTCCTTTTACCCTTTCCAGAGCTGCTGTTACCCAGAGGGTGTTCCATCACTCCTTGGGAGTGGCCTGTGCTCGCAGTGTCATGCGTGGCACTGCCCACAGAATCCCTTTCTGGGAACGGGCCCGTGTTTCTGACACCAAGCACTCTCAGATCAGGTAGCATAACACCTTCTCTTCCCTTGTTCACTAATCTTGATGTCACCCGTGAATTTTATCATCAGTAATTTTATATTTAACTTTCTGGTATAATACTGAATAGGTTAGGTGTGAATACTTGTTAGAAAGTCCGTTCATTACCAGTTTATCTCTTGCAGTACCTGGAGGCAGAATTCCTGAGCAGGGGACATAATTTGAGAGAGGTTGTCACTTCAGCCCAAGTCTTGCAGTTGACTCTGACTCTGCATGTTGAGACTCTACCCACTCTTCTTACCAGGGAGTTGCAGCTACTCCCTGCTGCTCTTGGGAAGGCTCTCATGATGCTTCTGCGTTACGAGAGGATGGCCCTTGTCAGACAGCTCTTCCAGTTCAGCCTTAGGACAACCATATGGAATGCCTCCTGCACACATCATGTATTACTATTTCGTTTTATTGGGAGGGCAGGAGTGTAGCTCTTCCAGAAACACTAACACAGTATGTTGCAGATAATCTGTGCAACAGTTCCCCCCTAGCTGATGTTGACCTTAGCAGGCTATTTTGTAAAATAAGTCAACACAAATGCTTGACCAGAGCAGAGAGCTCCAAAGCAAATAGTTCCAGCAGATTTTCACAGGCGGAGCCTCTGCCATTCACTGCTGCACTGGCGTATTATGTTACGGGCATCATGAGAACATGATCTATGCATCTCAGGATTCTCTCTTCCAAATCAGAGACATGTAGATCAAATTTAACTCTGAATCAAAATTTTAATCAAAATAAGTAAATTAATCTATGTCAAATAAATACTTCCATGTGGTTTTGAAGTCCTAGAGGGGAAAAAAAAAAGATTTTTATACCAAATAACTTGTTGCTTGTTCTGTTGCAGTTCAAACCATTTCATGTTGTTCTAATGCATCAGAGTCCGAAAATCATTGTGACTGAGAGCTAATAATAAACAAAAAGTAAAATGACTGTCCAGACCTTCTGGTCTGTAAGGAGAAGAAAACTGGATGTAATTGTAGACCTTTGATTTTTTTTTTTACCTAATCTCAGCTGTTGATAATAGCATAATTGAAGATAATGAAATTGCTTTGTAAAAAGACCCTTCGCTTAAAGGGCAACATACTGCACTTAACGATAGTACTGAAGAATATAAGGGGAAAAGAGCCTTACATTTTGCATCAAAAGCAGAATCTGAAGAAAAACAGTGGTAGGGAACAACAGTGTTGCCTACTCTCATGACACTTGGTATTTTCTTTAGAGCTTCTGATTACATGGGTTTCTCTGCTTTCATTTTAAAAATAGTTCTTTCTTGTCCTCTGGCTAAGAGGCTGCAGAAAGCCTGAGCTTCTGGACAAAATATTTAAAGATAGCTAAGCTAGAAGTAAATAGAAGGCAGCCACCTTTTTATTATTACTTTAAATGTCATGATTGTAAAGCTAATTCTGGCTGCTCAGTGGCTGGCTAACTTTTTTTGTTTTGTTGCTGTTCCTGAACTCTGCAGTCTGCCAGGTCTCCTGCCTAATCACAGCGTGTCTAGTCAAGAACCCCTTTTTTTTGTGTGTGTGTTCTGCATTTGATTAGCACTTGGGTAATCTTACAGTCTCTACGACTTCCATTAATACAAGTAATAAAAGGACTAATACAAGTGACAACAATGACCGTGATGCAGGGTAGTTTCAAAGCAAACAAATTACTTTATCAAAAGCATGAACACCAGAAGTGTTCAAGGTGAAGAAATACACCAAAAAAGGCCCACTGAGCTGAAAACAATGTTTCCATGGGTACGCCTTGCATGGATAAGTGATTTCAAAAAATACTTTTATTTTATTTTTTTTTAATGAGGAAAGATTATTTTCTCATTTTCTTTGCCTTTTCCTTTTTTTGTGATGAAATCTTCATCTTTTAGGTGGAGGTAAAGTATCATGTGTTCGCCCAGTGAAAGCTTTAGTTTCCCCCAAAGACTGATTGCTGTTTTCCTTTAACAACATGGTTAATAACTTAAGTATAGCTTAAGGTCAAAGGTAGTTTGGTTAATACAAAGTGTCAAAAGTGTTTCTAAGAACAATTTCAATAAAAATACATACAAACTAAAAAGGGAAACAGTAAAAGCTCTGGATTTTGCTTTTCTACTGTCTGAAGATTAAAACAGACACAACACTTAAAAAAATTTCACCAAAATGGATTTCCCTATCTCGATCAGTTGCAAGAACATTTGGGCAAAGGAATGCTTTAAAACAAGGGGTAGATTCCACGGATTTTCCTGCTAAGAATGTTTTTATTTTAAATTTTCACTAACAGTTTCCTCCTGACTTGTTGCAATATCATTTGTGTCATGATCTCTTCCAGTAGGAGGAAAAAGTAAGTTGGAGGGTGTTTTTCTCCCTCAATTTCCTTTGTGAATGAGTTAGTCCTTTGCGTATGGTCCCTTTGGTTGGGTGGTTTATATGGGGAGATAGGCGCCTTCGCCTGTTGGCGCGGGTCTTTCAGACTTTAAAGGCGAACTGAGAGAATGCCCAAGCGGCCCCGCAAACCCTCGCAGGTCTGAAGTCTCTATTGCCTTCAAATCCCGTTTTCACGCTGTCCGGTGAGAAGGAATGGGAGCATCCTCCCCGTGCCGTGGTGCGGCGGCGGAGCCGCGATGGGCTGGCTCCGCCCCGGCCGGACCCACGCTCGGCCGCTCTCCTCCAGGGCAGCCCCGGGCGGGCTCCAGCTCCGCCGCAGCTCGCCCCGGCTTCCCGAGTCCTTGCCCGTGGGACGGCGGTGCCTGTTCCCCAGCCGAGCCTGCTTTCCCCGGGGCGGGATTGATGTCCCGCCGCCCGGCTGCCGCTCCCCGCCCTCTGCCGGGCGGCCCGGCGCTGTGCCGAGCCACCGCCACCCGGCCGCCCTCGGGGCTTGGGAAACAAACACTGCGACAGGCTGCTCCCACCAACTGGGGATGCCCCGTCCCTGGAAGTGCTCAAGGACAGGTTGAGTGTGACTCCAAGCAACCTGGTCTAGGGGAAGGGATCCCCGCCCATGGCAGTGGGGTTGGAACTAGATGATCTTTACGGTCTTTTCCCACCCAAGCCATTCTATGTTTCTATGATTCTATGAAAATTAGCCATTCATTTATACACGACCCAGATTAAAAACAATTTTGTTTTGGGCTGCTACAGAAATTTAAATGCCAATTCCCTCTAGGCCACTCAGTTGCCATCACTACCAATAAACAAAGCATAAAGGAGGTAATGAAGTGTTAGAAGATGAGTCCACTCACTTTATGCTCCATTAGGAACACATTAAATGTTTGCCAAATAATTAAAAACCCTCAATATTTTAAACAAAACTGATTTTCTTCAGGTTTCCTGAAACTGATCTTTCTTCAGCTTTCATGGAGACTCTGCAGGCGGAACAGAAGCTTAAGAGGGGGAACCTTGCAAGACTTTCCATGGAGCTCCTTCCTCATGTGAAGCACAGCAAGTAAATTCTAGTATTCTCCCCACAAAGGACAGCATTGTTTCTTTTACCTTTGGTGAATCAGTAAGTGCAAATTGATTTCTGAATAAAGCTGTGTCTCAAAACGTGGAATTTTCCATATTTTTCATACGGAAGCTCATTTTTAAGGAAGATAGCTCCCTGAGGATCCAAACCAAGCCAGAGCAAGATGGAATCGTTGGGAAGGTATTTTGGGATTGGAACAGCCTGTATCAGAGAGAGAACAATGTAGACCGAAGGAGTGGGGAAAGAAAAGCACTGACAGGAAGCTGTGGGGTGTGGAAATACGAGTATCACATCTCACGGTAATGCTGAATGCTGTGAAACCCCTGTCCGCCCAGCACCCCCAATCTCTCAAACAACCTCAGAGTCTTCGGGATGGCAGTCTCAGAGCTCCAACTGCCCACATGGGCATATGGCTCATATTAATACAGCATTAACCTTTTCTACATAACCGAAGCAATCCAAAATCACTTCTCTTTTTAAGTTCAGAGGATCATAGAATCATGCAAAGATCATCTGGCAAAAGCATGACCTAGACAAGATGGCCCAGCACCCTGTCCCCCCGAAATTTTAAATTGTTCAGTACTGGGGAATCCAACATTCCCTGGGGAGATTATTCCAGTGGCTGATTGTTCTCATTGTTAAAAATTTGCCCTCTTGTGTCCAGTCAGAACTTCTCCAGGAGTAACTTGTACCCATTACCCCTCATCTTTACCATGTGACTCCTCGTAAAAAGGCAGTCTCCATCCTTTTTGTACCTACCCTTTAAATACTGAAATATGGTGATAAACTCTCCCCTAAGCCTTATATTCTCAAGGCTTAACAAACCCAGTTCTCTTGGCCTTTCCTCACATGGCAGGCTTCCCAGTCCTTTGATCATCTTCATGGTCCTTCTCTGGACCCTCTCCAGCCTGGCCACATCTTTTTTGCGTAGTGGGGACCAAAACTGAACACAGTATTCCAGGTGTGTCGGCAACCACTGAGTAGAGTGGGATGATTCCCTTATCTCTGCGTGTGATGCCCTTGCTGATGCAGCCCAGCATCCCGTCGGTTTCCATGTCACATCATCACACTGCTCACCTATACTGAGCTTGCTGTCCACCAGGACACCAGGTCCTTTTCCACAGACCCCAGGTAGATCTCAGCCTGTGCTGCATTCCAGGATTATGTTTTCCCAGGTGCAAAACCTTACACTTGTCTTTGTTCAATTTGATTTGTCCTCTACTCTTCTTCAGCTTTTAATTGTCTCTGTGCAAGAGCTGCTCAGAAGGTCTGGGTTTCTCCACGATGCAGTCACAACACTACAGATGGTGCCAAGTGGAGGCTCCTGAGCTGGCCTGGAGCTGGCTTACTCGAGCAATGGAAACAGCCTGTGGCAATGCAGATCCCAGAGTGGACCACTACATGGCTATCAGGACTAACGCTAGCTAAATATTTTGAAGTAATTTCCAGTATCTTTATACTACAACGCAGTTGCTTCCATGCCATCTTCCTCTATGCTATGTGAACATCTGTTATGATTTCTCATGTACCACAGCCTCTGAAGTGGTCATTCTGGTTTTAAAAATGGGCGAATATGCACTGTATTACATCAGACAAATGGTGCCAGTATATACCAGGCCTGTGCTATTTTGCAGTTTAAGTTGCATGGGTTATTTGTTAACTTTTTACTACTGGAAATGAGTTTTAGGAGACCTCTCTATCCGTGGGAATATAGATTCATGATGTACTTGGCTTTTATTCTCCACTTCACTGGTTTCATTCTTTGTTGTCCTGAGCTCTGTTATGGCACAGTTTCTCCAGCAAGGGGCATGGGAGATCTTTAACTGAAGCCTGAAGCTACTTCACTGGGGCTTGCTAGGTTCTTGGCAAAACTATTTCTTCAAGTCCAGAGATGGCATGTTTCTGTGCATCTCTGAGCCACCTAGAAGGACCGAATCAAATGAATGCTCAAGATCTGCTGGCAGGCTGCTCTGTGATGCTATCCCCATGCAATAGTTTACACCGGTTTGGGTCAAAGAACAGCCGTTTGGAGTAGGTGTGAAAATAAAGAGTTCCTCTTTCACTACTGTTTATGCATTTACAGGCTTCCTCAGTACTTGTGGAGGTACAACGCATTCCATTCTGTAAAAGTGTATCTGAAAGCACAATTTCACAGACAGTAGAACTAAAAGATGGCATCTTTCCTCTCATGTTCTGAGCAGCAAAGTGTCCCTTGTAGCCTCAAAGCAGCCTCAGTCCTTCTCGAGGTGGTGTCAGTGAATACGGCAAAAGCCGGAATGTTCCTGCTGTGATCAACATGTCATGGGAGGTTTGTTTCAGTTTTTCCTTTCTTTGTGTGCTTCCAGTGCTCCAGTGACACACATGTGCTGGAAAAAATCATCACCAAATCCAAGGACGCAGGCATGCTTGTGTTACCTGCTTGCTGGAGGCACCGTCAACAACAGAATGTAGTGTGTGTGGTTCAAACCTGGATGCTGGTGCAGGGGTGATGGGTGCGACGAGGGGACTGTGAAAGGGTGAAGCATGTCTCTGCTGAGCAGATAGAATCACCAGGATGGGTGGAAGAGGGAGGAACAGCTTCGACCCATGTAGTGAGTTGCTGGTGTGGTGTTGCTGAGTGAGGGCTGACCCGGAACCTGATGAGTAAAGCAGAGCCAGGGTGTTAAATGTCTGCATTTCTGCTCCCAGCTGTGGTATCCAAAACATGTGTGTAAACATGTAAATGAATTCTGATCCATGCTACCCTGTGAGTCTGTGCAGTGGAAAGCAGAATTCAGCTAATGGCAGAGCTGACGTGTCTGCGGCTGTGACTGGTGCTATCACTTTACAGTTACCAGAGTAAGTCCCACCAGCCCTTTTCCAGTATGGGGAGAAATTTTCTGTTATGATGCTTTTTCATTAATACTGTTCAAACTTGGATGGAGAAGCTGAACCTGCCCTTTGCGAGACCTAAACCTTCTCTGAATTCATAGTACTCATCTCTCCCCCACATGGTGAGATAGCTCAGACCAACTGCCTGCTTTTCTGTAACCCCAAAAGTGGGAACTTGCTGCCCAACTGCTGAGGGAGGAGGGACTGTGCAAACAATACTACTGGCAACAATAAGAAGCACTGGGACTGACTGAGCTTTGCTCCTCTTTGGGATCAGACCGATTGTCACAGTTAAGTGGGACACATTTCTCACGCTGCTGGTGCCTCTGGAATGGAGTGGGTTGTATTGTTTACTGAGATTCATGTGTCGGGCACTGGTGCTGCCTTAGGTTCAGCAACCACTTGCATTTAATCTTTCTGTCAAAAGCTGACAAAGCTTTTTCCCTAGGCCCATGTTTATCTCTCCACCTGGAGAAGCTGATGTAACAGGTAGATAAGTCATCCCTCTTACTCAGGAGGGAGGAGGGAAACTGCATTCAAAGGGAAATAACTATATTTGGAGCTTGACAAGAACAAGTACCAAAAGAAATATAAGTGTACACATACATGAAAGAGAGCAATGCATCTTCTTTTGCAGTCACACACACAGATGATTTGCTTGCACCATTCCCAGTGCTTAGGAGATCTGAGGTTTTCTCTTTTCTGTGCAAGTGTATTAGCATACCTCTACATGCAGCCATTCCATTAGCAAAAGCTACTTCTGTTATCATGGAAAAATGAGGAGAGGACTATCTTCTTTTTCATGTCTGTGTCCACGACTCTGCCTCTTCTGTGGCATATGCTACCTCAGAAACTTTGAGCAAGAAGAGGAGGTGGTCACTAGGAATTCAACTCAAGCAGTGGAGTAGAGGTAGGCAAGGGTTAATCTCACCCATCTGGAGCTGCAGGCTAGGCAGTGAAAGTGAAGGTAATGGGTTTAGCTGTATTTATCTTTGGTTTAATCACTTGACCCAGGTCCAGACACTCCACTTTATGAGGGAAACTGCAAAATCAGATTCCTGTGGTAAAGGTGACTGGAAGAAGAAAAGGATCATAGGGAAGTATAAAGACCCCTGAGTGGCTTGAGAGACTGCCAGTGTCAATAACCAGAGGAAGTCTTACTACTGAAGGAAGGTGAGACACTGAATTTCTGGCAGTTCCCAGAAGTGCTTGTGCACAAGCTGCTCTCCCAGCAGAGACTGTGCACATTGACATGGGTCCCTTAGGCTTTCCTTGGCAATAGAAGCCTGAAATCCCAAGTTGTCACCATGCCCGTATCCTTCCAAGGACACAGACTGCTTCTTCTGCTGGCTCATATCAGACAATGCTTAAAAAAAATCTGCCTTCTTCAAATTCTCTTCAGTAACATCTTGAAACAGGGAGAGCCTTTTGAAGAGCTGCTCGGGCAGACAAAAATTCCATCTTTTCAGCTGCCCACATTTCCCAGTAATTGCAGATCTGGCCATTATCTTGCACAAACATACGCAGGATGACCCAGCAAGGGCACTCTCTTGGCAGGATCACTCTTGTATATCAAAGCCTGTGCCTTTCCACTGGTCATAGCAGCACTCTGGCAGCCCACCACTGTGTCTGTTCATGCTCTCACCAGGCTGTTCACGAATTCTGTTTTCCAGAGCACAGTCGTTCTCTGTCAATGTAACCAGAATTTATGTGTGTAAATCTTCATTATTTACCAGCCTTACAGGCAGTGAGAGCTGAGAAGTTTGCAGACACTAAGTTCCTTTCTGGATGGCTGCTGGAGTATGGGAGAGCAGCAGGTCAGGGATGCACCTCCCTTGAAACCTCTTGAGATAGTGGACATCAAGTTGACCATTCCTGGTTGGTGAAAAGGCTTTGAGGTCTATCAGTTACTTGGTTTGCAATGCAAGAAGTGATGGGGTATAATTTAGCCAGTTTAGTGATGGGCACTGTTCCAGGACAAAAGCACATTTGTGATTCTCCCTCCTCCAAATGTCTCCAGACACAAAGCACCCTGCTCTGTGCAATAATAACCCAGCCTCACCTGCCTCTTCCTCGCATCCGCCTCGCATCCCTCTCCCCAGCAGTGGGCTAGTGGCCTAGGTGGTGAGCTGAAGACAGCTTGCCTCTGCCTCTGCCTCTCTCTCTCCCTCCATCTCCCTCTCTTCTTTGTGTCCCATTTATAATTTACAAGTGCTAATGGAATGATGCCTCCCTTACAGTTTGCAGACAAATCCCAGTTTTCCCAAATTTTGTTAAAAATTGACATTAACTGTCTAGAGGGGTCTTTAGAGAGTTTTTAAAAACCTTTTAAATACTATTTGACCTTTTGAATATAAACCTTTTGAATATTATTTAGGTGTCCTGATCTAGAAATATTTATCTCTTGTAAAGTTTATTCAATAATTTTTGTTGTTAATGTAAAACAGAGTAGAATAATGCATTAATCTCATAGGATACTAATATGGGACCTGTTTTTTTTCAGAATACAGAAGATAAATATTTACTGGATATGGCTGAGGGGTTTTGTGCAGTTATATTAGATGTACAATTATCTTCATCTGATAAAAGATCTATAACCGTTTCAGGATTTCTTTTGTTCTTAGAACAAGCTGCTGGTGCATCCCATAGGAGAGCAGCAATGCTTCCTGGAGAGACAAGTTGTGTAGGGTGAGGAACAACTTTAACACTCCTGGTCATCGAGCCTGTGGCACTCACTGCATATGCTGCTTCTTGTGGCCACCAGCAGCAGGCAGGCAATGCTTCTACTGCTCTCTTTGCAGGTGGAGGAGTGAGTCACAGACAGGCAAAGTGATGTGGCCAAAACCACAGAGGAAATCTGCAGCAAGATTTTTTCCCATTTCGGCTGAGTCCCCCCAGCCTTGGACTGCATAAACATCCTCCCTGATGTGTGAGCAGATATCCGTACATGTGGGCACCTGCCACTGCCCATCCTCCAAGGCAGCCAAACATGCACAACTACAGCATGAGCCTCATGTTCTGGCAATTAAAAAACCCTCTCTTTTCACTCCAATGGCAAGAGGATCTGTCCTTTTTCCTCCTGTCAGTACTGAGCCTAGAGAATACAGAAAAGTCCTGGGTGGATGGTTTTGTTGTAAAGCAAAAAAACAAGTGGGATGATTATTATCTTGGGAAGACATGAGGAGGCCTAAATAAGGTGTCTGAATTATTCAGTTTTCTCTAATGTAAAGCGAGCCATTCTATTCTGCTTTACAGTCATCTACTGGAAATATTCTGGGATTAAAGTGGACACAAATTTTGGCCTTTACAGCCCCCTTGTAAAGAGAAGCTTGGATATGCTGTGAGAAGGAGCTTTCCAATTGTTTGGGTTTTAGGAGTTACCCTTTTGTTTTCCTTTTCTCTTAAAGAATTTTTCCCATATTGGCAGCTAGGAGACAAATCACTGAGTACTTAAGAGAGACAAAAGGACCTGGCCACAGGAAGGGAGGGTCTGTGAGTGGCCTTTTTTTTTTTTACTCGAGGTGGGGTGCGGAGCCTGGCGCGGTGTTCTCTGGGCGTTTGGGGGGAGAGGGAAGCCACGCTTCTGGGGGAGAACCCACCACTGCGGAGTCCGGCTTTTCTCCGGCTTTTTTCCACCACCGTGCCTCAGAGAAAATCGCCGGGACCCCAAGGCTGCTTTTCCCTGCCCAGCTAAAAGTTGGGCCGCGGCTGCCCTGCCTCGCCGCTCCTGGGCTGTGCTCCTGTGAGCCTTCGCTGCACGCCTGCTGTTCCCGAGGGTCTGGCTGGACATCGGAATCGGCTGTCCGGGGCTTTGTGAAGCTTTTCTTCCATCCTCCCCCGGACAGGAGAGCTGCCATCACCGCGTGCTCCCCGAGCTCGCTCCGGAGCCCCCCTGCAGCCGAAAGAAACCATCGCACCCGCCCTGCGCCCCGGGAGCCACCAACGCCCCTGCCTGCTGTGACCGTCACTGCGCGGAAGGGGAAGGTGCCTGCGGCCGAGAGAGGCTGGCACTGAGTTACTGGTTCTGTTTTGTTGTTACTGCCACAGTTATTGTTGTTGGTTGCCTTGTTGTTTTTATATATATATATATATTAGTAAAGAACTGTTATTCCTATTCCTCATATCTTTGCCTGAAAGCTCTTAATTCCAAAATTATAATAATTCGGAGGGAAAGGGGGTTTCATTCTCCATTCCAAGGGAGGCTCCTGCCTTCCTTAGCAGACACCTGTCTTTCAAACCGAGACACCAATACATGACACAAACAAGCATTTGTTATGCCCTGGAATGGCTTCTGCCTGCAGGCATGTGGAAGACCATGGTCTGCTCCTATAGGTCCTTGAAAGAAAGCAAAGGTAAACTATGCCAGGGAGGTGCCTAAATTCCCTGTGTAACTCTCCACCCTGGCAATTGAAGATATTTAGGGGCCACAGATCAGGACTGGTGGAAAAGTGCAAAACACAGTGTGGAAAACATTAAGAAATGGTCTATTCTTTGAGGATTTAAAGGACTGTAAGGAGGAATCAGTCTGCGGGTTGATACCATTTCCTTCTCAGGAATGGAGGGGAAGGTTATCTTTGATCTGATCCATTTTCATGAAGAGTGAAGGGATTTAGAAGCACTTTCACCCTGCTCCTACCGGGTGAAATTTTTGCAGAAGGCAGAAGGAAGGGAAGACAACTATTGCTGACATTGGTCTGGAGACTAATAGAGGGGGACGGGGCTTTAGCAGGAAGCAACTTGTAAAAATTCCGCAGCGGTACCAGCAATGCACTTTACCCCCTCCTGAGCAGTTTTAGGCCTGAAGAGGATCAGAGTCATTTGCTGAGCTGGGCTGAGTGGCGTGAACATCCCTGCCACAGTCAGGCAGTGGGACTGACTTTAGTGGGTCTGCTCATCGGCAAGGAAAGGATTCTGGAACAAAGCCTTGCTGTCCCAAAGGGAAAGTAGGAGATGCACCAGCACTATTTCATCCTCTGCAGCTGGAGCACATCACAGAGGCTGGCTAACAATGCCCGACAGAGGTTCAGAGCAGAGCATGAGTTAGATCTCGCCTGTGGCTGATATGAGAAGTGGAATTAAAATGTGGTTTCTTGATCTGGAATTCTCTTCAGACAATCAATTCTTGTGGGAAATATAGTAAGCCCTTTGATGACTCACTATTCCAGATCTTTTTTTGTGATATTCGAAGGGGTCCAAGGGATTTATCCACACAGATACCATTAAACCTGCTGCATAAAACACAATTTCAATTCCCAAGTAGCTTTGAAATTTTCAGGCCTTGTTTCATCCACAAAATGAAAAACCCCTGTTGGGCAGCCCGCAGTGAGTAGGTGCTGTGGGAGGAGCCCTGCCAGCAGTGGTCCTTGCCCCATCGTGCCTTGCTGTGCCTGGGGGCAACTCATCAAAGTTCCATTTCCACCTGCCTCTGCTGAGCTGGTGAGTCACGCCCAGCTCTGTTCCCAGTAGCATCTGACAGTGAGGTCCAGTGCCAAAGCCAGTGAGGAGAGGTGTGCCTGGCTGCCAGTGCGCCCCGCTTGGTCCTGCAGGGCTGACAGGAGGGAAGATGCTGTGCCCTCAGACAGGCGACGGACCCTGTCTGCAGTGGTGGATGTGTGCCCACAGTCGGTGACCTCTCTGCATCTCAGCTGCCTCTGGGAGCTCTGTTTCCTGATTTTCTTCTCTCCCTTCCAGGCAGGAATGTGCCATTTCTTCTTGCTGCTGTCTTAATATTTCTCTGACCACATCTGCATCGCCACATCCTTAGGAGCTTCTTGACTCTACAAGCTGCAGTGTTCATTTAAGTCATTTTAACAGAGGTAATTGAGAGGCAGCACCCCATGGGGAGCAGCACACACCTTCCTCAAACTGCAGGGAGGCTCTGGGCTCCTGCCCAAAGCAGCAACTGCCTGTGTGTGCTGTGAGCATCAGGTGGTGACAAAGGAGTGAGCTATCTGCAGGATCCCATGCTACTGAACAGGTCACACAGGCTAACAGAGAAGCCTCTGGTCCACAAAGGATTTCTTTCCCAGCTATCCCTTTTACTCGTAATATCTTCAATCATGAGGTTGTTGGTTATGTGTCGCCAATCCAGCAGCCAGCAGCAGTCCCATTGCCTGGCTCCAGCGGGGGAAGGTTCACAGGTGTCTGTCCAGAGTCTCTTGGACTCACTCAGATCAAACTCTCTGGGCAGAGGTCACACTGGTGTGAGGGAAGGGAGAATGAGGGCTGCTGCCCTCATGCCAAGACATGTGGCACCATGCTGGCAACCTGGACTGAGCCTAGAGAGCAGCTGAAAAGGCATTTCAGGGACAGACATACGAGGTGAGATGAAGGGAAGCCAAGTCACAATGCTTGTGTAAGCTATGGCTGAGCACCAGTATAGTATCTACCAGCTTATGGGACAGTAGGGGAAGAGGGAGAACATCTAGCTGAATTGAATGGGGACCTCCATCTGGAACTGACAGCACTAAAGCAGGGAAATACAGGGAAGACTTAGGGAGGAACATATGGATGCTGGATGTGTGGTTGTGAGACAGTATCACAGGCATAAAGTGGGAAGCCAGATTTCAAGTACAACTGAAATAGTGTCAGAAAAAATAGCTGGAAGAAATAATCTCCCTCTGTCTTTTCTGAGGGAAATGGCCCAGAAGGAACCTCCTAGGGCTGTTTCATTTTCACCCCCTGACAAAAGGAGATTGTGTGTCAATGCAGTAAGTTTCCTCTAGGGAATCTAGATCGAGGTTTTTCCATTCCCAGTCAACACATAAAATAGAATGGATCTAAGTATAATACATATATAATGGACTCTAAACCTCAGGGGTCCCAGGCAGACCTGACTGCCCTACCATCAGGAGCTGAATGCAGAGGAGGACCCCAGACAGGCTAGGAGTTTGGAAAAAACATGTCCTCCAACCCACACTCACAATCCCATTGACCTTAGGTACATATAGAGACTGCTCTCCAGTGCCCTTATGTCCCTTGCCTCCCACTGCAGCTCAGAGGAAGGGAGTTTGTGAGACACAGTCTCTGCTCTGCCTTGAGTTTCTTTTTTGAAGTCAATCAGTTTTCCCATAAGATCAGAGGTGAAGGCAGTCACATCTTACCGTGTGGTGATTTCAGAAACAGATGTGTATGTTTTTAGCATCAGGCAGATAACCAAAATAAATTGAGCTCTGACAACTTTGTGATTATATATTCATCTAGGAGCACTTAAAGCCACCACAAGAAGCTTCTGTGTGTCTAACACACCTCTCTGCACAAGGCTCCCTCTTGTCTGTGTGGTCTTGCATCCACTGCAGCATTTTCAGTGTCTGTTCAATGTTTTCCTGGGGAAAAGGAAGTGGACGTGTGGGAGGGTGGCAGATGGGGTTGGGGCAAGTGTCCTTCTTACAGGTTGCCAGTTGTCCTCCCTTGGAAAGTGCCAGCACCTCTGGGCAGAGATACAATAAAACTTGCCTTTGTAACAGCAATGATGGCGCTGCTCCTCCTCACTGCTGCATAAGATCATTGCAAGAGACTCTCTTCAATGCTGGGGCTGCAGAAGATTGCTGTGAGGGGCTCTCCTCACTGCTGGGGCTGCAGAAGATCGCTGTGAGGGGCTCTCCTCTCTGCCTCCCACAGCAGCACTGACAGAGCGTGGTGTAAGGGGATGCAATGGGAACTGGGACAAGAGACAGAGTTGGGCCATGAGTTGTTGTGAGAACACAAGTGAGTTATAGGAGAGGTGGGTGAAATGTGAAGACTCTTCCTGCAATTTGACCTACTTCTGGTGCCTTTAGGGGCAGCTGATGCTCTTTTTGCCTGTTATTAAAAAACATTGCAGTGGGAAATTCTGTATTTTCTCCTTAAAGGCAAAGCTGCAGAAGCAAAGCTGGGAGCCAATGCCATATGGGAGGAAACCCCATTCCACTCCAGGATGCACCTCCCCCTGCCCCTGGCAGGGCCCAGTTTCCCATGGGCTGCTGATGTTCCCCAGATCCAGACCACCCCTCTCCTTGGCTCCCCCCTCCCTGTAGTTGGCACTGAATCCTGAAAACCCCTATCTACCAAAAATGACTCTTGATGTGCAGCAAACTCAGCTCCCTTGCCCTATCATGTCTACTTTCCTGCATGGTTACACAGCACATGGACCACTGCATGCAGACATGGCCCACAGCTCCTCTGCCTGCTGGCCTCTGCCTGCCTCTTTGCACACAAGCATGCATGCACACGGAGAGCAGCTCTTAAATCTATCTTAAAAATACCATGAAAGAAATTTATTTTCATGCAGAAACTTTCTAGATTCAGTTTGTGGAAGGTGCATCCAACCTTGTGCGTTAGGTGTGGTGAGGAAAACTCCAAACCTGTTTTCCACCCAAACCCTACTGAATGAAACACCGACCCTGCAGAATAAAACCCAACAAACCAACAACTAAAACACTGCACCAAAAGCCCCAAAGCCCAAGTAATTCTGTCTTTGAGCATAATGTGGTGAAAATGTTCAGAAACTCTCGGAATATATCTAGCATGAGTTACTTCCTGCCTGAAAGTTGATACCAGAGGCATGAGATTCAATATTCATCTTCTGTTTGTCATTATTCTTCAGTTTAAACATTTCAAGTATACAACTAGTGAGAGGAAAAAAATGCCTGTTGACCAGTTACACATCTGCAGTCACGAACAGCAGTGTATGGAAGCAAAACAATATGAAAAGAAATGATGGGCTGGAAATTGTTCAGCCAAACAGTTATGTAGAGTGCTGTTAGTCTCAGAAATGAGAATAGGTCTGAACTGGAGCTCCATTCCAGCCTTCCATCTGCCTTTGGGTTAAGGCATAGAAGCACAGACCTGCATCAGAGATTAGAGGGCTTGTCTGCTCTGACGGATGACACCCTTGTGTTTACCTGTTTGCTGTTCATTACAGGTCATGTGCTCTGTGGCTGAGTAAGAGCTGGCTCCCTCACATTGGTTGCTGCATTCTGGGTCCAGTGGGGATTTCTGGGTGGAGGGAGAAATCACACTGACCAAGAGAGAAATTGAGTTTGCAGACGTGCAAAAGGTGTGGACATGCAGGGGTGGGGAAGAGGTGGTGGGAGGGGAAGGAACTTCATCAGAGAGGCAGGGATTTTGCTGCAGAGGCAGATGTGGGGAGGCTGCTGAGATGAGCAGGGAGAAGGTGCAGCACTCAGACCTGGAGGAAGTCAGCTTTCCTTGAAAACCACAAAGAGATGGTGTGGAGTTTGCTGCTGCTTGACACTACTTTAATTTTTACAAAGCCTCTTTTTCTCTTTGCATTTCTCTTTCCAGTTCGTGTCAGCATTGGTTACTTGTACCTCCTGCACTGCAGAGTGGTTGGACCAACGCAGTGGGGGAAGGTCTGCGGGACACTTTGAGTCCTTTCTGAGAAGACTTGGCAAAGGTGATGCCCGAGCTGCTGGGGTGCTGGCTGGCTGGCAGCTGTCAGCCACTGTCCCCTGCTGGATCCCAGCAAGCTCTCATGAGCAGAGACACCCAGATGGGGCAGCCTTGCTGGCTTAGGCAGGAAACCTGGAGCTCAGGACGGAAACCAGCTCCATGCCTAGGCACTGAACAAATAGGATCTGCTTCTGAGGCTTCCCTGGATCTTCCCAAATTGGCTCAAACTGGTATATCTGCAAACCAAGACTGTAAACCCCACAAGAAGAAAAGATTTCTGATGCTTCATGTTTCCTGTCATGGTGAAGGCCTGCCACCACCACACACAGTGCTTTTGGTCCTGCCCAGGTGGGTATCTTGCAGGCTGCCAACCCTCAAATCATGCTTCTCCTGGAGGCATTTTGCTGCAATTCCACCTAGACCTGCTCTCACCACAGTGTTTGCCTTTAACTCCAACAGAGGCAAATGTTTGGAGCTGTAATCTATCCTCTAAAGATTATTCCCTTGCTTTACTCTCAGAGAATTTCAGAGAAGAAAGTTCCTATCTATTGCCCTGTCCACACCTTTTAACAATGCCATTACCTGCAGTAATGTCACTACCTGCTGGCCAATGGATATAATCCCGTAACCTAATCAGAGAATCTCTGTGCACAATTAAAACACTGAAACAAGAAGACTGTTATGGGAATGTGTGGCTTCCTATTTCTTCTGTCATGGAGACACATTGAGCTTATTGATGGAGTAGTTGGTGGGGCTTGGGGTCAATGAACGTTGCAGGACATGGCAAGGAGAGGAAAGAAAGGATCTGGGTTTGTCAGCAGCACGGTGAAAGAGAGGAACACTTTCTTGTCTTCTCTCTTCTGATCTGCAAGAACACCCAAACACAAAAGCAGAGGATTCTGGATGGAAACGTCATGTTTCTTTCCTCAGTATGGGAACCTCTGTGAGGGAGGAAATAACTTTATCCCAAGAGCTGCTAGAAAGAGCCCTTGGGGCAGTGTTTATGCAGCAGCAATATCTAGACCTTGACAGGAAGGGAAATGTAGTGCACTCAAATAAAAGTCTATGCCCTAAATTGTTCCCTCCTGAACAAAAATAAAGGAATATATGTGATGCTGAGCTGAAATGCTGGATGATGTTTCAGAAATCATTTGGAGGAGAAGAGATGAGGATTATTTACATTGATGTCTGCAACCTCACAATTCCCAGAAGGCCAGCAGCCTGCAGCTGGGTTGTCTGCCTCAAAAATAAACCAAGTTACAGTCAGGCAGACACACAAGAAGGTTTCTTTACTCTTCTTGCATTTGTGGGTAACACTAAGCAGTACAAGAATACAACATTCTCATATCCCAGGAAATGTCTGTGGATGTCAAGGGTCTAAATTATCAAACATCAATATGTTCCATCTGAACACTCCCACCTGAGTGCTTGGCAGGTCTGACTACAGCTGTGTCGAGAAATGTGGTTTTGCCACTTCTCCCTGAAAGCACATAGAGGGTTTTGTTGCTATGGGGTCCTTTTATTTTATTTTATTTTATTTTATTTTATGTGCTTGGAGCAGTCCCTGAAGCCCTGTCTCAAAAGCAGCCATTTCTTCTGTTCAGTGTGCAAGTGGCACAGCAGAGCCTCTTTCAGCAGGAGCACTGGGCTCCCAGAGGTGTCCACACAGTGCTTGCTCCCAATCCCATCTGAGCTGAGGGGCTCTTTCTCTGTGGCTGTTTTCTGCAGCACAGAGCAGGGATGTTTTCCCAGCCTCACTCTTGGCTCCTTGGCTTGGCTGTAGGGCCCACCAGCCTGCTGCAGATGATGTGAGGGACAGCACAAAAGGGAAGGTTGTGGACTCCTGCTGGTTTGGGTTATCAAGTGACTGAAAGCAGAGTGGAGGCAGGATATGCTGGGAAGACACAAGACTCACTGATTGGCACAGATGCATCCCCCAAATCTTGGCAACCAAATGGGCTTGTAGGTGAACAGTCTTGATGGAAGAGGATCTTCTACAGCATCTTCCAAAGGAGTAAATCATTGCAGTGAAAATTTCCTTTGACTGGCAGAATCTCTGTAGCTTTGGTGTTTGTTGTTCTAAATTCAGTGTCTTCCATCCTTGGATGTTTAAAAACATTTGGATCTGCAGGAAATGAAGCTAATATTTCATTTTATCTGCCAGCTTGTTCTACAAAGCAGTGTGTGAGAAGAATAAATATGACTGGACCCCGACCTGCCTTGCAAAAAGTCTGACCCTCTCCCTCCACAAACAGACACTTTTTGACATGTTTGTTTGGGGAAGAACACATACAAAGCCAGACAAGTCCAGCAAAAGAATTCATTCATGAGGAAGGAAAACAGCTAATATTCCCATTTCACCAGGGCTTTTGAATAAATAAATAGAGCAATTAATAATTAATAGATTTAAACTCAAACTCCTTACTCTAGGCAAAATTCCCCTTCAATGAGCTCTTTGCTAAAGCACAATATAGGTCAGAAATTCACGATCTGACTTGAAGAAGATTTTAAAAAATAATAATTGTGGGTTGATTTTCTCCCCTCCCAAAATAAACATTAACTGAAAGAGCCATGTGGAAAGTAGAAGTCTGTATTGTTCTCTGGATCTTGTTCAATGCTGGGGAAAGAAGGAGGCTAATGTATGGTCTGTGTCTTCCTTACACACCTCTTTGGTTCAATAGGCAGCAATAAAGGTATCCAGGGAAGGGCATCACAAGGCCTCCTGAGCCCTACTTTGTATAGGGCAGGGAGACAGTCTGCAGGAGGGCTTCCTGAGTGGGGAAACCATAATATAGCTGGACTCACCACTAATCCCATGCACAAACACAATCTACAAATTATCCACAGGTATCTCTGTGCTCACTGCCTAAAGTGATGGCTAACAGCTTCAGACTAACAATTTGGCAGACCTGGAGCCTTCCTGTGAGAGAAATCAAAACTACAACACATAAATGGTGTGATTCAGTAGATTTTTGAGGGCCCCTTGCTCATTGCTACCTCCTTCTTACATGCTTTTTCCGATTTTTACTCTGGAGAGGGGACGCTACAGTCTTAGGAGAAAAAATATGCAAAACTAAGTCAGTAAGGGAGTTTGAACCATCAGTACTTGGATTTTTACTGGGGTTTTTTGGGTTTTGGTTTGTTTGGTTTTTTTCTCTCTTGTTAATTTCTCCTAGGTCTGGATTTTCCTCTGCTTGTCAGCTAAAACACCATCCAAGCATGTGCCTCTTCTGGCTGGATTTCATCCTTGGGTTTTACTAATGTCTGCATGATGCTTCTACCCCAATTCATCCACACTTAGTCTCCCATCCTGTCCTGCTCTACTGTCTGCTCCCTGTTTTGTTTCCCCAAGACTTCTGATGCTTCTGTTTATCCCACTTGGGCTTTTTCTGCCTAAATGCTTTGCTTGTCTGCTTCTTGCAGGTTTCCAGCTCTCTTGAGACATGTACACAACTGCTTTCCTGAGCTAAGCCAGGAGCCTTCCTCTCCACACAAATGCACCCCACAAATCACATGTCTTTCTGTTTGGAAAAACAGCAAGTGAACAGAAAGACCAAACAGCACATTGATGACAAAGGTTTCTCTTTAGTCAGTAGAGATGAAAGGAGACTCAAAGCAACTTCTTGTAGAATCAGACAGGTAAATGGCAACAAAAGAAATTCTGTGCTATTTTTTCCTTTAAAGGCCCATTGCAGGAAGGCACTTCAAGTGTTTGTACACTGTAAAGGTTTCCACATTAACTCTGTCAGATAGGAGAGATAACAACATATCTCATCCTATGGCAGAGAGAGTGCAGAAAGGCCTTTTTGACCTTGGTCAGCAAAGCTAACTCTTGTAGGCTGTGAGAGGAATGGAAGGGAAGCATGTTCTGAAACATTTCTCAGACATACATACTGAAAGGTTGACACATATGTTTAAAAAATGACACAGAAATTGCCCCAGGGATGCCTCCGTTTGTTTGCTTTGAAGAAGGCTGTAAAACTGCTATAATTTCATAATGTATGGGGCATGAAGCAGCTCTCTGAACTTCATAAACCCTATTACAGAAGTCAAGTGGGCTAAGATTTTATAGCAGGCACCTTCTCCATCTATTTCTTGGCCAGGAGTGAGCCTTCAGCATTGTTTCCTCACCAGTCATGGCTGGGGCAGAGGTGATGGCCAGGATGAGTGGGGAGAGGGGACTGAGTCCTCTGAACATGCATCCACCCTCCAGACCTGACAGGTTTGGAGGGCTGGTTCAGCTCCATGGTGGGAATGACAGACAAGTACTCTCAGACCAAGATATCAAGTGGCAAATGACAGCACAAGGGGACAATATGCGATGGCAATATCTTTTCCTCCAGCAGAGTGACTCATTCAGCCGTGGCTGGCAGCTGGGGCTCATTAGCTGGCTTACCTATTGAGGAGGCAAAGTGATCTGTGATTTGCTGAGGAAATATTAATTGCATAAAAAGATAATTAGGGAAAGGCAATTCACTCCATGAAATTACTGTTTTGAGAAGGTGGCAGCTCTAGTGCTGGGGCAAGTGGATAATGCAGGAAGCGGCGGGTGTTACAGTACATTGAGCAATTAAACACATGCTCCTGGCTGAGCTGTATTCATAAACGGAGCAGCCTGTGAATCGCTCGCCCCAAGCACGCTCGAGATGTCATCTCCATGACAGATTCACTGCCACATAAACACAGCCTCTGACACTGGCCTGCATCAGTGGATAATTTGGCTTTCAAGCAGAGTCGGGGCTCTCCAGGGCAGCTCTGGGGACCTGCTGCTTTGAGATGGGCTTGGCCCCAGGTCGGGTGATCCCCGTCTGCCCTCAGAGGTACAGCCAGTGTCTGGCAGTGCAGCAGCTGCAAGGGCCTGGGTGGTCATGTGTCCTGGGTGTCCTCTAGACACGTGTCCCCTCTCCTGCACACACGGTCTCTGCCATGGCTGTTTGCAGGCAAGCCCCTCTGTTGGGATGGGCACAGCCAAGTTCCCGGGCGGGATGTGGCTGACCAGAAGGCTGGGATGGCCTCTCGGTGGAGGGTGGCTCAGTGTCTGCAGGTGGGCTCCCAGCCTGGCAGCAGGGTTTGGGCCCCACGGCTGATGCGGTGCTCTGGTGACTAACACTGACTGCAGTGCAGCCAGGGATTCTGCCTGCTTTGGCATTTGGGCCTTGTGCACAATCCTCAGAGAAAGAAACAGAGCAGTTTTACGCACTGAGGCCTTGCAGAGAGCAGCAATGCTTTCATGTGCAGTGAGACTGGCCATGGTAGTAACAACCCTATTCCAGAGGCCTTTGTACCAGGGACTCAGGAGTGACAAAGGGGCAGAATTATAGGGAACCAAAGTGAAGTCAGGGTGGCACAGCTGTTGGGTGGCTGCAAAATCCCAAATCCTCTTGTATTGCTTCAGCCTTTGTGTCACATGTGATCCACTTGGGTTTCATTAGTAAAAATATTCTCCTTGCACATAGAAGACAGAGGCTGTGAAGCTGCAGAGGAGCTGATTCAGATGAGAATGTCCCAGCAGAACAATTGGTGCTATTTATAAAAAATGCACTCTTTGCAGTGTATAATTAGAAGCTTTGCCTTCCACACACAAATTTGAGATAATGGCTCTGAAAGAAAGTGAAGGAAATCCAAACAGAACAATTTCTGTCCTGAAACTCACTTGTTAAGAACTCCTTCAGCTTTTCCCCACACTCTCATCTGGATATCTCATCTCTCCATGTCCCAGCTAAATGATTAGTGGCCTGGGGATGTGGAAGCACCACAGAATGTTATAGAGGTTTTGCAGCCAGGAAGGTAGCTCAGGCAGGTAGGAGTAAAACCTGGGGGTTTGTCACACCCTCGTATTCACAGACCACTTTTGAAAGCCCCACCTGTTGATGAAAGAGCTGCCTGGAACAGAGGAAGCTGCTACGGCTGGAGATCTGGACTTCCAAGTTGGAGCAAAATGTATTTTCAAAATTTATTGTGGAAAGGCAAAGCCCAGCTGTTCCCTTTTCTAACTTTAACACAGAAGTAGCTTTAATTGGTAGTTACATTTTAAAATTTAAAAACACTGTGTCTCTGTAATGTTAACACATATCATAGTATGGATTAAAAACATGACATTCATTCTTGATAAAATTTCATGTGCGTTGCTATAAGTGCACAAAATTACAGTGAATTACTAGCTAAAACTTTTTGAAAAGATAGCAAAGTAGTTCACGAAAATCAAAACATAATGAAATCAGAAAGTTGCTTATGAAACCCTTCTCGACCTGCATTTTTCTTAAAACTGATACAAAGTGTTCTTACAAGATATCTTGGCTTTCATGAGGCAGCACCTCTCGATGCTGTGCTGTCAGCGCTGCTTGTCCATGCACAGCTCAGCAGCAGCCCCAGCCAGCGCTGCCAGCCTTGCTGCAAGCGAGGAACCTCCTCAGCAACTGTCTGGCATTTCGGGAGGTGTCTTGGCCCTGGACCAAGGGAGGAAGGGAAGCCAAAGACCTAGGCAGTGAGCTCTCCCACCAGCACTGTGGCCTGGGCTGATGCTGGCAGGGTGGGGACAGCCACCCTGATGTGTAGAAGCAGATTTTAATTAAATCCTGTCATATGGCAAAACTCTTGGAGTCCAAACACCGACTACTTCTTCATCTAGGCAGAGAGCAGCCAATCAAAGTATGTGAGATCTCAGGCGGAGGTGTGGGGATTGCTGAGTGCATTTGCTTGCCCTATGAGCTTTCTCTTTACGAATTATAGATTATTGATAATTAAATTATTTTCATACATATATATATATAATTGTTTAAAGGTGATATAAACATTTGCTTTAAAAGCAGTAAAGGGAATATTCACAGTCCCCCTACAGAGCAGCCCTTTTTTACTCCTATTCTGCAGAGAGATGAAATGAAGTTCTGTGGATCAGCATAAGTATCTGGTTTGGAGACCAGACAAATAGCTAGATGCAGAGCTAGAAATAGAAACCAGGAAACTTATTTTTCACTCTGTACACAACAATATCATCCATTCCACTCATATGGGAAAGGGAAGCAGTGAAATTATCATGGGAGTGCTGTGAGTATTTGGAAGGTTGGAAAGAAAATGTTTCCTTCCCCACACTCAGCTCTGTCTTGGCTTCCCTTCTCTGCCCACCACAGTGAGCTGTAGCAGACCCTCAAGTCTTGTAACCTAAGGAAATGTGTCATTTGCATTTCTGACACTTACTGGGTGCCATGAACTCCTTCCAGCTACAAGGCTACTCTTATGGAGCCTTCCAAGCATCCTTTGGGTGGGAGATGGAAGATCTGGTTCTCACCAGCTGGGGACAGTGTATCGAGCCAAGCAGTGGCACGCCCTCTCGCAGCAGCTTTCTCTGAAATCAGAACATACACCACTATTTGGAGACATGGTCACCCCTGACCCCTCAGCTACAGCATCACAGCAAGTTGGCTACCACAAGATTCTTGAAAACTGTCCAAACTCTTACAATCTTTTTTTTTTTTTAAACCAGTCTTACTTAGTTGCTGGCCATATGGTTCAGAATATATGATTTTCTGTGCCCTGCACTTTGTCGCTAGTAATTGTTCCTCAAAGTTCATTCCTTCCACCTCTGTTTGCTGAGCTCACAAGAACTTGCTTAGGATCAAGTGATAAATGTTTAAAAAAGTGTTTCCATCAGCATGGACTGAAATTTGGCAGGCTAAATCCTGTCCAGGATAGATACAGGCTGAAATGGCAGGACAGTCTGGATATGGATCGGTCTTGTCCAAGGAGAAGGCACCACGATTGTAGCCTTCTCCTGCCTAGGAAATAGCAAGCAACCCACTAGCAGGACAATGATGACAGTGTAGGCTCTGTATCTGCAGATGGGCTGCTCCTGCAGCCTGGGACCTTTTTTTTCAGCATGCTCATTTGACCAGAAGGAAGAAGCTGTGGATAGGACTGGGGAGTCACCCATAACCTTCACCATGACTTTACTTGTTTGATTTAGCATGGATAATTCCTTAGGCATCTGCTGATCAATGGGACCTGCTTGCAGCTGGGCCCCTTAATGCTGTTCACTTTCCAAAGAAATGCAGTAATGGAGTAGAACAGGCAGTAATGAAACTCTGAAGGACCCCAAAGTAGAGCTTCTTTTTCTCTCCCTTTAATTGCAAGGCTAATGTTCCACATAAATATCTAGCAGCTGGTTATTTGTGTATGTCACTTTGAAAGCCTGGCTAAAGAACAAGAGAGAGTACAGCTGGGAGTCAAAAAAGCTTTCAGAGGAGATAAGGCACTTTGCCACCAGCACTTCATGGGAGGGGCATTCAGACAGTAACATGATTTTTAAAGATTAAATGCAGAGAGTATTAAGTTCATACAGAATTTAAAGATTTATTAAACATACATACCAGAGGCAGCCACAAAGCACCAGATTTAAGAGAGAACTCCTGAGGTGAATACAGGTGGTATACAATGCTCTCTGGTTCCATGAGGAGAAATCAGTCAGACATTGCTAAATGAAAAAAAACCCACAAACCTCTGAAATGAGCTGAGCAGTAATTGCCTAATGCCAAAAAGACAAAGCACAGAGTTCTTCCCTCTATTCTCCTTATTATTTATAATTAACTTTTTGCTCAAACCTGCAGCCGTGACTGCTCCGGGTACACAGTCACCGTCTGGGAAGCTACCGGAGGCTGACATTTTAAAGGCAGAAGGGATCTGAGCTAGCCCCTGAAAAGCAGGGTCTCTGCCTCTGCAGACAGCTCCTCTGATTTCTCATGCAAATATATGGATAAATATCCAATTATCTGTATCTGACAGACAGGCATGTCTGTATGAATAGAAACATGCAGCTGTGTGCTCATCTCAGACTCGATGTTTAAAGACTGTTTCCTGCCTCGAGGAAGCTGGCATTCAGGAGGAGAGATGTGGTAACCCCCAGACATTAGCTGAAAAGCCACGGAAGTTCACATGAGCCACCTCCAACAGAACTGGCTTTCATGGACACAGGTGAGTAGGAGATCAGCTAACGGTCCAACAGCACAGCACGCTGAGGAGCAGAGGGTGATGCGTGGCACATGGGACACAGCAAGTTCATGTGCTGGGCTGCTGGGAACCAGTGCAAATGGAGGCTGTGTGGCTCAGCAGTGAAAATAAGAAAGAAAAGTGAAAATAATCACAAGTAAAGACGTGAAAGGGAACCCTTGCTAAAGATGAAAGTCTTGGTTAAACTCAGAAATCAGGTTTTAGGAAGGGATCAACCACTGCAGATGTGAACCTCTGCAGGGACATGAGTCAGAGGAACTCAGCTTTAATGTGAGACTGGTTTTTTTATGGTCTTAAGAAATAACACTAAATTTTGAACTCCAGATGATCAAATTAAGTATGTTCCTGTCATCTTACCTTAGTCTAAGTAATGTGAAGAATATGTCTGTTGGTACTTGCCAGCAAGATGGATCTTTTGACATTTTCTCACAGAAAATCTTTACTTATCTCTTTCTCTCACCTTCGATATTTGTCCATTACCTAAATTCCACTTAGCTTAGCTAGAGCAAGGATAGCGTAAGATGCCTGTTATAGTTACTCATTTCTGGCAAACTGCTACTCGTATTCATACCATGTTCTATTTCCAGTGAATATAAACAATTTCCTCTATAATCCAGGACTGTTTGACTATTTGTAGACCTACTAAAAGAGTTAAAATTATCAAAGGGCCAACACTTGAGAGACGGGACATGATCAATTGCCAGCACTAGTGCCAGGCAAAGAAAAATCTGTGAGAAGATATCTTGAAGAGGTGATACTGGATGGAGGGAATTTCCCACCAGCCACTTCCAAACAGGGGTTTTGCTATGCAGATGTGAGCCCCTGGCACAGGTCTTCCTTGGTGCCACAGGACTTCCTTTCTCACTCTTCAGAGAGGTGGCCCTGAGGCTTGCTCTGCGGTGCAAGTGCTGCTGCCCTAGTACATCGTGCAGGACTTCACTTTCAGGATGACTGTATCCACCCCTTGCCTGTCAAATCCATCTCTTTTTAGTTATCTCTAAAATGGAGAAATTCTTAGGCATTTCCTAACCCACTGGTGTCAAAAACTCAGAAAGCTGAACGGACTTAGAGCAGCCAAACCTAATTTACAAGATCCATTTACTGATGGGATGTAGTTTCCTTTTGGATTTGTGAAACACCAAAAAATTTCAAAGGCTTTTTTCCCCTGTGTTTTTAAATGCTTGCCAAATGGTCCTGCAAATACATTGACATGGACGCTCTCAACACGGACAGTCTCTAACTGTGCAATTAATGACTTTCAAATATTTGCACTGTGGGAATGTGGGAGTGCTATTGTTTTTCTTCCCAGGCAAGCATGATGTCCACATCACTCAACACCCCTTCCAGGGTTTTTGGAATAGCTGTGAGAATGTGCCCGACACAAATAGCTGCATGACATTTTTATCTAGACCAGATTTACTTTATGTGCTTTCTTCAAATATTTGTGGGAAACAGATAAATGCACCAGGAATGTATGGCAGGGAATGAACTCTTTTCAGAGGAAAACAGTGTCACAGAGACATTGCAGCTCTTTCTGCTCCAACCTGCCCAGCTTACCTCTGCAGCTCATCTCTGGGTTTTAAATGGTCTTGGAGAAGGTCCCAGATTCCAGATACTTTTTTCAATGAAAAATGAGGTGGACAGCACTCACACATCTCACAGAAAAGCTGTTTTCCTTCAGTCTTGGATTTTTCTGTGACTATGTGTGCCCTGCCAAGCATTTTCATTTTGCTTCCTCACCAGACCAAATGCAGCTCAGTCTGACAGTCATTACCAGGGCTAACAATGCTGGGACCTCTCACCTTTCCATGTTCTTTCTGAAGGGAGATGGAAAGGTGGAAGTCTCCACAAGATCACCATGAGGAAATGGGCATAGCATTGTCCCACCCCCATTTCCCCTGACAGGGAAGGATATGCAGGTTGCTTGAGCAGAGGTCTTTCATGCATGGTGAGAAGTTCAAGGAAAAAATGGATTTATTTTTTCAACATATAAAGGTATAAAGTCGAAAAGCCTAAAAATCAGAACTCATTTTACCTGGTGAGCACGAATGCACCCAAGAAGTAGCAATACCTGCATCTCCATCATGCTTTTGCCCATGTTGGTATGACTTCCACCTTTCTGGAAAAAGAGGTGAGGAATAGACCTGCTTAAAGGCCTTTTGATCTCTGATCTTTGTTTTGAATGACCTTCTGGGCTAGTTTTGACTCAAGGGATGTTATAAACTGAGAAGTCCTCCTCCTGATGGAGGTAATGAAAAAACTGTTTGTGCCAAGCAGTATCAAACAGGCTGCACTGAACAACCCAGAGACTTCTCTGTGAAAGCAGCAACCCCTGGGTGAAAACTATTGACACCTGACTTTTCATTTTCTGTCATAGTTAGCTCTCTAAATGTCAGTGCCATCCAGTTTGCCAGCAGTAGCTAGAAACTAAACTGAGATACTGATTTATACAGTAAAAGCTCAAAGTGGAAAACAAAAAACCCTTCAAACTGCATCATGGTTTTATCCAACCTCAGGAGCATCCAGGAAGGTTTCACAGTCAGAGTTCATCTGACACATTTTTTTGATGCATCCAAAGTCCAACTTGAATTTGAGTTTTGCTTTCCTAAAAAGGGTTGTGTTCAACAATGTGCCTGTTTGAGTAACCTCTGTAGACAGGATGTGAGAAGCTCACAGGTAAATGTTACAGAAAGCCCAAAGCCCTCTTTGCACAGCTATTCTTAGCAGAGACTTTATTGACCCAACATCATCCGTATTTCTTAAGATGCCAGTTCTGGTAAAAAGTGCTAGACTGACAACTGTGGGGACTAGAGGTTTGTTTACTCACTGAACCAAGAGAGAAAAACCAGCAGCAGGGAATACTTCCTTCCCAGAACTCCCTGCCAACTTTATTCTTATTACCTAACTTCTGTACTGAAGCAGGTTTTAGGAGCTCCAACCAGGAGCTCCAACCAGGAGCTCCTGCTGCTAAGCACTGTGAAAATAGACAATCTCTTCCATTCTAGCAAGCAGGACCAGGACAGTAAAGCACTTTTCACTCCCACGAGATTTCCAATGGAAAGGCAGCTACATTCTGTGGATTATCACTGTCCCAACCAAGACCCACAAACTCATTTTATGCAGGCAACAGTGTGAACACCTGACATCACCTAATCACTCACCATCTCCTTAGGCTGCCATCAAAATCCTGTTTTAGGAGGACCCTGACCTAAAGATGTTTCTGAGTAGTACATATTCTTTAGCCAAAAGAAGAGGAACGGCAGAAGGAAAACCAAGAGAAGGGGATAGTTAGTAGAAACAGTGCGTTACTGAGACATCTGTTTGCCACAGGGGCAGCAGAACAAGGCAAACTTGGGGAAATTGCCTTCAACGGTCAGGGTTAAAGCTGAAGAACCTGACAATATCTCGATTTGGGGGGAACTCCAGTGGAAGGAGATGGCATCCCCATTTGGAGTCCATTCAGTTCAGCACCCAGTGACAAGTACAGCCCTCCAGCAGAGCTCACTCTAATTGCATCCTATTTACAGAGTAATTGCCCTATAAACAGACACACACATACAGCATAAGATAATTTGGATCTGTAATTATATGCAATTAGCAACATTCATTGCTCCCGGCTCTACTTATCCCTAATGAATGGCCTGTGCAAACAGCAGGCTTGGTGCTGGGACAAATTTAAGTGTGACATGGGCAAGGGTAGTGCCAGAGGTCAGCACCATTTGTCATGGAGGGAGGAAATGGAGGAGTACCAATGTCTAGCATGAGCAATGAGCAGATCCCCAAAGCCTGGGTAGGGGTCAGAGGAACAGGGCATGAGCAAAGGATTCAGAGAACTCAGACTCTGCTTTTGACCCGGCAGCGTGGTTTCAGGAAAATAATTTGGGTATCGTTACGCATCAATTTCAGCCCCTACAAGACAGGGCTGGCCTCCTTATTTCTTTGAAATCCAGGTGGGATGCAAAGAAGAAAATTTTTATGAAAGAGCTGAGATATTCTGTTATTTTAACAATCCACAAGGGATCCCCGTATATTAGAGTCCAGTAAATGCTTTGAAATCTTTGTGGATGTAAAAACATTAGACATATATCACTTAAAGATGTTAGCACTGCACCTGATGAGAGCAGTGCTGGCTGAAGAGGCCGAGGCACATCCCCAAAGTCAGAAATGTTAGGACCAGACAAAACCAGGTGTGTCCGAGGTGTTGGCAGCAGACCATAAGGAAACAGACACATCCTCATCACCTCACGCTTGTGAAAAAAAGTAATTTAATGTCGGGAAACTATATTCTTTGTAGCAAAGAAAGCCCTTCTGGGCCCGACAGATGGAGAAAATGGAGTTTTCTGTCCCTAGAAGCTGCAGTTCTGGGAAACAGAGCTGGGCCCTGAGTGAATCAAAACTGTCTGTGAGGCTCTCCAACAGATCTGTCATTTGCTAAACAGTGATGATAATGGTGAAAAAATATCCATGTTCTAAAAAATTCTACTGCAAAGGGAAACCACCCAGCTGGGCTTCCTCTCTCTGTGTGAATTCAGGCTGTGGTATTATCTATGAGGATGCCTTCTTGCTGGCAAATGTTAGCCAGTACCTGCTGGAAGAGAATAAAAGCAAAACATTTTTCCTGGCCCAGCCCTCCTGGGGAGGTGTATCCTCCCAGGAGTGACTCAGCAGCTTAGCTTGGAATTGCTCTTTTGCTGCCCTCTGTTTTTTCTTTCAGTCCAAGGAATGCAGATCATTTACTTTGGTCTCCCTAGGCCGATGGTTGCAATGTTTGTTCTCTTTCCCTCCCAGACGAGCATGTTTCCCTCTGGATTTCCCCATGCCATCAGGGGCAGAGCTGGTGCAGTGGGGTGACCGTGCTGCTGCTTCCTCAGAGGGACAGCACTCAGCCCTGGTGCTGCTGCACCAAGAGGGTGCCTTGTGCGGGAGGCAGAAAAACCTCATACGTGCCATTAGTTTTGAGGAATTAAATCTCTAGGAATTAAACCTGAATTTCTGTTCTCTCTTGTTTGATTAAGGTTTAGAAAATATCATCTCGATGGGGCTGGCATCCTTTCCCACACACAGCCTCTGGCAGCTAAGGCTTCTCCTCTTCGGTACTCAGTAGTTTAGTGCCCTTCCCGCTGGCTGTCCTGATCCGAGAGAACTTGTTTAATGAAATCTCCCATCTAATGGCAAAGTTCCCTGACACAGGGACTTACTAGGCCCCAGGAAATTTAAGAAAAAGCAGAGGAATTTTTTCACCCACGCAGAGCAGAGTGTGAGCCATGGGTGGGTGGGCAGAAGACTTGGCTTTGGTGGCTTTGGAAGACAGCAATGCATCTCCCTGGAGAAAGGCAGCTCCGACCTACCCTGGGGGACCATCCTCCCACTCCCTTTGAGGAAACACTAACAGAGGCTGCTTCTGGTTCATCTCCTTTCTGGCACGTGCTTGTCTTCTTGGACCCCTATTCCCATGAGATTTCCTGCATTTTTCTGCACTGTACAGAGAAGGTTTCATTCAGATATCAGCCTCACTCTTCCATCACACCGCTCTTCTTCACACTTCTGCTCTCTCAGACCAGGAGAGCCCCATGTCCTCTGCTGCAGCCCTGGATCACCCCAGCAGGCTGCCCAGCCCCACGGAGCACAGCATCAAGCAGGCCAGGCTCCCTGGTGCAGTCCTGGCAACCCAGCAGCCTGCTGCCAGCTCTCCCTGTGCCAGGAGCCCTGCACAGGGAGGCATTAGCCAGGCACAAGCCTATCAACCTGGAGCAATGCAATGCTGGCCCTGCTTCAGCTGGGAAGCTCAGCAGGGCCTGGCTCTGGATAATCACAGCAACCTAGGCACAGCCTCTGGGCTCAGCAAGTGCTGTATTTAATGTGAATAAAATAATTACAAGAATGGCACTCACTGCAGTTAGAAAGAAAAAAGACCGCCTGCACCTTCAGTGTGTGTTACTACTAAGGAGCACTGTTTTCTTTAGTTTCTTAATTTAAATTTTCTTTAAATTCTTCTTCCTGCTCTGGAGCATTTGAGAGCTTTTGAGAACTAGCAATGGCAGGAGAGAAGAGGGGAAGAACTTGAAACAAATTCTGTTCTGGGCTCCAGCAGCTCTCTGGGGCCAGATCCTTCTCACCTCACCAGCAGCCAAACCTCTGCTTGGGGCTAGAGGGAACAAGAAGAAGGGATGTATTGTATAGCTGCCTAAAGGGCAAGATCGTTTTGGCAGCACGAGGAAGAGAAGCAGCCCATTCTTATCTTTGGCACTAAAGCAACAGAAGGACCCTACCACTAGAATCAGAGAGAGAGAGACCTAAGACGCCATTTTTAAGTCCCCTGTCAAAGACAGCAGTCGCAGTAAGCAAGACTCTTCTTTAACTTGCCAGTAGATACTGAACTGCCTCATGATGAACAGTTTTTTGCAGCCTGTGATCATGGAGGATGGCTCATCAGAGCACATCTGTGGGTTGCAGATAGGACAAGTGTTTTGCTGAACTTCAAGAGACCTTAGGACCTTGGCTGCATGCACAGAAGGAGCAACAATTTCAGGGGCTCTTGCAAAACAGCACCCACAATAACAAGCATTTTTCCTTGTTCTTTGAAGAGCTGCACAACTCTTCCAGTGTATGAGGAACAAGGTTACCCTGTAAGTCCTTACAATATCCATCAGGAAGGATGATACAATAGAGCATGGAATAAGAGTATGTGGGAGGAAGGGAGGGGCACGAAGAGATCATCTACATAATTTTTAAATCCAGGCAGATCAGATGTGCTGAAGCAGCTCCTTACATCCAGGGAGATGCAACAGCTGAGCAGGTGATTAATGAGGCCTCAGCTTGGCTGTGCTGAGCACTCTGGCAAGGCGTGGGAAGGGACACATTTCAGCGAGCTGGGGTGGAGCTGCAAGGAGGCAACTTTAAAAATCGGTACCATTTGTCAGCTTGCTGCTTGCTCAGCCCTGGCAATTCTTCCTTGTTTGGGTTGCTCCAAGCATGGACAGGGGGATTTCAACCATTAATTTTGGAAAGGGCTTTGGTAAAAAAAAATTGATCGTTAAAATTATTTTTTGATTTTAAAAAGATAATAAATTTCACAGCAGCTCATAACAGCACCATCAGCAAACACATTAATCCTCATGTTCCTTGGCGAGGAGCAATGACAAAGATCAGTGAGCCAGGTAAGTTGAAAGAAAGATGAAAGAAATTAACATAATATAACATTGACCTAGAGGGAAGTTGAGGGAGCAATGTGCCATGGCAAGTTAGAGTGCATAAGGAAGGAGGAGAGAGAGCGTGCTGACTGAAGCAGCACAACGGGCCTTGGGAGAACCATAGCAACAGAAACAGACTGAGGTGATAAAGCAAGAAATGCTTCACAGGGAGTGGTTTCTCAGGGCAGAGAGATGACTGAACAGGACTGAACCAAGACCATCCAAAGAAAATCTGTTTGGAATCTGCTGGGACTTTCTTCAGAAAATAGACCAGTGGAGGTCAAAGCAGTCTCTTACCTCGGTTCAAATGAACCAGGACATGTCTGTTTTTCTTGGAGCTGGGGCTGTTCTTAGGTCCAGCAAAAGTTAAGGCAGCATTAATAATCACAGTGCTTGGCTCTAGCCCTAATGACCACTGGAGTGCATATTGGACGATAAGATGTGGGGTCCTGCCTGCCTGTGCCATCTTATTTTCCAGTTTCTTAGGCAAGTAATCTTATTAGACTGTGGCAGAAAAGATATGAAAAGGATAATTAATTTTATCACATGATTTTTGAAATAATTCATACACTGTTTTCTCCTCTATATTTATAGATTCTGGGCTTTCAAACCCAGAAGGTACAGGGCAATTTAGCTTAACCACCTATCTAGGCAAGCTGGCCAGACAGTCTTACCAGCAATTTCAGTTCCAGATGGGCAACATCCCTTTAAGATCCATCACTTCTGATTGCTTTCTTTTTTGCAGTCCTCAGTCCATTGCAAGGACTGTTCCAACATCCAGGTGCAGATTAGAGCCTGTTCAAACTGTCAGCTGACAGAAGACCTTTTCTAAATATGCTCAGGATTGCAGTAACAAAGTGCTCAGCAACCAATATTGTCACAGAGAAGTGTTTTTCTCTTGAGATTGCTTCAACACATGGATAACAATGGCATCCTTGTGATCTTGGTCAGGCATCATTTTGGGGGGAGGCTGGATGCTGTGCTGGTAATGGCACAGTGCCTTCTTCCTTTCTACTGTGAAGCTTTCTACACACTTTCCATTCCCATCTCCTTGTCCAAAGAGGAGAAGGCATTTTGGTCTTGCAGGTGGCCTGAAAGGACTACATCACTGAAGTTTCTGAAAGGCTGATCCATGGTGGGGATAAGACCATCCATTCATGTATCAGGAATTTAGAGAGACAGGTGAAACCTTGTTCCCCTCTGAAAAGGGAGACAAAACTTCCCCCTGATTTCAGTGGCACTAGCAAGATGCACGACCCTGAGTTTCAGTCAGTGGTAAATGTGCCTTTCCCGCAAGGACTAATGGGATGAACTCGATGATCTCAGAGGTCTCTTCCAACCTGGCTATTCTGTGATTCTGTGATATAACCAGTGTAGGTATGGAGGACCAGAATATGTGCTGTTGGTAGATTGTAAAGGATAGGGTGAGAGTGGGCTTTAATTGTATTTGCTAGCAGTCTTCACCACATGTTGTGTGAAATAAGATACTACTAATGCTGTTAATCTGCAGTGACAGCAATCTTTTTTTTACACTGTGCGCTGACTGCTCACAATCACTAATCACTGGCGCTTGCTTTTCTTCAGTTCTTCCCTTTAATGAGCAATTAGCCTGTACAATGGTGGACCCATGGTGGATATAATTTTCAGGTGGATACCTATGCCATAACGTTCAATTATTATAAAAGCTGCATTAACTGAGTTAAATTATTAAGAAATATTTCCTGGTGTACGAAGTGGCAGCTGTTCTGGGACGTGGGGAATTCTCCAGGCTCATAAAAAGCATATGAAAATGCAGCATAGGTCCTCACTGGAGAAATATCTTTGGCTGTCTCTACTCAGCCTCTTAGCTGTCAGGCTTGAAACGTAGTCTTAAGCCTACGTGTGCCAGAATGGAAAATAAAAGCCTCAAAACTTGAATTCAGGGCTTGGACCCTGAGTTTGGGCAGTGGTGGCACAGTAGTCCCCCAAGTGCTGGCTGCCCATGTGATGGCACATCAATACAAAAGGAGTCAGGTTTGTGTCCTGATCTTGGTTTTTCCAAATTAAAGACATCTAAACAAATAACTACAGCCATTTTGTCTTTCACAGAGTCAAGCTAGATAGGATGACCCTCTTCTTCCTCTTGCTGCTCCACTGTTTTGCACATGCAACCAATAAATCCAGTGAATGAAACTGCTTGCAAGTATGGCAGTTCCACTCAGATCTAGTTCAGATTCTGCAGAAATGTTGTAGAATAATTTTGTGGAACTTTTTTCTTCTGTGTGCTTTTAGCTTCATGCTTGTATGCATGTATTTGATCTCTTCTACTCTTAAAATATATCAGAAAGACTAGCAGACATTAATGGTGAGATAGATGGCAGGTCTAAATTGCATTATCAACACCGCCTTGTCATCCACCATCTGGGTAAACTAACGTGTAATAGAAATGGAAGTTTAAGTTAAAAAATCTGTTCAAAGGATCCAAGATTTGCCTCTCCAACTTTACAGACAAAGCTGCATGGCAAAAACTACAGAGAGCAGTTTATTTTCTGGCTTCAGAAACAGTGGGATGCTCTGCAGGCAGTATGCCTGAGTTTAGAATTCTGTGGAAACTCAGAGCAGGGAAAATGACACTCAACGTCCCTTTCTGTTCCCAAATCAATTGCTCAGCTCGAATGCTGAGATAGGCTACTGGATGCAATATGAATACATTGAGTATATTGTGCTCAACTTCAGATTCTGAAGGTCTCAGAAGTTTCAGTTAGTGAGGAAGGAAGACATTGTCCTGTGCTGGAGGCACAAAGCATCATCTCCTCCTCTTGTTCTGCCCAAATGCTTGTAGACACTGTTCAAGAACTCTCATAACCCTGAGATCCTGGTTTGTTCATCAGCTGCCTTTGCCTGTGACAGCACTGGCATGAGGCACGAGGGCTGCTGCTGCCAAACCCACTGCAGTGAGTGCTGATGTCTGGGGAATTTCCTCCCTCAAACCTTATATTTAGCTGTAAATAGAGAACAATGCAAAACAAAATTTGCAGGGCATTTTCTTGGTTCTTAGCTGGATGCCTTCTGTCTGAACAGATGAAGACCACCCAGAGCACATTATTTTAAGCAAAGTTTGTTTACTTCTTCATTGTGCTGGAGGCCTGAATTGTGCTAGACATACTGAAGTGGTGGGCACTGACTGTATCCTGCAGCTAAATTCTTTCATAATTTCTTGGAACATGTGCTGGGCTGGGCTGGCTATAGGTATAATTGAGGTAGGTTTGCCCTGAGCCCTTGGCAGCTCCCTACTTTCCTTCTGCTTAATCTGTAATAGTGTCTATTAGCTGCTTTCCACTCTCTGCTGGGAGAGGAAGCTGATCTAAATGCAGGAAGGATCATAGGAGATTTTAAACAAGCAGAAATCCGCTGGTGGAACTGGCTGTAGGCAAAGGTCTCTCTGTGGCTGCCGAACTCAGAGCCCCTCTGCCAGTGGGACACACACAGCCCCCTGCCTCTGAATCAGCTCCATCAGCTCCCGAGGTGGGCAGGGAGGGAGGAAATTAGACACAGCTGACCCACCCCATACACATCTGGAGATGTCACCAATGGTCTGGGACATTCTTGTCTGTACCCACCTGAGATATTCCCTTGGTGGTGGTATTTAAATGTCAGTCTCCTGGAACTTCATCCTCCTGAGGCCTGCAGGAGGGAGCAGTGGGCTGGATCCTCAACACAGGGCTTCCATACAGAGCACAAGAGCTCAATTTTTGAGATGAATGCACAACTTTTGTTGTGGCCATTTCAGGAGAGGGGTAGGTAGTGCAGTGCTGGAGCAGGTTGGCTTGTTGAAATAGTTGTGAAATCTCCATCCTTGGAAATAGTCACAACTTGGCAGAACAAAAGGCAAATAACCCAAGCTGAGTTGGCCCTACTTTGGATGAGGTGATCCTCAGAAGTACATATCCTCCCAAATTATCTGCTGGCACTCTGATGTCATGTCAGGATGGCATGGCTTTTGAAACAGCTGTGAATGTTCCAGACAAAGGCTGGGCAAAATGTTTGAACACAGGCATCTAAGTTTACGTTTCTAACTTTTAGGTTAATAAAAGTGACAAAAGGTGCCAAACCCACTGATGTAAATGGGCTCTTTAAACAAAAAACATTGCTACTTTTCACAGCTCACCTTAGCCTTTCCTGTGTTTCGTTCTTTTGTGTTTTTCTTGTAACTTAATAGTGAAGAAATACAATTTATTCACTAGAGCTGAATAGAAAGAAAGGCTTTTTACAAAGGATCAAATGCAGAGCTGTTTAAAGATTAAAAAAACCCAAAACAAAACCAAAAAACCAAAACCATAACACCAGTCACTCTCCCAAACACACCACCAACAGCCAGGAATTGTAATTTCTACAGAAGCATCCGAGCAGCCCAGTTTTTAAAGCATTTATCTTAGGTATGGGCAAGCCAGAGTTAAGACTCTTCCTCTTTCTGTTTCATTATGAGGTCAATGTTTTTAATTATATTCGTTTTGGCTTAGAAAAGAGTGAGTACAACCTGAGATCTGCTACGGGATCAGGGTCTGAAGGACAGCTAGAGGAAAAAGCCAGCTTTGTTCTCTAGCTTTCATCCAAAAGCATGCTTGCTTGAATTCTGTACCCGGCGTAGTTGGAATGAAATGACAGATCTGAGCCCACAGACCCGAGAGCTGAAGAAAACTCAGTTATGCTGGTAATTCATTAGCCTCCCTGAGACAGGAACACAGGTTGACCAACAGAATTCCATTAACTGTGTAAGAGGCGCAGTCAAAACAACACAAAAGTGCAAGCCTTGAGTGGAGATGAACTATTTAAAAGCATTTTGCAATATTTTCAAGAAAGCGTCCTACGTTTTCCTTTGGGTCATATTTTTGCCTGCTCTTTTTCTGCTCTGCTGTAGGTTGCACAGATGCACAGTCCTGTTTCCTGCTTCCATCTCTGCTGGGGAAGTGAAGCAGAGACTGGGGCTGCCACTCTAATGGCAGGTGACGCACACACAGCAGGTCCTGTTGCCATCCATCTGTGGATTAAAGCATAGATTGGGTGACCTGCCTTACCAAGAGTGACTTGGGAACCTGTTAGAGCTGCTGCAAATGGAGAAGAAAGAACACCGTCCCTTCTTTTCAGGTTAAGGAACTCATCTTGGTACAGCCTGGAAAAAAACTCTGAGAGCATCACTTGAGATCTTGCACAAGTACCTTTCCTGTCACAGTGCTGAATTCTTCAAAAATAATGCAGTCATGAACAGAAACATGCTAACCATTAAATGTTTAGTGAAACCAAAAGAGAAAATTGGCAGGGAAAGAAATGTTCTTTTTAAACTTCTGAAAGAGCACTACAGGCAAGAGGGAACAAACAGCAATATCACAGCCTAATAACAATGCTGCTTGAGGACTCCTTTAAAGTAATAAATATGTTTTTAATAAGCATATTTCCCCATTTTGGCATCTCTGGGTTCACATATAGATGTAATTTCATATGCAGAGCGTGGCTGTGAGGATGCATCTGAAGTGCCTGGGGACTCTCCAGGTGGGGAGAGGTGGGTATGTAGAGGAGCAGCCTCTGTTAGAAGGGATGTAATCTGAATTGTCTCTCAAAGATGAGAAAAACCAGAAATCAGGCCATGTCCCATCCCCCTCCCTGTTCTCTGCCTCCCCCAAAGATGACTGCACAGCAAGTTCTACCCAAGAGAGTGCAAGACCCAGTGGCTGAGCAGGGCAGAGCTTCAGAGTCCTGGCTGTGCCTCCCAGGTCACACCATGGGGTATGGGCTTTTCCTGCCCAGAGCCCCTGCACAAGGGCCACCAGCCTCTGGGACAGCCACAGGGAACCTGCTGGCAATGCCACAGTGGCACAGCGTGACAGCCCATCTGCCAAGGGCCTCTGACACCTCTCTCACGGATCTGTAATAAAATTAATCGTGCCTCTGCACTGTCGGGTGAGGGAGACAGTGGGGAGGGGTAGGCAGACTTCGGGTATGATTATCTTGTCTTCCCATGCTTTTTGCCTTTTAGTAAATAAACCTAATAAGATGCTGGGCAGCAATTCAATCTGTCATGCTTCGCACATCAGAATAATTCAGCCAGAAATAGAAAGCATTCAACCCCCATTAGAGGCAGTGCCCTAAAGAACAGGCTGATTTCTCTGGTTTTTGGCTTGTAATTTACTTCACATCAATTATGCACTGCCAACAAAAGTAGCTTCATGCCAAGCTGTGATTTGCTCTTCTTTTAAAGACATCCTAACCATTTTACTTCTTTTCAGGCTGCTTGTTGGTAGATCCCTGTCGACAGCAAAATCTTAACTATGTGAAGAAGTCACACGTGGCACTTCGCTCCCAGTGCTACAGAGTAATTCCCTCTGTGGCATGAGGTCCTGAGTCAGCTCTCCCCAAACTCTTTTCCTTTCATTAAGAGGAATGCAAATTTTGCCTCGCCTTGTTCTGATTTTCTCTGAGCAGGAACAACATGCTTGGAGAAAAATGTGTCCATCCTGATGACCATGAGAATGACCACACATACCCTGACACTCACTCCTTGGCAGATCAGGGATCCAATCCTTGTCGCTTAGGCTCATCAAAAAGAGCTTGCAGAGAGAGAAGCAGGGGTGCTGACACCATGGTCCAAACCACTATGCTGGGAGCCAGGTTTCATGTTCCCTACACATCTGCATGGTCCAACGCTGGCTGGGAAGCTCATCTGGGAGAGTGATCCTCTTTGCATTGCCAGGCTGTTCTACCCCTCTGCCTCTCTCACTGCATTGTCATGGTAATGGCTCTTCTTCAAATGAGAAGTGATACTCTTTTGTTTTTTATTACTGAATTAATTATTTGGACCAAATTCCATATTGCTTTGCTTCTCATATTGCCAGTAGCATGAAAGTGGAAACATTTTAAACCTAAATTGCACCTTGTGGGAAAGGCACAGATCACATCTGCAATAGAAAAGCAGGGCAGCCACCACTCACATTTAGGCAGCATTTCCGAGCTGATGTTTATGTAAAGTAGAGGTGAAGCACCCGAATGAACCAGCCCTGCTGTTCAGCTCACTGCCCAGTGCGATGCTGTCTTGCCTTCCCTAGCTCTCATTGTACAGTGTTACCCAAGTTCTCATGAATCAGACCTGGAATTCACAGCCTGTGCCAGGAATTGCTCATTCCATGCCATTCAAAGTTTTGCTGAATTGGGCATTCTTTTGATTCTGTTTTTTCAATCATTTGCAAACACACAAGGGGGACTAAAAAGGTTTTGTTTCTTTGGTCCCATGTCCCCATCATCTGTGCTGTTTTGAAAGCTTGGCGCAGGCACACGTGGAGATCTTTGTTCCAGGGAGCCATTGGAAGCTGCTATCCTGGGAATCAAGAGAGAGGCAGGCAATAGCCCTCTGCCAGGGAGAAGCTTGAGGTTTTTTATATTCTTCTTGCATGATGCTGGAGCCTGAAGGGAAAGGTATATCACCAAGAGATGCAGGTAAAAGCCATGCCTGCCCAGTGCATCCGGGACTCTCATCCTAAAGGGGATCAAAGTGGGAATGCTAATTAATTCAGTCATCGAGCTGGCTGTCATTTCCATCATTAGCAAGGACAAGCAAGAGATCAGTCATTCTCAGTGGCTGGCTCTGCCCCAGGGGTGGAGATTGCAAAGTCAGTCCCTAGTGGCACCACAGTGCCAGAAGTGTGAGTGCATTTGCCAAAGTGGATCCAGAGGGCCTGGCTTGCTGCATTCCGCTGTCTCTGCCCTCTGAAACAGGGGAGTCAGGCTGGGGAGAGGGGGCCTTGTCCTCTGGAGGGAACAGGAAAGCTCCCAAGCACCTGGCATTTCCCCAGGGAAAGCAGAGCCTGCAGGTACCCGCTGCTCTGGAGGAGACGGTGGCTGGGAGCAGGAGTGTGCATGCCAGGAGGCACTGGGACTGCTCTGTTTTTGAATGGTGTTATTTAATTACTTTGCTGCATAATGACATTACCTGTGTGTTTCCTTTGCTAATACCTTTTTGCTGGCTGTAGGAGACAAAGTGATTCTTAATCACACCACTGTGACAGTTCAGGTATCACCGCATTGGTTATGAACTACGGCAGTAGTTCCTTTACACATCTTTTTATGCCATTTCACCTGCAGGAGGTTGTAAGTATTTCTCCTTTCTAACTTCCTAGCTAATACTGTTTCTGCAGAGCCTTTCTGGGAATTTTGCAAACAAAGCCAGCTTGTAAAACCCATTATGAGCCCTTTTAATGGCCAGGGTGAGCTTTGGCTGAGCTCTCTCCCTGGTGAAACCAGACTGTGAGGTGCAGGATTGGGATGCAGAGCCAGCCAAGGTGGCCGCGAGTCACCCAGGGCTCCTCATATCTGTGTACAAGTGCCACTGTGGAGGGGTGGCACACCTGCATGCACACTGGTTCTCCAATCTCCCCTAGATATGTACATAAATGTGCATATATAAACACTCTTTTGCTTCCAAGCAATTATTTTCAGAAAAATCTCCACATCTTCTGGGTTTGTGGGAAACCAGCTAGATCAAAACAATTTCCTCTGGTCTTTTGAAGCTGTTGTTACGCTTAGGCTGAGACACTATGAGGTTTGCTTGTTTTCTTTAGAGCCCTGTCCTAAAAGCCCTGCAGGGAGCTCAGTGTGCAAACAAGGTAACGATGCTGAAGTGCTCTTCGCAGCAGGTTGTGTAATGTTTCCATGTCCACTTCTAGCAGAGAAGCTCTTTGCCACCTCTAAGTATACTCACAGCCAGGGTTATGCTCTTCTTACCCTTTCTTTTTTGTTCTGCTTGCTGGAAAAAATGAAGGAACTTGAGTGTTCTGTACTAGAAGAAATTTTATGTTGTACAACCCCTCCTGAAAGCTTTTCATGATGGGATAGAGAAAAAGCCAGGTTCCAGCAGGCTGGGTTTTACTGGCACGGCCAAGGGGTCTGTGGCTCGTTCCTGTCTCCAGAACAGGAGTGTCTGGGTGTCTGGGAGGACTGCACAGGCTCCCTGTCTTCCTGTCCCCAAGCAGAGGCACTGCTAGTACACAAGCCCATAACAGAAGTACTTGGACAGATGCAAGTACTGAAAGATGAAGCTGGTGAGAACCCCTGAGCTGGCCAGAGCACCTAGGCACAGCTGAGGTGCTCCTGGGGAGAGGAAAGCTGCAGGCAAGGCACTGCTTTGCCAGGTTGCAGCAACCCAATCTCAGCCGATCCTGGCTGCAGGCATGGGAACCTGGAGAGTGTGCAACACCGCCTAATACTGTACTCACCTCCAAACCAGAGGAAAGCACTGGTCCCTCACATATATGTCTTCTGTTTAAGGACAGGCCAAGGGTCTTACTGGATCAGGACATCCCTCCCTGACTCAATGACCAGCATCACCTCAATGAAAAGCATCACCTTAACTATCAGTGTGTTTCCAAGAGTGGGAAGGCAGTGCTTTCTGATGCAGATGGAAATCAGCCTTGCCTTGAAGCACAATGATGGCCTTATCTCATAATTATTTCCTAGTGAGTATCATTTCACATGCAAATCCCATCCGTGCAAAAATTTAATCCTTTTAAAAATTCTGAATAAGTGACAGGGTCTATAATTTCCTGCTGTGGTGGCACTGCACAGTGTCATCAGGCAGCGTGGTGGTTTCAGCACCCGCTGGTCTCATCTGCCTGCACACTGCAGGAAGCATTGCCAGGAGCTTTGGGCTCTGCTGCAGGTACAGCCAAAGCTCCCAGGGCACTGGGCAAGCTGCTCTCTGCAGGCATTCATAATATATAAAAGAAGATTTTCTCCAAACAAGCCCATTCAAGAGGCAAAATGCAGCTGCGTAAATATAACCCAGGTGCTTGGGGAACTGAAAAGAGTCCCTGATATGCATCAGAGAAGGGCTAATGCGAGTTAGGCTGATAGGTGCCAGCTGCCAGCCCATGCTAACCTTGGCTTAGCCCAGGACCAGCACAGACATTTTCTGCAGACATTCTGTATGCCATCCTTGTCCAGGCTGGGCCTTCCCAGAGGAAAGCTATCTATATCCTTCACTAATTGTTGTCCCGGTCCCTATCTGGGATGTTCTTGAAGAATTATTTGGGGTGTTTTGGGGAGACCACTTTTTCTCATTCATTGCTTATACCATCACCCTCTTCCTTGTGTCACTGTGACGCAGAGAAGGGGAAAAAAAGAAACCCAAAGATGTGAATTTGGGTAGGAATATTACTGGTCTTCAGAAGCCTCTAGCTGAAAGGCCCAAGCTGACAGCAGCCTGTGGGCCAAAGCCCATGTTCCTGCTGGAGATGTCCTGCTGGTGGTCTGCTGAGGATGTTGCGGAGTGAGAAGCAAAGAAAGTCACTCTTCAAGGAGCTGTTTGCAGCTTTCTGTCCACTCTCAAGGAGATGAATCAAAAAGTTTTACAAATCTTTAAATAGGTTTTGTATTTAGACAACTCCCCCCCCCAACCGGTCTTCCACAAATCAGAATTTTAATGTGATGAGTACCACCTGTCTCTAGATATTCATGCTCTTTTGGTTGGTGACTCTTCTGTCAGTTCGCTGCCATGTATAGATGTGTGTGTGTGTGTGTATATATGACTCAGTATTTATATGTATTTAATATATACAGTTCACAACTGCATCCTGAGCTCACTGGGAAAGGTGAGAGAGGGCTCTTACCTGAGCAGAACTGCTTTCTCTGCCTGGAATGGGAGCCTGCCCAGAGCTGGCAGCCTTTAACTGCGATCCATCAGTATCAAATTCTTCACCAGCTTGCTTTCACATAATTAAAGCACAAGTGCTGCTAGTTTCGATATTGAAAGCAAAAAAAATCTCATCTCTGTCTCCCAGGAGACTCCTCTAAATGAAGCAACCCGTCCTGCAAAGGCTTCCCCGGTGACAAACAGAGCGTGCCTAATGCTGAATTGAAACCAAAACATACAGATTGACAAGAAAGAGTATCTTGGACTGGGAACTGGAACACAAAAACACAGAAAGCAAAGCACAGGGACTGGGCCTGGAAGGAGCAGAGCCAGGAGGCAAGTTAATTTAAGAGACATGAGCTGCTCCAGGCTGGATGTCTTCTTGCACAACGCCGTGACTGCTGGAGTTAAGGCTGGATTATAAAACAAGCTCTTGTGCTGGCTGCTGCTGAGGAAACCTTCACTTACAATAGGAGCTGGGAGAAGGGAACAGTTTGCTGGAGCCAGAACCCAAATCTCTGAGATATCTGTAACCAGGGAAAAAGCTAAAAAGCTTTCCAAGTGGCAGGAGATGGCAAAGTAGACCTACATATTAGGAAACCTTGGGTCTGATGCCAGCCCTGGCCCTCTTAGATTTGTTGATTTATGCAAAGTTAAAGCATGGCTGAGCTCTACTCCCTTCAGTATTATTGCCTGGCTTTATACTAAAGAGCAGCTGTTGAGAGGACAAAGTGCAAAGTTTTTTTTAATGTAAAGACAGTTCATTCAAATTTAGCTCAGAATAAATAACAGCAATAAATGACTATCTAAGAGCCTAGGTAGAGACTGTTGTCAGCAATCCAACTCTTTATGGCCCTGCTTGCAATGCAGGGACACATCCTGCCTTGTCAAACCAGAACAGGCATTCCTGTCTGGTTTTGCGAGAGAAAGCAGGACATACGCTCTGCTTTGAGGTGTTTCTTTCATGGCAGGAGGTGAGGAGCCTTAAGAACTGGAGAGAAAGTTATCTTCCCCACTGGTGTTACTCTAAGGCTGCAAATTAATCTGTTCTTTCTGAAGGCCATTGCTGGGCTGTCTTTTTTCTCACTGTCCTTATCTCTGCCTGTCCCTGTTGCCTGTATCTGAACAGCATCCGCACCCCATAAACCTCAACATGTGCTCTAAAGGACAGCCCTTCCTGGTTGTGTAGAGAGCAGAGAAAAAGCTGAGAACTAGAGACAAAATTGATTATTCTCCCGTTTCCTGGCCACATTAGTACAAATTCTGTATTCTCCTCTATTCATCCCAGAAGAACTAACATGACTCAGAGGACGCACATTAAGGAGATTCACAACTGCACAGCAGGAGCTGGTGGAAGTTATTTTATGCTGGGGTTAAAAAACGTGAAAGAAACTTAAATTTGCCATTTTCTTCCTTGTTGCAGTTCTTCAGGAAGACAGATAATTTTACATAGACAAAAGAGAGGAAGAAAGCCTGGGAGAGCAGCTGTTGTCTTTGTACATATGTATGAAGCATGCATTCAAACCCCAGAGATATTCTACAGGAGCAGCCAGCCCAGAGAGTACCCTGAGGTCCTATGAGGCCGACCATGAATGCAAGATTGATCATCCTCAGTATTGGAAAGTGGTACTTTACAATCTAGAGATGCTTTACGACGACCTTGCCATGGGATTTATGCCTCAGAAAATGGTCTGGCTGATTAGTGGAGAGCAGCCTGCAGGCCCCTGGGGATCTCGGGTCTTGCATCAGAGCGCTGAGCAGTGGGAGAGGAGCATTAGCCCCCTTTCAGCCTATTGCTCCCAGCAGAAAGGAAATATGATAGCTTGCCAATCCCCTGAGTCACCCTCAGCAATAGGCAATCATTAAGGAAAAAAAAAAGTTACATTGGCGTTACTGCAATGCAAGGCCTAATGAAACAGTTGCTATATTTAGAGACAGACTCCTATGACTGTGGTCTCACTGCAAGGCATTTCTGCTCCTTAGGTTTGTAGCTAGTTACTCTGACTCAAAAAGCTTCAGAGTAAAACATTTTTTTCCAGTAGCTTCCCAAAGCTGAGTCCTACTCCTGTGCCAAGCTTTTCCTACTTACTTGCCCCCTCCTAAAGTGCTGGTTGTGCAGTATGAAATATCCCCTAAACATTTTCTGTCAAGCTTTCTGCTGAGTATATTTCTAACGTTGGGATTTCCTGCAACCCCTGGTCCTGATAAATGAACCACTTAATCCTGTGCTCTGCTCATGGTACTCTGCCTGTCACAGTTCTGCAATTTTCAGGTAAAAATAATGCCTGTCCCAGGTGGGTAGGTCTCAGCAAATCCTGTCTCCTCATGGGCTGCAAATAACCCATAAAACCTGCTTCTTCTAAGCAAACAGATGGGTAGCACCAAATTTAGTATCTCTAAATGGATGGGAGCTTCTGTTCCTTACTTCTTATAATTTATCAGTTTACTTTGGAAACAAACATATATGAGGACACAATGGATATCCCAATGCCTGATAAGAGACAGGGTGACACAAGTTTGGGGCTGTTAGGTACAGAAAGTTCCTAAAAAGAATATGTCAGAGTTATCTGGCAGAACTCTAAAATACACGGTCAAGGTGTGGAGATGGCACTCATTGATACACCTAAACCAGTATGAAAATATAATTTAACTGAAATTATGTAATTGGGCCCAAATAATAGCACTGCTGTATTCACTCTAAGTTTGCAGCAGCCAGCAAAATCCAACTAAGAAGGAGGATAAATCTCTGCATGATTATCTCATGTTGGTCTTTATGCTGGACAGACCCTGTAAATGTCGATTTAGGGGATCTGGGGTCAATGTAACCTGATATTTGGTGCAAGCTGTGTGAGGCGAGAATCCAAAACCTCAAGCAACTCTGGAAAAGACATGCTCAGTAGATGCTGAGGTATATGCATCTGCACATAACTCTGTCATTTAGCCCTGATTGTTTTATTTAATCATATGATGTGATTTGATTGTTTGCAGTTTATATAATTATAGCCCTCATTGTATCTGCATTGTTCAAAGGACTTCCTTATGGGAGAGATTATTCATGTGAACGACACAATTTGTTCTTCTGTCACAGATCTTAACAATAATAAAAAAAGCTAAATATAGTGTGGCTGGTGGATCTTAAACAACTTTTCAGTGTTGCTTGCTGTAGTGGAAGAAGTCGTAAGTGGGACACTCAGATTCACCATTTCAGTGAATTCAACATTGCAGTATAAGATGCACTAGAGCAGGAGCAGGCTGCAGTGGTGTAGAGGGAAAGTAGCTTATTTAATGAATGACTGTATTTGCAACCTGTTTGTGAGACAGGTGAGAAGGGGCAAAAATACATGCAACTAGCTCTAGGTAGCACAATTTAGCTGCAAATCCCTGGCATGTAGCATCTCTGCCTAGTTGTGTAATATTATCTTGACACAGTGGCAAATTGTGTCTCTAAACAGTCTCAGAAGGCAGCATCTGCCCACAAGAGCAAGGTATTTGTTCATACAGTTACATGTCCCAGCTATTGCCAGACTGGATAAGGACACCAGTTCATCAAAACCTCTCTAGCCTGCTCTAATGCACCAATTTTATGTCCTACTGCATTAAATTGTCAGCTATGTTTCCCGTATCTAATATCTTTGGAGACAATTAGTTTCACTCACCATAAAATGTCATGTTAATTACAAAGAGAATGAAATGTAATATGCATTTACTTCATCCATTTTGCACATCAGACAGTGGGTTGCACTGGGCGCAGTTCAGAAGCTTGGTTTGGAAAAGCATCTCTGATACTGCAGAACTGTGAAAATTAGAGAAGCTTGTTGGAACATGGTTGGACTTTGATCCTCAACAGTGCAGACAGCATATCTTATCATCTTTATTTCACTTTTTCTGAGTCTAAAACTGACTCTGGGAAGTGCTATGTGAGAAGTTCTTGCCAGATTTCTGGCAGTCTGTGCTTCAAACTAAGCTGGGAGTACCAAAACCACAGACTCCAGAATGGCAGTCAGTACACTTTGTCCTTCATGCCAGCAAGGTCACCTTCAACTTTTCTCAGGGCTTCAGGGACTGACTCGTTCATATTCATAGTCTCATCTGGGAAATTTAGCCCACAGGAACCCTGCAGCCACAATTCATGACCTGTAAACCTCAGAGTTTGGACATGTCCAACTTGCCATGCTAGAAACAAGTGCATTTGCCAACATATCTCTTTCTGGGGCAACTTTTCATTAAGGAGAAACTCTCACATTTTTGTTCATGGCTTCATACACATGATGGGAGGCAATCTGCTGTTGTTGCATTTATCTCCACCCCCCAGGCTGACACACAGGCAGTATTGTCAGTCTGTGGTGAAAGATGAGGAAACGGATAATTTACTTGCCTGGCACCCTATGTCCACAGAGCAGACTTGTCACTTGTCTAGGTGAAATCTGAGGATCCAGAAGCGAAAGAGGTAAGGAGAAGGATGGATCAAGCTGTCTGATTCAGACTGTCTTTAAGAGCCACAGAGTACTCCTCGTTCCCAATCATCAAAACAATGTCAAGCCATAAGGTAGAAGAACCCCCTGTTTTAGTAGCAGGTGACATCATGAAACTGAACTGCTAACCAGGCTGGTGAAGACATGCTGTGTCATGGTTGTAGTCACTGCACATGACCTTACCATGCACAAAATGTGTACAAGGTCCTTGAATTTTCATGGTAAATCTTATCTATTTTTGGTTCCTCCCCTGAGGCTCCTGAGCAATTACTTGGTGAACAGCACATCAACACTACAATTTGTTTGAGTGTCCTACCACCAATAGTTGCCTTTTTGCTCCTGTGATTATCAGGCCTCTTCCAGTAACCCAAAGAAGATGTGGATCAAACAATGCCCAGCAGGTGTTTAACAGTACAGAAGAAAAATACTCTCCAGTAATGCTGTACTAATATGTCAGAGACACAGGCTGGGAGAGCAAGAGGAGAGACATCATTAAGTGCACTGTGCTTTTTTTTTTTTTACATTCAAGGGTCCATGTGCCTACTGACTCACCTGTTTATTTTCTTCCTTCAGCTTCTTTTGGACTCTCACCTGCTCCAAGACATCGGCAGGCGACATAGCTGCCCAGGAAGTCTCTGTTACATCAACAGTGCCTGCCATGCTTCCTCTCCTCCACCCTTTCCTTCCCGGGCTGCCTTTTGTGTGCTGCTTGGCAGGCTGCAGCACATGTGGCCCCATACTGAAAAGAAGCACAGAAGTATCTTCAACTTAAACTGCATTGACAGCATCAGTGTTTAGACCAGATAGATTCAGGTGGGGGGACGAGGAGGCCAAATGGTGCTTCCCAGAGACTTCTGTGCTGGCAGGATGAATCACAGCCCCATCCCTTTCCATTGCTCTGGGCACAAACATCTATTCACTGTGCTGACTGCTGAACCGTGAGCATCAAAGGGATTTAATATTTCAGGTCTGAATCCATGGCCAGGACTGCTGCTATTGCCATGACATATTTGGGTCTGATTAGACAAGCAATTATTTAAAACAAGGCTGCCTACCTGCACAGTGTTTTACACCAGTAATAGGGTCTATTGATGAGGGAATCAGTTAGCCAAGTCCTAAGGTCAAAATGATGATGAGTCAGCTCTGTTTATTGGTAGATGTATCCAAGTCCTGTGCAAAAATGTCCCATGATAAGTCATGTGCAAATCACTGCCCACTTGTCACAATACTCTTGGAGGAAGAGTTAGGTCAAAGAAATATATTTATCCCTTCAGTCCTTCAGGGCTTTGCTTAAATCAGAGGCAAAAGATGCTGCCTGTGCAGTAGGAAGCAGCCATTTCTCCCCAGCTGCAAGCCTACTTTACATTTATCTAAATAAATAAGAGCATAATCAGCTTCCCTCAGAGCTCCCAGCACGGCTGACTCCTTGGTAAGGCTGTCAGGCACCACTGGTGTAGTACAAAATCCACAGCATCCTGGAGGAGGGTTCTGCTCTTCGGAGGGGTGATGGCCAAATCTGGTAAAGTGGTGTGTGGGGCTCAGGCACGGCCTCCTCGGCATGGAAAGATTGGCTCAGCTGGAAAAGAGGGGAGGTGTCCAGCCCAGCCTGCAAGGGGAATGCTCCCCTCTTGCTTTCCTTTCAAACCAGCCCACAGTGATGCCCTGGTGACCCCTGATCACTCGAGAGTGAAGCTGAGGATATCCATGATGGACTGAACTCAGGCTCTCTGGAGAAGCTGCTCCGGGGTGGCCTCTCCAAAGGGCAGCAACTGAGAAAACACAGCCATGCAAGCTCAATATTTGGGGAAAGCCCCATCTCACAGATTTTTCTGCTTGCTCTGAGAGGCAGGCACTGCATAGGAGCAGGGATGAAGCCTGTGTTTTGGAGGCATTGGCAGGCAATGCTAAGGGCCAGGGCTTGGGGCTGCACAGCTGCAAAGTGGGGCAGGGCTCAGGGCTATCTGGGCCTTGTGCAGCCATGGGGCAGCAGCTGAGCTCACCCCAAATTGTGGAGAAATACACAAGGGGCGAGGGCACAGGTGTCTAGAATGCTTGGGGTCTGCTGCCGCTCCCATAAGGAGCCCTGTGAGCTGCCCTTCCCAGGGAAGGTAAGTGGATCTGGGTGGGCCAGAGGGGTGTGAACGTGGCCAGAGATGGACTGCTTTTGGCTGTCAGATAGGGGAGATGTAGCAGGAAATCTCTTGGGAAAACTGCGCCTCTACCAGATTCTGCATCCACACTCTCCTTCAGAAATTTACATTTCTTCATGTTCATTTCTGCAACCTATAGGCACAGGATTGGTAAAGGAGATTACAACAGGATGAGGCTTTTGCTTACATATTACAGAATCACTCTCTGTTTCTACATGCAGTTGGTAGGCAATCTCCTCTACCATATAATGGATTATTTCATAATGCTGCAGTTTAAACAAAGTATTTTTCCCTAAAACAGGAAAGAAACTGGGATCTACCAAGTACACGAGATGTACAAACCTACTGAAGAAAAAGTATATCGTTTTTCTTCACAGGCTGAGATGTGGCATCAGCAATTGGAATTGGCATTGTTCAACATAAAGGAAAAGGCAGGAAAATGTGACAAGTCACATACAAGGACTTGTTAGCTGATGTAGCCAGTTTATGCTGAAAAAATATGTAGAGCACAACCTCCTTAAATTTGCGCAGTTTCAGTTTAAAAAAAAACAAAACAAAACAACCCACCCTGTTGGGCATGTTGTTTCCTTTCAGTCTGGCTTGTGGTTTGGGGTTTTCTTTCTCTGTTTTAAATATTTTCCATGTAGGTTGGCAGTGAAAAAACCCACTTTGCTCACCACCCTTTCTCACCAGCCAGCTCCTGCAGAAGCTAGCACAGCCCCCAGCTCTCCCAGCTTGTACCAGGCTGGTTTTGCAGCAGTCACAGCCAGCAAGGGAAGCAGGAGGCCTTTGGATGCAGGACCAGCATCCTTACAGGTGCAGACCATGTCATGCAGGTGCAGGTATGCAGATCTCCAGTAGTGCCTTTGGTGATCTGCACGAGGTGGGTGGTGCTTGACTCAGGCTGGAAAAGCTCAGCTCTTGCTCTGTGGTGACAAGCAAACTGCTCTCAGTCAGGCAGAACATTGTGGTGGTGGATTCCAGTCTGTCCCTTAGTTTGTCCATTGCAAAGCAGGCTTGTGAGACAGATGTGTGTGGGTGATGAAGAACTGGAGGATGTCTGTAGCTGCCTCAAAGGGGCCCACACTGCAAATTTAGAGTGGCAGTGCATGAGGTCTCACTGCCATACATTAACCAACAGGACAGAGCAGACTCATCCCTTGTGTGATGCTTTGGAAGCTGAGCAGAGACCATCATCTTGCTTCTATGGGCTCAGCAAAGCACAGCTAGATGCCAGCCCCCAGAGGATATGTGTTTGTGAACAAGGAAGGAAGTGGCTAAACACCCTCCTTTAGCCCTTCAGTGAGGGGTAAAGTACATTGGAGCAGTGACAGTGATGGAGAGGGCAGCCAAGGCTGGGTTGTTCCCCTGCAGAAGCTGCTGGGGAGTGATTGTTTGGCCACGAGTGACTCCATGTTCCTGGGCAGGGTGAAGTGCCTGGAGATGTCCTGCCTGAGTCCTGCTGCCTGCACCCCTGAGAAATGCCTTCCCAAGGCAGCCTCAAGAGACCAGATGCCTGGAGTTTAGCAGCTTCTTGGGGCACAGCTCAGAAGCACCACAGGCTCCCTCCTCTCGGCAGGGATCAACAAAGCAAAAATAAACCAGCTGGAAGAGACACAGGCAGTCCTGGTGACTGAAGCAAGTGCCCAGGTTTGCTCGGAGCACCCACAGCAGTAGGAGGCAAGGCTGGAGCAGGGTCCTTATCAGGAACGGCAGTGGGGAGCAAATAAAGGCTCTGCTGGGGACAAGGGGGTCCTCGTGCTCAGGGTGGCCCTGCCCATTATCTGGGGGGATACCACAGGCACAGAGCATGGAGCAGCTCTTCCCAGGCAGGCTGCTGCTGCTGCCCAGTCTTTAATGCCAAATAATACAGAAAAATGTACTGGGTTTCATTATCAGAAACACCTGCTTAGTTTCAACACAAACTGGAGCACAGAGAGAAGGGATGAGATAGGCAGGGGACATGGAGAAGGTTCAGTGGCCTTGTTATCCGATAATCTCAGTGATGACCACATCCCTCATTTTTCCTCAGCATGCTTCTTCATTCACATGGCTATGGCTCTCCCAGTGACATAAGACTGTGAAGCTGCTTGGGAGTGAGCAGAGAAACCCTCCCTGCCTCTTTGATCCCAAAAATGGGGAAAGTTGGGCTTTGTGCTCTTTAATCTCCTGTTAGGAGACTTAGCTAGGTGTCTGTTGTAGACCCTTTGCAGGATATATGCATCTGGTATGCTTAGAAAGGCAATGTTATCTTTGCAGGAAATACTCTTTTCCTCTCCCTCCACCCCTTTTTTTAATGATCTCATTCCCAGAGCAAGAAATGGCAGGTGGTTTCACACCACATATGGTCAACTCATAATGTGCATACCCACAGAACTAATATCCTGCCATCAGCAGTGTGCTTGCTTTGGATCAGATCTGGAAGGTGATATAATCCTGGATGAATTGTTGGAGGGAGACACACAACAGTTTATCTGCCACTCTCCTCCTCTGGTGTCACAGTGGTTATGCTCGGCACTGGGTTCCTGTTTGTGTGGGGTTTGTGCTCAGCGTCACTGTGTGCTGAGATTTCTCACACCCACTGTCAGCTGGCCAACACCTGGTTTCTGTGTGAGAGCCCAGGGCAGGTGAGGAGAGCTATGCAGTGCTCTTCAAGGGGGAAAAAAATTGTAAAAAGCCTGCATTAGAACTCACCTCTCCACAAGCCAGTGGAAGCAATGGTTAACATTTCTTCAAGTTCCAGTAAAACAGGAGTGCAGTGTAAGCACGTGATTGCTAATACAAGGATTGTTAAAATAAACATATATGTGGGAGATGTTTTAAATAAAGAATATTTGTGGGGGAGAAGGAAAGGGGTAGACAGCTGTGTCATCCTCAAAGCCCTCTCAGCACAGCAGTAGGGGAAAGTGACTCTCAGAAAAGCACATGTATGTTGCAACAGGTTCCACTGACATCATACCCACCCTGTGCCTGTTTAGAAGACACTGGGATGTCCTGGAAGGGGTTTTTGTGGCATCAGGTCACTTCCTAACTCACAGGGAGACAACCAAGTGCATCTTGTGCCACTGGAACTGACTCACGGCATGGACGGAGCTCTGCTTCTTTCCCCTCTGTGGGGTTTGGTGCTGCTCTCCCAAAGCACGGTGCTCTGGTTTCGATGGTTTGTTGGTACATCAGTCAGTGCAAATCTGCAGTTTGTCCAGTTTGCATGGCAATTTTTGTTTGACTTGAATAGTCTTGCTGGGAGATAAATTTCTTGCTAGCAGTGCTGTCTGGATCTCTGAAACATATGAGCTTTCTCAGCACCTCCCAGGGCAGCTCCCAGGGAAGAAGCAGAGAAACAGAGCTAACTTAATTATCTATCAACTAACAGTGAATAAACACATCTCACAATGAGCAAACAGCATCTCCAGGCCCTTCTGTCTCCTTTGCCTGCAAACTGTAGAGGAAAGAGAGAAACCAAATGGGCCATCACTCAGTTTCCTGGTCTGGGAAATATCAAATCTATTCTTATTTGATGTTGTCATAACATTTCTATGTAGGTGAAGCAATATTTGTGGAGGCATTTTTGGATTTGCTGAAAATGTTTGGAAATTGCAGGGGTTTGTTTCAATGAAAAATTTTAAAATATTTGAGGAAATATCAATGGATCAGAGGCCTTTTTTTTTTTTTTTTTTTTTTTTTTTATCAGTTATGGAGAGCAAAGAGGTAGGGTGTGTGTATGGGCTAAGTAACTCAGCATGGGAAAGGGAATCTGACACGTGTCCACAAAGCCAAACAGATGGAAATACAGTTTATATAAAACCTGTGTGCAGAAGGCAGGGAACAATCTGGGGAAGGGAGGGGAAGATCCAGAAGCAGCATAACTGATAATGTGTGTTTAATGCCATGCAGCTTTACAGTACTTTATGAGCCCAAATGAAGGCTCACAATGGCCGTCCCAAATGGCATCTACAAGTGCTGTCCTGCAGAGGAGATGTCTTGTTCTGCCTGAAATAACCCTATGCCATAAAACTGCACATTTATTTAGAACAAACAAAGCAGGGAAATGCAACCCCAGCCAGCAGGAAATCCTCAGATGCATGAAGGGAAACAGGCTGCGCTAGCGACATGATTCCTTCATTATGTCACCTAGTTCAAGGCAAAATATAACCCCAAGGTTATATTACAGGGAAAGGCAAGTGACCTCCTTTTGATAAGCACTGTTGGTGCAGGTTAAGAGACACGGGATGGCACACACAGAAATACGTGCTTGGTTTTCATTTTGACTGTTTCATAGAGCATAGAGAAACTTTCACTCATTTCTGCTATTGAAGGCCAGACCGGACGGGGCTCAAGGCCAGGCTGCATGGGGCTCTGAGCAACCTGGTCTGTTGAAGGTCTCCCAGACCATGGCAGGGGGGTTGGAACTAGATGACCTTCAAGGTCCCCTCCCCACCCAAACCATTTTATGGTTCTGTGATGATGATTTTATTCTTCTTTTCCCTATTACAGTTTTGGGCAGGGTACACCTTCCCTAGCATGGCTATCAAGTGCAGTGGGTCACCAGGGGATTGGAAAAGCCCTTGGGGAATTTCCCTCTCCTCCTTCAACTTGTTTTTGGCAGCAGGGGCTCTGCCTGCCCTCTGGGAGCATTGCTGTCAGCTGGGGCAGGCAGAGCCCTTCCTCTCTCCCTCTCCACCTGCCCCACTCCTGCCCCTAGCTACCATTGCACTGGCTGTGGAGGGCAGTGAAGCCCCAGCACACAGAGTCTGGACTTTCTCAAACCACTTGATTATGACAGGGAAGACAGAGGCCCCTTGCTCGCTCTGGCTGTGCAGGTGAGTGCTTTCTCTCTAAGCCATCCTGCTCTGGTGCTTCTCCTTTAGCTCTCAGTTCATAGGCAGGTGAGCCTTTCCTCCTGGTTTGTCTTCTCCAGCTAGTTTCCATTTCAGTGAGTCGTCACACTCTTCTGTTTATTCCCTTTTGCATGTGGAAAACCATTTTTTCAGTGGATCTCGCCATCTGTCAGGTATTGCCGCCATTGCCCGGATGGCTGCACTGGCAGCACGTGATAGAAGCATTTTCTGGACAGTAACCCAAGCACTGAAGAACATTTCTTCAGGCAAAACTGTCCAAGAGCACCAAGATCAGATAAAAGTATTGCAAGTTTATTCTCACACATTTTCCATGCAGATTTTACTCATATCCAACTGTCGACCACCTTCTAGCACTGTCAAAGATAATGTAGCCCAGTGTCATCCCTGAAACACAGTTGTTATTGTCCTGACACCACATTTCCAGGGGGAGGTAATATCTGGTTTTCCTGTAAATAACTGAGGAGAAATACAGGTCCATGAACAAATCTCAGGTGCCCCAGGCAACAATTCTCAAAGAGTGGCACAGATATTCATGGGTCACAGGTACTCTCTTGCAATTGCAAATTAGGAAAACCGACCCAGAGGGACAGATGTGCATCCTTCTCCATCTGAACTTCCAGATCAGGTGATGTGTGAACAGCTCTTCCCAAATCAGGGAAGACACTGTTTGTTTGAGCTAATGCAGATGGGTCTGAGGGGCACTGGCAGGCTGCCATGCATGATGTGCAAGGAAAGATTGAGGAAGCTGGGCTGCTGCAGCCTCAGGATGTTTCTCACTGCTGACTGTAGCTAACTCATGGGGCAAGACAGAGCCAGCCTCTTCTCAGGGTAGGAAGAAGATAGGAATCAAGGAAGACGAATTGCAAAAAGGGAATTTTTGGTTGCATATAAGAAAAAACATTCCTCCCTATATCAAAGTATCATAGAATCAGAATAGTTCGAATAGGAAGGGACCTTTAAGTGTCACCTAGTCCTACCCCCCCTGCAATGAGCAGGGACATCTTCAACTAGATCAGGTTGCTCAGAGTCCCATCCAGCCTGGCCTTGAATGTTTCCAGGACTGTCGCACCTCTCTGGGCAACCTGTGACAGTGTTTCACCACCCTCATTGTTAAAAAAAGTTCTCCTTATATCTAATTTAAACTTAGCCTCTTTTAGTTTAAAACCATTACCTCTTGTCCTATCAGTACACACCCTGCAAAAAGTCTGTGCCCATCTGCTTTAAGAGTCCCCTTTAGGTACTGAAAGGCTGCAATAAAGTCTCCCTGGAGCCTTCTTTTCTCCACGATGAACAACCCCAGCTCTCTCAGCCTGTCTTTACAGGAGGGGTGCTCCAGTCTTTGAATCATCTTCATGGCCCTCCTCTGGCCACCCTCCAACAGTCTCACATCTTTCCAGTGTCTGGACGCGGCACTCCAGGTGGGGTCTCATGAGGTTTCACAAGCCCTTTGGCAGCAACACCAGCCACAGAGACATGTATTAATAGACTGGGTCCATCTGCTTTTTCCAGTGTCACTGCCCACAACTGGAAGGGGAGAGGAAAAAATAACCTGTGCTCCAGATTCTCTTACTAACTGTCCCAAAGCCCCAGAGTGTCTTTTGATTGCCCTGTAAAAGTGTTTGTGCATTGGAAAGGGTGCCCAGGGAGCCTGCAGTATATCCATCCTTGGAGAGACCCAAATCTGCGCTGGACACAGCCCTGATGGCCTGATCTGACTGTGAACACAGCTGTGCCTTCAGGAGGAGGTCAGCTCAGATGACCCTCCAAGGTCCCCACCAAAAAAAGCATCCTGTGACATCCACTAGGGCAAAGAAAGATAATGTTGAGCCCAGACTGGAGTGAAGTGAGTGACTGTGATGAAGAACTTCATCTTCTAATTCTATTCTAACTACTCATTCAGAAATACATTATCAATATTATGGTCAAAGTTCACCAGCAAAACAAGCTTAAAAAAAAAAGCCCTTAGGACACACTAACACTGGACATCAAGACATCCTTTCTTGATCCTCACAGGGACACAGTTCCAGTGACAATGAAGAAACTTGAAAAAGTCCTAAGAGACAACTCTAATTACCTCCCTTCACTATAGAGAAAATATTAAAATGAAATTTATTTGAAGGTATAAAGAGTGGAGGAGAGGAGAATTCGTCGAATGTGGTGCTGACTCATGGTGCTAGACATGAGCTGTGTAAAATAATCCTTTCTCAAATTCTTGTTGTGAATCAGTCACTAAGGGAGAGAAAAGCAAAGTGGTTCCCTTTTGGATAAATCATTTGCGGCACCTTACCCTCAGGTCACCTCTAAGGGGACAGACAGGAGAAGAGAAAAGGACCTTGTCCAGGATCATTCTGCAGGAAGCCAAAAGCTCAGTACTGCTTATGAAACATATTTTTGACTTTCTGAGGAAATATTTCCCAGCCAAATGCTTTTCATTCCTTGAGCACAATCAAAGGAAAAGGAAGAGGCAGGCTTGGTTTGATCAAAATAGACAGCAGATGCTGGAGAAGAATGGGAAAGGTTGTCAACTGGAGCAAAGAGGACAGAACAGCCTGCTGTGCATGGGCATAGCTGGAAAGGGCCATGGCTCCACAGCCTTTCTGTCTGAGGCTGGAGCCACTTTACCTTTTCATGAGGAGGGGGACAGGTCACAATAACTCTTGCAAGAAGGGAAAAATAATTCCTAAGCCCCAGGGATGAAAGAGATCAACACTAAAGTGAAGGCAGTTATTCCCTATTACACAATTAACTGTTTCCAGGATCTCTTTTTATAACTACACCACCCAACTTACGTGTGACTGGGGAGCTATTTGCTCTCTGATTTAATATACATTCTTCTTTAATGTAATTTTTTCTGCAGGCATTCGAGATACTCTATGCAAGCATGGGAAACAGGAGGTCTTGAGCTAAATAACTTTCTGTCTAACTGCAGAAAGTAGAAGACAGGAGATCAAATAATTTGGTGAACATGATCTAGCTAGGCAGTACTCCATCTAGGCATAGAAGTCAGGTGTATGAAGTCATAGCAGAAATCCATACACCCTGAAATAGGTGAGCATTCTTCAGGCTTCCTGAAGTACAGTTCATGTGACAGAGAATGTGCTCTTGTGCCCAGAAACACACCAGGTTACACAAGGTTGTTAAAACCCCCCCCACCAGCCACAACAAACAGCAGCAAAACTCCCCAGTTCATTGGAAAAACCGCCTTTGATCAGAAAGCATCTGCCCTGGGGTGGTGGGAGAAACCCAGCAGAAATTTATAAATCTTGTTAAAATTTTTCTTTGCTGTTCTTTCTTAACAGCGACAGGAGTGGCATAACTCAGTGTAGGTCTGCTTGTCTTATGCAACTAAGGTAACTACGAAAATCCTTCAAACTTGCAGTAACAGGCAGCAAGTTCCCATTTCTGAGTTCTCTGTCATTGTCCCCCAACCCAGTAGGTCTCAGTGGGGCTGGCAGCCTCCAAGCTTGCAGAGACAAGCATGTGGCAACCTGGGTTCAGTGTGACAAGGGGGACACATAGAAGAAATATCCTGACGTTCTTAGCATTGCCTTGTTAATGAGTGAGCCAGCGTGGCCCTGGTTTGTGCACTGGTGCTCTCCTAGATCCCCACTGTATAACATGTACACACACACGTACAGCTACCACAGCTTCTTCAGTTAAAGGCCCCATCAGCTAAAAACTGCTAGAGGTGCTACTGCCTGTGATGGTCCCCCAGACACTTGCTCACCACAACAAATGTTATAATCTTTTGCTCTGAGAGGAAATATACCCCAGCTTTTCCAAGAAAGTACAAACCATAGCATCCCAGCACAGAGAAACCATTCTGGCAAAGGGCAGATGTGAGGAGTTCGCTTTTTTCAGTATCTTTATATGAAATTATTTCTAAATGAAAGCCTTTCACTCTAAGCAGAAGAATAAACACAAATATTAGCTGAGTTGGTCTTGATGAGTTTCCTAGTACCTCAGGGTTTGTCATTATCGTGGCTGAAAACAGGGAGAAGGAGAGAGAGGGAAAATTCACCATTCTTCCTGCTGTTGTTCAGAGAAAAAAAACCTAAATAAATCAATGAATAGTTCCCCTGTAAGTGGTATGTATCAAAAGCAACAAAGGCTGGCTATTAAAGAATGTCCTTTGTTGCAACTTGAGCAGAAATATCACATCACAGAAAATACTTAAATAATTTCAAACGGGAGTGAGGAGAGATTTTCTATTTGAGCAAAGGAAAAAAGAGGCAAGGACTTCAACATCTTCTTTTCTGCCTTACCAGACTGACTTCATTTTTACAGCGATTAGTATAAACCACAGATATTCCCAGCATCTCCTCACTCCTGCTCTGACATCTCATAAATTCTGCATTTTCACACCAGCACCTGCTGAAGGCAGGTCTTATTTCCAGTTCCACACTGCCAACAAAGCCAGTGAAAAATGTTTTTTGTAATGGTTTTAGTAGCAGAAGGTTAAAAAGCCTCCTGAAGTCTTCAGCAACAGACTGACACCTCGGTGGCTGTGCCAGCGCACCGCCTCCCGCTTTCTGTGATGGCGATGGGAGATGGACGCAGCTCCCCAGACCAACTTGCTGCCTCTGGCTTTCCTAACACCTGGTATCAGGTTTGTGCTGGTGTGAACCACTTCATGGCACAAGTGGACATCACACTGCAGTCCCGTGCCACGCTGAGGTGAGCACTGGCAAGCAGAGCCCCCGCCAAGGCAGGGCTGATCTGTGTGTTTTTTAAAATCGAGTTCCTGCAGTCTCGCTTCACTGAGTTACGTGGTCGCTGCTCAACACAGCCCTGTCCCAAACCCCTCGTGCTAGGAAGGTTGAGGGTGGGAGCACATCTCATCCTGCTCCAGGCCTCGTCCCAACACACCTGGAGGAGAAGAGGGAGAGATGTTGCGGGCAGTTCTGCAGGCAGCTGGTGGGTGCCGTGGCACATTCCTGGTGTCTGCTGCTCTCTGCTCTCCCCCAGCAGAAACCTGCCTGTGCCACCTCAACGCCTGGTCTTCTCTGTGAAGCACAAGAGGATGGAGACACCAGCACCAGCAAAACACTGTTCTTCCTCCTGCACATGACCCTGCATCCCTTTGCCTTCCATGCAGCAGCAACCGGGTCTTCGTCACCCTCGGAAACACCGGGTGTATCCTTCCAGGAATGCCTCCAGGGGAAGATGACTTACAGTATAGGTTGAATTCCTGACATTTTCAGAGGAAAAGAGATAAAGGTCTTATCTCTTTTTTTAGGAAATCAGAACCCTTTTTTTCAGAGAGGGGCTATATCTCATGACCCCTGTCTCTAGTGAATGTACATTTGGACTTCCAGCCCTGTCCTGTGTCTCTGTGATTCATGACAAATCTGCGGGACTGCATTCATTAACATGTATTTCTGAGCCCTTGAAAAATTCAGCCAGAAATCAGAAGAGCACTTTCAGCCTTAATTAGGATAAAGTTGTTTTCTGCTGTGATAGAAGAGCAGGATGAAAAAGTGGTTAGAGGCGTGGGGAAACTTTTATAGGAAGACAGATTGAAATGAGAGAACCTGTCTAGTTTGCAAAGAAAATGAGGAAGAAGGACATGCTACATAAAATATGAACAGGCTAGAAACAGTAAATCCTTAATGCTTTCTTCTAGTAGAAAAATAAGATGTTCAGTGAAGCTGATACTCAGTAAATGCAAAACGTAGGAGAAAAACGTAATTTTCACATAGCAGACAGTCAGCTTGTGAGACTCAGGATTTAATCCAGGAGCTCAGCAGAACCCAAGGATGGAGTGTGTGTTGTACAGATGAGGATACTTCCAAGTACTATGGCAAAGGTTGAATTTGCAGCTGTAAAACTACAAGAATTTGGGAGGGACATAAACTGTCTTGTTCCGGGACATAAGATACTCACTGATAGAGAGTAAGGCAAAAGAGTCACCTGGAGCCATTTATTTTACCATAGCTTGCTGCAGGTTGTCTGCGCTGCGCTCTGAAGCATTGCCGAGAGCCAGAGGCAGCCAGAACTATGGTGTCACACCACCAGGAGCCATCGTCTCTCAGGGCCATAGTCCCCTATGGACTCCAAACATTCATTTCTGGGAATGGTAGCAAAGCTGTGGAGCATCATCCCACACACAGAGCACAGATTTCAGCAGTTCCCAACACAAACCCACCCCACAAGGCAGGTGAGAGACGAGTGGAATGTGCAAAACCAAGAGAGACTTCAATAACACAGGCATGACCTCTGATCCAGCAGTATTAAAATGAAGCGTGTTTTAGAATCTTTAAATTTATGCCATTGCCCAGTTTGACTTCCATAAGAAGGTCAGAGAATTTTATTCACTTATGATCGTAGTGAGGGTAATAACTCCTGCTTAAGTAAAAGATAAGTTTTAGAAAAGCGACCAGACTTCTTCTGAATAACTGAATTAAAACCCTTTTTCTCCTGTCTGCTCATGGTTAATTTTCCATGTTGTTTCTGTTTCATCTATATATATATCTCTGTGAGCCAGAATATTCCTTGCTGTAAGTGAACAAAATTCTCATTAATATATCTTGATGGCAGCAATAAATCTTGCCCAGCATCTCCATTGCACCTCAGTGAAAACATACTTACACTGCAGTACAGACTCAGACACAAGATGATGCTATTTCTTGGTACTAATATAGGATTTTATATATTAGAAGCACTGTGGCTAATATTAGCTAATGATAAGGTAATTAATCCAAATTTAGATGCCAATATAATTTCATTTTTGTGTCTGAAAGCTTTTAAGCTTCATACAGGCTACGCTGCTCAATTAGCTGAACTCTCATTAAATATTGCAGTCTGCTACTCATCGTCTCAGACAGAAAAAAACACTATTAACCACTGATGGTATTTGATACAAATAATAGCTTTAGTGGTTGTCTTTGTCAGCGATGACAACCAGCAATTCCTCCTCCACTTAATTTTAATGATGACTTCTAATACCAAATTCAGGCATAGTGATGAAAGTTCTCACTTGCACAGAACCAGGGGAAGCAGGATGGCCTCGTGGGCTTTTTTTCTTGTCTCTTAGGGGCTAGATGGGAGTATTTTGTAATACAATCTGACCTTGTCTTTTATTGGTTGTGCAACAGGTCCCTGTGAGACAGTGGAAATTTGGTATTTCGGGGGTTGAACTTTCTCAGACAGTTCTCTGCAAGAGCTGTCACTACTTAATAGTGATAATATAACACCAGACTTTCACAGGGCAGATGGCCCCACTCTGCTCAACTGCTGCTCTACCTTGCACCATACTTGTCTGCACAGGGATTGGTCACCCACCAGATAAAAAGCAATGTGAACTACCTCCCTTGCAGTCTTGTCAACTTTATACCACAGTGGGACACCCACTGATTTTATACTTAGCCATGCAGTTGTGATCGTGGGGGTTAACAGCACCAAGAGTAGGGAGATGTCCCACTGAATCTCTCGGGTGAGCAGGGTCTGTCCAATGCAGGTATTCGTTAGCTGCAGTCACAAGCATCAGGTGGGGCAGGTACAGCTGTGACCTTCTGAGTTACCCTGCATTTCACTGCAAGTTCAGCACCTCTTTTCTCCCCCAGCTCCACCCAAAGCTTTCAGGGACCACTGATGGCTTTGTAGAGCCCCCTGTGCACTCTGCCAGCTGTGAGTGCACCACGGGCTCGGTGAGAGCAGCAGCACGGGGGTGCACTGAGGGTAACTCCTCACGGAGGGGGCACTCGCCAGGTACCCCCTGAATGAGACACTGTCCTCAGGGGTGCTTATGCTCTAACTTGCTGTAAAGTTTGATTTTCCCCATTTATGTGAGTTTCATGTCACCTCTGGGAAAGATGAAACAGACTCTTATGGCAGCTTTTCCATATCCTTCCTCATACCAAAATTCACAGTCACCTGGAGGGCCGTCAGATTTCTCTGCACTTCAGCTCAGGAGAAAACAGCTCTGGGCCCTGAGCCATATTGGCACTGTTTTGCAGCTACAGCTTTCAGAGCATCCACACCTGCCTCTGTGTTACCAGCTTGTCACTTCTGGACAGCAATCCCAAGTGCTGGGGACGTGGCACTGGGGGAAGGAGCAGCAGGCGTTGCACGAGTAGGAGGGAGCGAGCTGGAGATGGCCATCAGCTGTGACAGGTTGCCTTGCCTGTTCTTACCCAGAGCAATGATCTCACCCTTCCATCTAGCTCAGCCACTCTACCTTTGGCAGCAGGGACATTAATATTTCTGCTGGTGTTCTCTGCCCTACCAAAGAGCATTTCATGCATGAAAATGTGAGATAGGTTTCTCTCCAGCGCTTATGGACAACTGTCCAAGACATGTCCCCAGAGAGTCCTTGTAATAAACAAAACCATTCAGGGATGACTATCTTTTGAAGGTACTGCATCCAGTCAGCAGGAGCACTTTGGTGATGCCGTTCCAGTACAGCACATTTAATTTCTTCTGGTGTTCTGATCAGTTACAGGACAACCCAAATGGGTCTTTCTGTACCCCCACAGTCTCACTGCTCATGAGGAAACAATCCAAACTCTGAAAACATAAAAACCTGTTATGTCACCCAGTACTGGTGAATAGCACAGAGCAGATCCAACACCCTGGTTATGTAACACCCAACAAGATGACAGAAACCAGGTTTCATGCCTTACATTAATTATTTTTGCACAGCTGGGCATGTCATCCCTAGGATAATCTATTCCTTGTGTCTAGTTAGTCTTCTATGTACACACAAGCTCAGTAAAGTTGTTACAAAAAAATTTGGAATGCATTATTAATAACAAAAACGGGTATGATCTATGGAACAGGGTGCATGCTTGCATTCCTGTCCAAAATCCAGGAAGAGTGTTACTAGTCTTATCTAAATAGAGCTCTTCTTTTTTCTCTGTACTCTTTCTGAAATGCAATCTGCCTCACAAAAAAGGCAGCAATTATCCCCAGTTTTTGATTCTTTTTGATTCAGTTCTCTGGTGCTCATGTGCATTCCTATAACACATCTGATGTTGATGGAGGTCTTCTGGTGCAATCACATGGAATTCACTGCTCAGAAACCTGGCAGTGCCTCTGCTAATTTGTTATGCTGTAGATGTACACATTGCTTTACCCAGTGCAACCCAATGATAATGAGTTTGCCACATAGGTATGCTTTAATACTGTGATAAACACCTTGATTACGGTGTGACAGAGGTCTAGATCTGCTTTTCAAAACACTTTATTTCATAAATTATCTATTTACTTTCTTGTCACTATGTGAAAAAAGGCTGTTTATTTTCCTGCCGTATTACTGAAGAATTACTGCTTTGGTGGCAGAAGAACTGAGCGTGGGAATCAGGCACCATTTCCAAAACCAGAACTGAAGGGGTGATCTGAGAACCACAAACCAGCATTTCTGTTGTCCAACTCATTAGATATAAATGGTACAAAAAGGAGGAACAAACACATTTTTTGCAGAGGAAAGACTTACCTTGGGAACTGCTAAAATACATCCTCACCCCTGGCGCCCTTCAAAGCTTGTCTGGATCCAGGCAGCCCAAGTATCCTGGTCCAAGCTGGCCCTGCTTCCAGTGGGCAATTGGATAGACAATCTCCACACATCCCTTCTGACCTAAATAATACTCTGATTCTATATTCTCTCAATGATGAAAAAAATGCATAAATGCCCCACAATAACTAAACTTCAAATTTCATTGCCATTGGACATCATTCTGATCAAAAGCAGAAATTATTTTAAAGAGAAAAGCCATCTTAATTATTGGAATACCAGTAGTAACTAAATACCAATGGACATTAAATGCAATAATTTGTGTTCGACCTCTGGCATTGGAACTCCCTTCAGCTTAAATTACATGAAGCTGAAAGCTGTTGCCTCAGAGAGCTCAGTCTTGTGAGCCTGGGCTTCTCCTGTATACAACACACTTCCTCTGAATTCCCACTAAAGATGCTGGAAGGGTGGCAGCATTAAGTGGGCTTTTATCCCGACTAGTGTAGCTGCTTTTATGTACAAAAGTGATGAAAGTGAATGGTACACGAAGCAGTGCAGGGGTGGTAAGCAAGGCAGCAGCAATGCCAGTGTGAGGCAAGTCTTTTTGAAGCTAATCGTCTTCAATTAGCCTTTCACCTTCGAATAAAGACAGACAGTTACTGCCAAAAAACGCCTCTTGAATATTCATTTAAATTAACTTCCCTTGGCCTGGTTTTGTCGTGATGGGATTTGCTTTCTCTGAGCACTCAGAGGATGGTTGCTCTGGCATGGAGGGCTGTGAATGGGACTGTCAGAGCCGTGTGCCCAGTTGTTTGTGAACAAGAAACTTTCGATTCATTCACAAAACTTTGATGTCAGAAACAGCACACTGGAGCAGTGTGGGCTTTTTTGAGCCACCTCAGTAAAACAACTTGATTTCCAGGGAGTTGTTACTGGCCCAAGAGGATTTTTAAAGAGAAAGCTGGGAATACTGTTTGACTACAAAACCAAACAAAATTTAAAAATACATGAAACTATAAAGTCAAAGGAGAGAAGACTAAACAACCCAAGTAATTCTTACGCATTACAAATCATTTGCACATATTTTCCCCACTGGCTTGAACTGTACCTTTCTCATAATCCATCACACATTTTGGAAAGCAAGACGTTGTGTAGGGGCCGAAATCTGCTGTCTCACGCTTCCCTAGTTCACGTATTCACTTCTTCCCAGTCTTCTTGAACATCCTTGCAGAAAGTCCATGAGTTGGCCCATGTGGTCAGAAGCGCTGACTGACATGGAGAGATATGTCCCCAGAACTGAGACGTGCAAAGTAACCGGAATAGCATTGGAAACCCTGTGCTTTAAATGCAGCCTTGACATTTTTGCTTCCCTACACCATTCTGCCTATGTCAGGCTGCTTCGTTCCCAATAAACCAGAATCATAAGGCCCCATATATCTCTTCTTAAAAGACAAAGCCCAAAGAGCGTTGTGTGGTGGGCTGACCCCAGCTGGATGCCAGGTGCTCACCACAACTGCTCTATCATTCCCCTCCTCAGCTGGAGAGGGAAGAGAAAATGCAACAAAAGGCTTGTGGGTTGAGATAAGGACAGAGGGAGATCACTCATCAGTTACTGTCACAGGAAAAACTGATTCGACTTGGGGAAATTAATTTAATTTATTTCCAATCAAATCAGAGTGTGGTAATGAGAAATTAAAAATAAATCTTAAAACACCCTCCTGCCCCCCTGCCCCCTTCTTCCTGAGATTAACTTTATTCCTGATTATCTCTCTCCGTTCCCCACAATTCCCTCCTTTCCTGCACCCCTCACCAGCAGCACAGGAAGACAGGGAATGGGGGCTGTGGTCAGTTCATCACACATTGTCTCTGCAGCTCCTTCCTCCTCAGGGTTAGGACTCCTCACACTCTTTCCCTGCTCCAGAGTGGGGTCTCTCCCACAGGAGACAGTCCAGTTCTTCACTAACTGCTCCAGCATGGGTCTCTGTCCACAGGGTGCAGTTCTTCAGGAACAGCCCTGTCAACAAACCTGCCTCAGCATGGACTCCTCTCTCCATGGGTTCACAGGTCACATCAGGAGTTTGCTCCATCACAGGCTTCCAAGCCGGCTTTGGTCACATCCACTGCTCTGGTGTGGGTCTCCTCCATGGGCTGCAGGTGGATCTCTGCTCCACCATGGACATTCGTGGACTGCAGGGACACAGCTGCTTTACCATGCTTTGCACTACTGGCTGCAGGAGAATCCCTGCTCCAGTGCCTGGAGCATATCCTGCTCTTTCCTTTGCACTGACCTCGGTGTGTGCAGGGCTGTTCCTCTCACACAGTCTCACTCCTCTCTCCTGCTGCAGTTTCAATTGCACAGGTTTTTCTTCCCGGCTTAGCTCTGTTGTCCAGAGGCACTACCACCACTGCTGATGGGTTCAGCCTTGGCCGGCAGCAGGTCCATGTTGAAGCCAGCTGGTGTTGGCTCTGTTGGACATTGGGGAAGCTTCTGGCAGCAGAAGACACCCCTGTAGCCACGCCTCTACCCAAACCTTGCCACACAAACCACACCCTCCTAGCCCCTACCTGGGGGGCAACAGTTACACCTGACTGCCCTACACAACTTCACGTGCAGCATGTCATAGTCGTCTTGACAGCTCCCCAGACATTGGAAACCCACATAACTATTCAAGGCACATTTTGTTCCTCCACAAATCATCCACACATTTCCTTTTCTCCATAAATGCTGTGATAACAGCTGAAAAGTGAAAGCAAAATAAAGCTATGTGATACATGTGAAATGCAAAATGGCTGCTCTGTGCTGGTACCATTTGCACATTCCTTTTTCCCCATCACCCACAAAAAGGGTGTCATCAATAGAACAAGGCAAGAACTGTAAGGGGGGGTGATGCCTTGTATTAGATGCACTGGTACAGTCCATCTAATACGTCTGGTACTGTTTAACCCTGACAGTAGATTGTTTTAGCCATATTTGCATTGAAGTTCCAGGCTTGGAACATACAGATCAGAAGTTCAGAGATAAAAAAAGGGAGATACACAGAACTACTGAGCTGCCACTAGGGTCTCCTGCATAGGAAACAACTCCTCTGTTGCCTGAACAAGATGTGAACAGAAAAAGCAGGATTCAGGGCAAGTAGAAAGCCTCAGTTGGAGAGATCTCTTAGTTTGGAGCCTGGTCCTGTCAGGTGCCATGTACAGTGAGGGAAGGGCTAGCAGCCTCGTGAGTCCCTAAGAGAAAACAAACCAAACCAATGAAATCACTATTACTAAAGAGGACCAGCACTCTGTGTCTTTGGAAGGATCAGGTGTGTGGTTTCTGCTCAGAATAGCCATCAAAAAGTGCTGGACAAGATGGAAAGGGGTACAACCACTCCCTTAGGGTGAAACAGCCCCTGGAGATGAGGGCAGCCCCAAACCTTTCCTGTTCTGGAAAGCCCTGCAAGCTTGCTGCCTTCCTGGTACAGGTGGTCATGAAAGCTGGTAGGAGAGGGTCCCTTTTTGCACATTAGTGCACTTGCCTCTGATGTGCTGACACCTGGAACCTTGTAGAGCAACAAGGGAACAGTAACTGCCAGATGATTCATTGGAAGATAAATGCTTCGGTCTCAGAGCCCTTGTGTGACTCTCCATCATTTATCACATGCCCTTCAAGGCTCTGGAAGCACAGGGAGAGGATGTAGTTTAGGCATGAAGGGGCTGATCTGGAGGTGAACAGAGCTGAAACCCTCCTCTGTCTCTGTGTACACACAGATGTGTACACACAGATGTGGACACATGTGAATGCGCACACAGGCATGCAAGTTTATTTTCACGTGAATTTTATTTTATACCAAACATCTGTGGGGAAGGATCAGGCTGAATCTCTGTTTAAAGCAACAACACGGGACTGTAAGCTCACTTTTCTTATCTGCCTCAAATTCATATAAAAGTCCTTGTCCCATTCCCTATCTGTAGGAGTGGATAATCTTCCTGTATCCCTCTGAAGATTCATCTTAATTGTAATGGCACCTGTCCTGAGAATGCTCCTTTTTTTTTTTTGAGCCAATTCCAAATCCCTCAGGGGTTAAAATTCATTCATATCAGGACAGGAAAGAAATCTGTTCTTTGTGCAAGAGGTTCAGACTAGATAACATCAGATCTGGCTGTCAGATCTCTAACACATGACTGAGAATAATAACAATCATGAGAGAACATATTGCACATCATCTTTGGTCCAACCAAAACAATCCCCAGGCTCTTCCCCTGTGCCCTGTGGCCTCAGCCAGAGCTGAGATGGTTAGATCAGGGCGAGGACGATCATGGCCCCTGTGGTGGAGCTCAGCAGGGCTGGGCTCATCAGCATGCCGAGAGAGGCCCATCCCAAAATGGAAAGCACCACAGAAGGCTCATTTTAATGCTCTGTAGATGAATAAGACCGCAAACCAAAAAATATATCATTATCTGGGCACATCTTGTAACTCTTGTTCAAACATTTTGCGTAATTTGCTGCTACTTTCAACTTCTCTGTCCCCCATGCGGCAATTTTTGACAAAGGGGAAACAGTAAATGATCTATTCTTGGAACATTTTCCATTGCTTGTTCAGACCAGACTCTAATTCAAAGGATAAAAACCCCATACAATCAGGAGTATGAATAGGACTGTCTGGTGGAAATCAGCCCATCGTTTAGTAGCAGACTGGTTACGATTTGTTACCTCTCACCCCTAGAGCTTTGGGGACAGGGAAGGAACCTTCCAGGGAAGCAAGAGGAGTCAAAGATCAATCTCATTAAATACAGCTTGGGCACACATTTGTCACTGACCACTTAGAAATGATGAGGAAAAAAGTAAGGAAAGGTACAAAAAATGTTTTTTTCCTACCTGCAAGCTGGTAATAGGATGTATCTGATGCAGCCATGTCTCAAAACTGCCACTTAAGATCACTTGGGATTTTTAGTATGATATAAACCTTGCTCTGAAGTTTCAGAAATTTTTGTTACTACCAAGAGCAGTTCTGCACTGCCATGAATGAATATGCTGAAAAAGGAGGGGCCACGGTCTTGCTTGCAGGCCTGTCTTTGCTCTCCTGTGAGCAGCTGTGGGGCTGAGCTGTTCCCCTGCCAGCTGAATGGAAAGGCTTCTGCATTTTCTGGGACAAAATTTCTCATTCAGAGGATGCGGATGTGGGCAATGTTTGACATATAGAATTTGATACACATTTTTTAAATGTCAAAGGTGTAAAGAGAGGAGATCCACTTTCAGAGGAAATTAGTGATTTTGGTGTTCATGGGAATCACAGAATCATGGGAATTATTTGGGTTGGTAGGGACCTTTAAAGGTCCAACTTCTGTGTAATGAGCAGGGACATCAACTAAAATCAGGTTGCTCAGAGCCCTGTCCAACCTGGCCTTGAATGTTTCCAGGGAGGGGTCACCCACAACCTCTATGGGCAACTTGTTCTAGTGTTTCACCACCCTCATTGTAAAAAACTTCATCCTTATATCTAATCTAAATTGATTCTCTTTCAATTTAAAACCATTGCCCCTTGTCCTACCACAACAGGCCCTGCAAAAACATTTGTCCTCATCTTTCTTGTAGTCCCTGTTAGGTACCGGGAAGCTTCAGTAAGGTCTAACTGGAGCCCTCTCCTCTCCAGGCTGAACAATCCCAACTCTCTCAGCCTGGCCTCGCAGGAAAGTTGCTCCATCCCTCTGATCCCCTTTATAGCCCTCCTCTGAGTTCAGTCCAACAGGTCTAAGTAATTTCTCTACTGAGGACCCAGAGATGGATGCACTCCAGGTGGGGATCTCACCAGAGTGGAAAACAAAGAGTGACTTTTTTCTCTCCTCAAAACAAAATCAAACCCAAAGCACTAATATTCATGTATAAACACTAAAACAATTGTTGCCTACAAGTAACTATCTGACTAATTCCAATCATAAACACATCCCATCAACATCATCCTTTTTTCTGTGATGAATTCAATCACATTTTTCTGTGTATGCAATAAATGTTAATAAAACCATGCCAAGGGGGATCAGGAGTGCCTTGTGTCATGTATTGACACTTCCTTATTCACAGAAGATGCTAAGAGATTATTGAAGCACTTTATCATTGTTTTTGGCTTGCACAGGGTGGTTTCAGCCATGCTGTGACTTACATGTACCCCCTTGGTCCACAGCTCAGCTGGGAGCTCTCCAGTGGAGCAGTGAGCATGGCTCAGAGGGCTTCACCTCTCAGCTTCCCTCTGTTCCCCCCATGGCAAGTGTCAGCTTCTCCTCTGTGCTCTGCTTTTGTTGCACCCGAGCTCCATGCGCGCTCAGGGGCGGGCTCAGCACGTTAGCAGGGTACAGACAGTGGTCGGTTACCGATGCCCCCACGGTTTTCTGGGAAACATCTCTGACTGCAAGCAAGGGTTTAATAGAATAGTCAAGCTGATTTACAAATAAGGCTGCTCTCTGGTGCAGGTGATGGTGCTGATACAATCTTTGTGGCTTGGAGTTTATTTGCAGCATGGATGTTGGAGCATATTTATTTGACAAAGGGAAAGAAAAGAATAACTTGGGCTGCTGCTGGATTTGTTTGAGGCTGATGCATCAAGTCAGGCCAAGGCAAAATCCCCATGTAGTGTTGCAGATAAATGATGGATGGATTGGTCTTCTCTGGGCAGAGTGCCAGGGCATGTCCCAGGGAGCCCCACTACTCTGTTTTAAATGGTGTAGTAGTAAATAAAACGTGGATAAACCAACCTGATGAGCACATACGAGGAGCCCATTTACTCTGTATTCCCTAAATTGAAGGCAGATAATCTCCTTTATCTTTGTTTACACTCAGCTGCACACAGGTTTATTGGGAGGAAAGCAGCTTTCCCTGCGACGCAGAATGCAATTACTGAGAGATTGTCCCTGTGCCTCCAATGGCTCCCAGTCGGCAACCGAGCCACGGGCGCTGCCTGCGAGGAGAGTTGCCAGGAGCTTCTCAGGGCTGTGCTGGCCCTTTGCACTTCACACTGTGACAGGCTGGTGAGATGTGTCCTGCTGTCCTGCTCCTGAGGAGTCTGTGTCTGGTGGTGGAGAGATGCAAAATCAATCTCTTTAGCATCAGTTCTTTCATTTTGTTTTACTGTCTTCTGTAGGTGTGACTAATTCCCTCCTTCACTGCTGCTGTTGTGAAGTGTTTATACTCTCCCATCTCTCCCATCAAGTCTCTCTCCTCACCCTGTGCAATCATTCTACAGTGCACAATTCAGGTTTTGCATGTCTAGCTTTCTCTTCTCCTCATGTTTCTCTTAATTCCTTGCTGCCTAGGTGATTTTCTCTTTGCACCTCTCAGCGCTTTTTAACTAATTTTTCACACAGTTTTGTAAAGAGGGAGAAACAGAAGAGCAGGATCATGGAGCACCCTTGTCTGCAAGCGTCCCACCCTGTTCATCACCTTCATCCTTGGATAGCTCTGATAGTCTCCATATCCCTGTGCAACACAACAGCACAGGCTCTACAGCATATACAGAGGACTGGCCAGTGTCTCTGCCTAGAACCCCTTGCACTGGACTCAAGAACGTGTGTTTTTAACCCTTTGTATTGTAGGGCTACACCTGACAAAGTCAATCTCACTTTTGTCAGAGACACCTGTGTTAGTTATTCTAATTGCTTAGCTTCCAAATTCTACCAGAGGAATTGTGTGAGCTCGGGGGTTTGGTGTGGGGGGTTTTATTTCTGATTTTCTTCCCTATGGAATCACAATGGAAGTGATTTCAAATAAGTATTTCAAGGTCCATTACAGATTTCAAGTCTGGTTTAAGGTAAGTCATGATGATTGTGGAAAAGGACTGAAGACAGCTAGAGTTACCAAAAACAGAGATGAATACACTATCAGGAAACCATGACAGGTGAATAAATTGTGGAGTAATACAAATAATCAAAATAAGGGAGGACGGTAATCATAACTGTCAGTGCTGACAGCAACTTCATACCAAAGAAACGCTGTTCAGTGGAGAGATAGGATCAGCCACAAACTAATAAAGGAACAGTATGAACGAATTGTACATTGAGCCAGGGGAAGCAGCTGATAGGCTCGATGTCTGCTTAGACTCTTCTGCAATAAAGCTCAACAGTGTCTCAAGGGTGGCAGTGATGGGCAAGAGATCCCCGTGTGCTTCTTTAAATGGGCTTTCTGACATCGAGGCCACAAAGCACAGAGGCAATGAAATGATAGATAATATTCAGCTTTGCTTTCTCCGCTCCTGGCACTGAATGAGATTTGCTGTCCTGAACTCAGGAAAACCAGAGAGCAGCTCTTGGCTTTAGGATGGGATGAAGACTCATTCAAAAGCTTTTTTACATTCCTCAAGGCAATGAGGGGACAAAATGTTCCTGTATTGAAGGGTTCATGTTTGATAGCCATGTTGGGGCTTGGGCATTCTAGTTACTTGTCTACAACCCATTAAATAAGCTGTTTCCCTGCACAATCAACAGATTTACACTTCTGACCCACCCAGCTTTGTTGTTTATGTCTGATAGCAGATTTTGGCTTAATATCATTAAGAACCAGCAAATTAATAGAAAATTATCCCATTTCTTGAACAAATTAGAGGACTGTCACCAGTGTCTGAACAAGAGAAAAATGACTGAAATCATCTTTATCTAATCTAATTTGAATTTGTGTGCAGCTGTTAAAAGAAAAACCTGTGCACCTCTACCTGTAATCATTCAAAAGGGTGAAGGCATGGCAAGCATTTTATAAGCAGGCTTACAAAAATAACACCAATTAACCTGCCCTGATCAGTTCTCTAGAGAAAAAATTGTTATTGACGAGTTCTCACAATAGTAACAACTGCCAAGAGAGAATTTTTCCCTGAAAAAATAACCAGCCCATAACCAAAGATTGCCATAAGAATAAAAGGACAAGGAAGAGTCAGGGAGAAGAATCAGCTGAGTAGCAACAATATTTAAAAGTTTTGATTGCAATTTTCAGTAGGAAGCCAAGAAAATGAGATTAATTTGCCAAGGATGCTCTCGCTACTGTGAACTCGGGGCGTCTGGTCTGCCAGTTTCCAGACACTGGGACTTCCTTCCTGCAGGCATGAACAAAAGGGGGTGGCTGGTCATTAGCTGGTCTGAAGACGAGAGTGGGATCCGGCTTTAGTTCTTACTGGATTATTATCTCCTCTTAATTAAAATGCCCTATAACATTATTTCTCCTTTAGAAGAAAGGGCCTTTGAAAGCTGTTAAACCTCAAGTCTAGGTAGGAGAACTTACATCCTCAACCACTTGAGAAAAGGGAAGGGTCATTTTTCCAAATTAGAGAAGCAAATCCAGGAGTATATTTGCCGACTGGCTCCAGAAAGGAAATCTTTATCCTCGAGACGAAGCCAATTAGTGAGGCTCGTGACTACATGTTCCACAAAGAGTATTTTGTGGGAGGAGAAAAAAAAAAAGCCAGTGTTAGATTTTGAAAAGGTGGTGAATTTCTTGTCCTTCTTTCCATACAGTAGGCACAAATGGCTGCAGGGCAAAGCCTTCAAGTCATGGCACCGCCCTGAGCCCACTGCTCTTTGGACCAACATGCAGGCTCCCAGGTGTTCTTCTCTACCAGCCATATCCCCAGCACAGGGCCCACTAAAGCCTGCTCAACGCTAAGTCACAGTCCTGAGAGTAAGTGGCTTGTTTTCAGTGACTTGAATGCTGGAACTGACTCATATTCCCTATTTTGTTTATATACTCATCATATTTGCTTCCCACTTATGCATCACTCTAGCTTATGTCACAAAATTAGAAAATGAGACAGACTTGTTAGAAACCAAATATGATCTCTGGTTTGACTCAGCAGTGTTTATGTGGTGCTACCCAGACATAATGTGGTTTGGCACATTGATGATGACAGAAAGGACAGGTTATAATAATTTTCCAGTCTTTACTTCCCCCCCTGAGAAAAGCCCAACCCACCGAAATTAATTGTCATCCACTGACACCTTCATTAATAATAGAAATAGACACGCATGAGCATGCCTTTTAGATCTGAGTTCAAAATTTAAGACTCCCTGCAAAGGGTTGCTGTTTTCTCCCATCTGTAGGAGTGATGCTCGTGACAGGTACTACCTCTCCCTCCACAAATGCTCTTGCTCATTGCTTCACATATGGGAGAAGATCATCCCCATTTCACACTTCAGATGTCTGCAAAAGGCTGAATCATCTTTATCTCTGGCTCTGACTATGGCTGGTTTGTTTTAAGCTCTTGTGCAGGTGTTGATGGATGAAGCCACTGGCAGTGGGGTTTCCCACAGCGTGTGGCGGGTGCCACGCCTGGGCAGAGGCTGGCTGGCTGCACTCACTGCCATGTGTGGCTGTGTCTCCAGGGCGTGGCAGGTGAGTCCACAAAGGGGGACAGCAGCTGCACAGAGTTCTCTCCTAGCATTTGTGTGGGGACCAAAACGGGATCTAGCAGCCAAAAAAGCAGATTTGTGTAGCCAACAGAAATTGGCAATGAAGGCAGTGTCTCCAGGAAAACAGACACAAGTATAGAGGCACAGCAACAACACGATGCTATGGCAAGGACTGGAGATGAGCTATTGAACTGACTCAAGCAATCAAGCACAAGCCAGCTGCACAGGGCATCCCTCAGCTCAGGAGGGAAGATGGGTGAAGTACCCCTTCCTTGGCCCTGGAATCATGACATGCTGTGAGGGCAGCAAATTGCCAGCACAGAAAGCAATGATCAGCTCAGGGCATGGTTCTGGTGAGGGCCTTTTGCCAAGATGGGAAATAAAGAGGACACAGTTTGAACCTCCTGCCTACCAGTTATACAATTGCCAACGTGCTACATGGCAAATTTTTGGCTAAGGTGATACTGGAACCCAAATCTACTGGGCAACAGAGTGGAAGCAGCCACTAGAAGGGTCCTGATGTTCATTCTCCTCAGATACAGCGGGGCTGCATCCCCAGGAGTGAACACCCTGCAGGGATTGCAGCAGCAGTGTTGGGGCTGGACGGTGGAGCCACATCCTCGGCCTGAGACAGTCTCTGCACGTTTAGTACAGGGTGCAAAAGAGCCGCGGAATGGCTGAGCCAGGTGGCCTGGATCGTATCTCTGTGGAAACAAAAACACATCATTTCCTTCCCTCTAAACACTCTGCCAAGGCAGAGACCATGCCGGACAACTCGCCAGCACTCTTGGAGATGCAGCCAAATTCAAGACAAACATTGACCTCAGCTTTTGAATCCTAACCAGCCTGAGCAAAGATACCCTCACTTAACACTGTGTTTTCTTTCCAAGCCCATATTCTCCAGAGGCCTGGGAACAAGCTGCTTTCTCACACTGTGTGAGAGTGGAGCTAGGATGATCCAGAGTCTGGGAAGAAGGGAACAACACATCTTAATGGGGTCACATAGTCTTGTCTAACCTTTTATTTTTCTATGGGCCTTCTGTTTTGTTGTCTCTAGCAGAGTTTCTGGATGACCCCAAAAGCATAAGTCAGAGCAGCACAGCAATTTGTGGAACACACGTCACCCTGGTACAGCTCACAATGTGTTGCTCTTATGCAGGGCAGCATGTATCTCAAAACAATCTGGACCCAGGCTTCTACAGCATTCAGCTCCTCTTTCACTTTCTCTCCAGCCTGGTATTGCCCTTCTCTGTCTTGTGACAAGACAGCCATCCCTATGGCTTCCAGCTGGGATGCTACAAACACAGGATTAGGACCATGGCTACTTTGCTGTGTAAATTCCCTTACGGCTAAAACAGAGCAATGAGATGACATGCAATGAGAATAATGACTTTGTGCCATCACAAATTTCTTGGGAAGGGAACCATGCCATCAGATTTGCAGGATTTTAAGCTTTTTAAGAGATAGCTTGGAAGCACTTGGCCTTGAGGGGCTGTACCCACCAAGGTGTTCAAGGAGGCTTATTACCATGAGCAACATCAGGCAGCTCAGGGCTTTGCTCAGTAAACACCTTGGTGGATACAGCAAGCACAGTCATCACCTGGCCTGGCACCATGGCCTGGACTCAGGTGAAAATATTCAATAGCCTGTGACTAAATGAGTGAAAAATGGGGATTCTTCTGTCACTTTAAGAAAACTCCCATAATATTCCTGGCAGATAATCAGTCTCATCTTCTTGTGCTGGAGAACTACTGCATCCCTCCATGATGACTCTCATGACATGGAGCATATGCTGTGCTCCTCCAAGACCACCTGTCATGGTCAGAATAATCCAGACCTCTTAAAACAAAAATGTCCTTCAGTGCAGGTTGGGGGGAAATTACAAGAGCCTTGCCTGAACACCTCTTTCCCCTCACTCTGGTTATGTGGGGAAAGCATCAGTATAAAGGGTTGGATGGGTAGAAACAAGAGGTATTGATGCTCTAGATGTACTTCTTTTGGTGTTTCTAGCACACTCATGCACCTGCCTGTGACGCTGCTGTTGTTTTGAGGGCACGGACCCCGTTTGGCAGCAGGGTGGGCAATTGCTGTAAGGTGCTGCATACCACAGTTTTGTTAAGGAGCTGGTGCAGCTGAGTTTCCCCAGTCCTTGCTGGGTTGTTGGATCCGTAACCACGACAGCCAGGAACAAACACTGATTTTCATCTGAGCCTTTGCTTCCATGTTCTTAGAAGGTTTAGGTGACAGACAGACATTAAGTTTTTGTTTGATTCACTGTTTCACAAAGTGCTTAAACTGTTGGTAATCAGAAGGAGCAAGCAATCTCCTCTGGTGTGTTATAATGGTCTACTGGTGATGAGGGGCTCCTCTTTTGGGGTCCTCTATAGGCTTCCTATCAATAAAATAACCTGTCTGCCACACACAAGGAAGTTGGTGCTATGCAATGAAGGTCCTAATCTGTCACAGGGTGTTTTGAGGCTTGTGATGCACTTAGAGGTTTCTTCTGGACCCAGCTGGATGAGTGGCCTGGAGTGATCATAGAGGTCCCTCCTTCAGGGATCATAACCTTGCCTTGCACTGTCCCTGCCTGAAGCCAGTCCTTGAGCCAGAGATTATGGTACTAAAGAAACTAATGACAAAACCCTTCTGCCCTTGGGATCAATAATAACAAGAGAGGTGGATGTGCCACAGCCTTTTCAAGGCAAGCATTATTCATACACCCCCTCAGACATGATTGGTGTGTATAAATCACAGCAGAGACTATTTCAATGTGTCCCATTCCACTCTTGTAAGAGAAGGTGCAGCTGGATTTTATTTCTCTTTCAATTCTATTTAAAGAAGGAGAATAATCTTCAATATCATGCAACGGCTTTTTAATCCCTCACAGACAGTACAGAATAGAAGGCTCAGGATCCCTGAAGTGAGTGGCAGATGAGAAATGCTATTCTTCCTTTCATAAATCAAAAATCAGAGCAATTTTCTTGAATTCAATCCTGTTATTGCGGTTTTCCCTGTTTCAAATATGAGCATTAATCCTCCTCATTTTATGCAGCTATGTAATTGCATTCCCGAATCCAAGAGGACAAGTTTGCTTGTTTCAGTAATTCTTATGATTTGCTGTTCCACTTGCAGCTTGGAGACTGTATAGACAAATGGGAAGAGCTCTGAATGACTCCTAGTCCAGGAGAACCTCTTGGGACACAAGCAGATTAGAGGCAGGCTGGGGGGAAGGAGGGAGCTGCACAGCATCTCAGCCACTGGAGGACGGTGGTTGCCTCCTTTGGACTTGTAAGCCATTACCCTTACACTGATTTGTGTAACTACTCTCCAAGGAGAATGAAATGGAGAACAAAAGTGTTAGGGTCTGACGTAAAAGTTGGGTGTATCTTATTAATTCAAGTAACACTTAAGTTCAAGTCCAAATGCATTTGATCTTTCATCTCATTCGGCCACTTTCATTTCCTCTTTCTTGCATGTTTTCAAGCCATTGACTGTCTCATTCTGCAGCTAAAGCTGATTAGTTGGGAGGCAGGGGGCGGCGGGAGGTTGCTCTTCCTGAAATGCTCTTATTTTATTGCTGCTTGGGTCTGAATTCCTTCCTGCTCTTACAGTCAGTAAATGTTAAACATTGCTTGCTCTCAGTATTTACCTATTTTTAACCCTGACTCATTTTGTTTATTCCCATAATGTGTGCTGCTCTGCGCTTTACTTCTCAATATCCTCATTCATTTTTTTAAACCACCGAATATCCTCACTTATTTTCATTTGTAAGCACTTCTGTTGTTTCTATTTTTAGTTCGCTTTTTAACTCTTTTTCTTTCCTCCTTGTCCAGTTCTTGGGGATATTTTTCTGAGATGTGGGAGGTTGTCTAGCCCAGGAGCCCACATCTCTCTGTATCCTCAGCTTGGAGCTGCAATCTACCTGTCAGAAACATTCACCTCGCTTACACTTTCCCCTGCAGAAATACCAGGGTCCACTGATTCATCCATTGAAACCTTAAGCATCTCATACCCCATTGTATGGCAAAGGCAGAGCTGAAAGCGTCAGGAGACAAATTATCTCCATAGCTCAGCTTACTGCTTAGAAAAAGAAAATCAAAAAGAAGATTTTAAAGGCAGATCCTATGGGAAGCCAGCATGGTTAGCAACGGAAAGAAACCCCTTCCCTCCCCACTGCTAGTAATGAATCTTCTTTCCCTCTCAGCTGGTCCCAGTCCTCCCCTTGGAAAGCTAATTACCAATGTAGGGCACGCGGAAGCTGGCCGTACAGCGTTAACTCTCAGACCCTAATGAGGCAGAGTGGCAGATGCTGGGGTTATTCAGAGGTTATGGGTGACCCTCCAGCCCATGAGGGGAAGCTGTGCTGGGGGTGGGGTCACTACAAGCTCATGCAGGGAGCCTGCTTGGGGATATCTTCAAGCCAGCCAACAAAGCAACAGACAGAAGGGTTAATGCTGCTCAACAAATGAACAAGCATCAAACAAGAGAGGCTTGAATCTTTCTTCCCCTGTAATACAATTTGTTGGCTGCTGGGAGCCTCCTCTCATTTAACTGGGGCTTTTCTCTCAGGCAAATCAGGGTGGGTGCTGCTTGCACAGCTGCAACATTGATTTCCAGTTTGGAGCAGAGAAGGAGTTATTTTCTCCTCCTTTGTGTCATCCCAGAATGAAAAGGAGACAGATAAATAAAAATCCCCTCTGTGCAGAATATGACACTGAGAGACCATTGTGCATAGCACAGCCCCCTCCTCCACCCACCCCTCACCCTCTGGATACAATGCTCCCTCGTTAACTGGACTTTTCATTCAGAGGCTGTTGCCCAACTTAATTTGGAATAATTTATTGGATCGGATTCATATCAACTTAATAAGGCTTTAGTTGAGTGCAGAAAATCCATTTTTCACCAGCAGTAATTGCAAGTGATGTTAGAAGGTGACCCCCTCCAGCAGACACTGATGGGCTTGCAATGCCACAGGGTAAGGCTTTCATGGGCATCACTGGAAGCTAGATGGGATAACTCAAAGGTATCTCAAAGGCTTAATTCCAAACAGCACAATGTTTGTCCCCCCATCTATCCCCCCTCCCCACATCTTGCTGACCTCTGTTGCCCACTTCTTAGTGGGTTTCTCCTCCAGCTCCTGCTTCTCAGCTCCGTATTGACCCCTCAGCTTTGCCCAGTCTTGCACCTTATCAGACCTTCCCCTGCACCCATCCTGCCTCTCTAAACTCAGTCTTCCTTTCTCACTTCATTGCCTGCACAGCCCTTTCCCGTTCTGTGTCCAGCCCTCCCAAACGACCAGTTTCACGTGTACCAGCGTTGAGGTGGAGACACCATTGCTAGCCAGTGGAGAGTGGATCTCAAGCTCTGCCATGAAAAAGCAATGCCCACTATTTACTACAATCCCATGCCTGCTGCTCTCCTTGCTGCCCCCAGGAATTTGGAGAAGGGGGTGGAACTCTGCTACAAAGTACTTTTGAACAATCTAATTCCCTCTCCTATCCACTTGCAAATAATTTAAGCCAAGCCAAAGCAGCACATCCGGAGAAGAGGGGGAGAAGGGCCTGTCCCTGTGGGCAAAGCAGCAGGAATGCTCAGCAGTGAGCTGGTACCTTCATCTCACTGCACCACCTGAAGTGTCACCAGCACCAAGGAGCAAAGTCTCCTGAGGGACTATGCCTTTCCACAGCTGCCCGCAGTCACCGCCTGCTCCGGCAATTCAGTCTGCAGCAGCGACTCTCTTTCATGCCCCCATCTGTCAGGCTGGGGAGGGGCTAAAGGAAGAGGCTGGCCTCCCCATATGCCAGGGGCTTTTTGGTGTGTAACCCCGGAGCGGCCCAGCTGCTGTGCCTCAGCAGTGCTGACTGATAACGCTTTTATTTCAGCCGGGCGTCTGGACAATTGTTCACATATGCCGCTGACTGCACCGGCCAGAGCTCCTCACGTAAACTGGTTTTCCTCGAAGTACATCTGTCGTGAAAAGGTTTTGGATGGACACATGCACATAGCAGGCTCACCTCTCCACTGTGCACACCTGCCTTCCCTGCTGCTCCTTTCTTCCCACGACATATTTATTTTAAAGGCCTGAGATGTGTAACACCTGATGGGTTACTCTCCGCCGCACTGCCACGCCAGCTCACTCATGTCTGGTCAGGCTGTGCCTGAAGGCTGCCACTTATCAGTAGCCACCACTGAAGGCTAAATCAGCACGGCAGGGTTAATAGCACCAGGCTGAAGTTGGCTCCAGTAGGTTGTGGTCACTGTGGGCTGCTGTCCCGGGGAGGAGCAGAGCCAGGCTCAATGCCCTGCTCTTAAGCGGCAGCTTCTGGACACCCCGACCGAGCGCAGTTGCTCTGACCGTATCTGGCACAGCTCAAATGAATAGGTGTGAGTATGGCTTGGTGGCCACAATGCACAGCTCGTGCCCAGAACAGACAGGGAAGGCAGAAAGAGGCTGTGAAGAGACTGTGGTTTCTTCCCAGCGTTCCCAGCACCAACACGTACTCTGCTTCCACTGCCAATTAAAATGCAGTGGGGAGTGGGAGGTCGAGGGAGAACAGAGAGACTTCCTTTCATAACTGCCTGAAGCCCTCTGACCCTTTATTTGAAAAATTAGCATCATAATACCTGGCAGTATCGCTGTGCTGTTAATTCTTCTCTCATTGTCCTCCTGAAAGATGAAAACGGCATCACCCATTACTAATTCTCAGCATCGGAGTTCTCTTTAGAAGAAGCTAGCCGATAAGAAAGCAATTCTAAAATCAGCCTAATGGGCTTCTGCGGAACCTGAGCGCAGCTGGTGAGCCTGCCGATGTGCTCACACGTTCCCGGCACAGTGGTGGGTGAATGAGTGGGCTAGCTACGCTTGCAGCAGAGCATCTCTATTCCTGCTAGAGCAATAGGTTTTACCTGGTGCTCAGAGCAGAAGGGGAGAAGTCCTCCTGTATCCCAAAAATGAGTAGCATTAAAGAAAGGCAGGGCAGGAACAACGTCTCCCCTGGTTTTCGTAGTCTTTTGTGCAGATGGAGAAGAGATTTTTCAAAAGCCCAAAGCAAACACTGACCTAAGGCTACTCTCTGAAGATAATGGCCACCGTGGAGAGCTTTTGCAAATCCCGCTCCCAGGCAGAGAAAAAGCGTTTCATTTGAATAAAGGGAGGGAGTGACTGAAGTCAGAAAATTATAAAGCCATGAGCTGAACTATTTCTGGAAAAAATCCTAAAACAAATAATTGAAGAAAATTTTTGAAGCACCTAGATAATAAGGCTGAGAAAATTTTAAGTTAATAGGAATATGTCAAGAATAAGTTGTGTCAACACGATCCAATTTCTTTCCTGACAGGGTAATAGGGTTTCTGGATGAGGCAGGAGCAGTCAATGTCATGTGCCTTCACTTCAGTAAGGTTTATGACATTGGGCTTATATGACACACTCATAAACAATTTACGGTAGCATGGCCCAAAGGCAGCTTCTATAGACTGAGTATAAGGGTAGCTTAAAACTGCTCACATTTAATTGTCAAGTTGGAATGATTCATCAGCTGAGATTTTGCAGGGATCATTCCCGTAGCAGATGTTATTCAATGTTTTCATTAATGGCTCAGATGATGGAATGAGAACAAGCTTATTAAATTTGCAAGTGGCATTAATCTAGGAGGGACTGCAGGCACATTTGATAAGATGAGAATTCAAAATGCTCTTGATAAATTTAAGAAATAGTCTGAAAATAACAGGAGACACTTTAATAAAGACAAGTACAAAGTGGTATCCTTAGGAAGGAATAATCAGATTCTTAAGGGGAAGATGGAGTCAGAGGGATGGGTAGTGGGCCTGCTGGAGGAAAAGGGCTCATAAAGCATCACATATGCAGACTTTAGACCATAGTTACATTTTGGTGGAAAAAATCAAAATCATATTGAGATGTATGAATACACTTTTTAAGATAAGAAAAGTGAGTCTACTTTGCTGGAGCAAGGCATTGATGCTCAGAAGTGGCTCATGAGCTACATGGGTGTCCCTGTCACCAGAGAGCTGCTCTGCAGAAGAGTAGAGGGGAAAATGGCTGGGGAAGTCATTCTCCTAATCAGAGCACTTTAACCAATGGCTAAATGCCTGAAAAAAATCCCAAAAGCAAACCTCCCCAGCAGCCTAAACTGTGTAAAACTGGGGCTGCCTTCCTCCATCCTTCATACTTCCACCCAGTGGTGCACCCACCGTGTCTCATCCTCGGCTGATGGTGTAGCCCGAGTGGCTGAAGCACCAGCCCTGCAAAAATAAGTGTTTCCTTTGCAGTCTTGTCTCAGCAGCTGAACCGCCTGGAAATGAACCCATCGTTTTTTTAACTTCACGGGGGTAGGACTCTGCCAGCTCAGTCCTCCGAACCCTCCGTACCCAACAACCCACCCAGCTGTGGCAGCAGTCCCACTGGCCACAAGGTAACCAGTTCTCAGCAAATACTTGCAAACCATGTAGATGCTGGCATCACTAGGCAAAATGGCATGTTTTTTCAACCAAGCCAAGTTTCACAATTCTCCTACACTTGAGCAGGGATCTTCGCCAGCTGCTGGTTGCAGCCTAAGTCCAATTAGAGGCTTGCCTGCTTTCCTTGGGGAGCCTGTGACCAGTGATATAATGACAAAGTCTCCCTAAAACAAGCTTGTTTGTTTTCCTTCTCCACTCAGTTCCATTTGCTAATAAACTGCCCACACACATATTTAGTCCCATCTAATCTTATGCCTCACTACAAGTGGAATGAAATTGGTTTTCTCCCTTGTATTATGCGAAAAAAACAGATGCAACCTACATTGTTTCTAAAAGTCAAGGACCCATTGGAATTCAAGCTGTTTTATATTGTTCTTCCTGTCTCCCACCCTCTGTTTCCTCAGAAAAAAAACATCTTCTTTTCCCCCAAAGCAAACACCCTGGAGCATACCCAAGCCCAGCTACACCACCTGGGTTTTGCCACAAGCCCTGGTTTCTCCAGGAGACAGTTTTAGGTGCAACAGAGGAAATCCAGCTGTTCCCCACCCTGAGAAGAAAGTCCCTGCTCGCTCCCCTGCCATGTCCCTTGTTCCCCTTCTTTCTGCTCTAGCTCCAGAGATGTGCTCTGGCCACCTCCTTGCTTGGTTTGATTCCAAGGTGAGCCCAGCTGCTGGGGTGCTGGAGCCATCCAGTCCATATAATGGCACTTTGTCCTCGGGTTAGTTTGAGCAAAAGGCTCTTTTCGGTGGTTTGTTGCAGGGGACAGCCCTACAGCCTGTTCTACCAGGGGGGCAGCAGTGGGGGTCTCTCATGCTGGGATACCACATCAGCAGAAGCACCACACCACGGAAAAACGACACGTGTGAGCTTAGATCTCATTAAACTCCTCCCGAATTCCTTTTATGGGATTAAAGTAGGTAGGCTTTAGCTAATTCATTGTCACTCTCCCGGCTGTCCCCTCGGGGAACCTGGCAGTCACTTGCACCAGGAGGCTTAGATCAGCCCTAATGAGCTCACGTGTGCAAAATGGGAACCCACCGTTTATGCTGGGTACATTGTGCAGAGGAATGTGAGACTTAGCAAATGCTCACAAACGCTCACAAAGCCAGTTCAAACACTCTTTTTTTACCTTAAGATACACATTTCCTTAGATAGCTTAAAATGCCATGGTGACTGCTGTTTGTTATAACACAGACAAAGCCTCTCTTGAGTGCCTATAGGCTTTTTGGCCAATTAAGCAAAGATCTTTTGTAACCAGAGGGATCATTTCACTGGTAAAAGTCCACCTAAAGACATATGTACAGGTATTACTAAAACCCACAAAAAGATTAGGGGAAAACAAAACTGCAAAATTGAATGTAGAGCTTTGGGAGGGGCACATGTCCTTCTGTGCCCTCTGTATGCGCTTGTACACTCCTACTTAAATCATCCTTCAGTGAGAGCAGGAATGTCTCTCAGGAGTTGCCCTGAGCAGCAGCCTCAATGTTAGTGCTGTTGCTGGGCTCCTGTCTCCAAAACTCTGCTCACTCAAGTGGATGAATAGTTGGTACAATTACCCCAAAGCCTGTCCTGTTTAGGTCTGTTTAGATCTCAGGTTGAGATCTCCACATAGGGGCTTTTGCTGTGGGTATTTTTTCAACACTACCTTGCTGCCCTGCAACAGCCTTTCCGTGGGGAGGGGGATGCTCTGCAGCCGGCGATGGAGGCGTGTGGCTGTGGGTCAGACCACACAGCACCAGTAATGCTGGAAGGGGGCATGTGCCCACAGCCCTGGGCACCGCTCATTGCAGAGCCGCTGCCACCGCAGCGCAGACCTGGCTGGATGTCTGTTGGCAAGCTGCTACCCAAAAAGGGCAAAAGGAAATCTCTGTTGATAAGTGAGAGCTACACAGATGTGGAGTTTTGCCAAGTGAAGGTGTTTGGGCTGTTTGCAAGAGCTGTTTCTGCTGAATAAGGAAGTGCAAGGCTGCTTCGCTATAATAAAGCACGCTGAGGAAATTATTTGTATAATCAAAAAGAACTCTGCATGAATGCACCAAGTAGGTAAAGAAGCTCTCAGAAAATTACCTTAGACAGTACAAAGGTTGAAAAGATAAGGGGGAACCTTGCATGGGGTTTAGGTTCCTGAACACCAAGCTAATGCTCTTCCACTAGTCTGTGCTGAAGTTACCAGAGCAAATAACTTTGGGCTTCAGGAACAGAGTGTGAATACTGTGGACTTTTTATTTCCCCAGAAAGACTATTCTTATTAAAACGAGTGAGATTTTTCAGATGCAACCCTAGAAAATCTACTAAGCATTAATTGGCTTCTACTTACTTTACATGTTGTCTGGGAGTGCGCAGCCTTGGTAGATCCATGACCAAACACAAGCTGGAATTCCCACTTGCAATAAGCAAAGTCGAATTGAAATGATGACCAACTCCTTTTTTCCCCATATGTCCTTCCCACAAAGGTAAAGCTCTAAACTGCTAACTGCACTCAAAGTAGTTCCCAGTATTTCCTAAAAAGTAGGCTCTCACCTCTCTGATAGTGCTGGTATTTTTTTAAATTTCATGCCATTTGTCTCCTTAGCTACCTGGCCCTACTCACCTCCCAGTGCCCCAGGGAAATGATATTTTACACTTCTTTGGAAAAATATCATTGTAATTTTTTTAGGAAGTGTGGGCTGAGGCCAGTTTGCAACTTGGCAAGGTGAACATCGGATAAGAGTTGGAGGCACCTCTGATGACAAGGATACACTGGAAAAGTGTGTGAGGCTGGGGCCTTGCTCTGCCTCGACCCCTGCAGATCTGACCACCCCTTGACTATGTCCAAGCTCTGCCTGGCCTAGGGGCTGACCCAGATCTGAAAAGAAAAGCTTTTTGTTGCAGGCCTTCTGCCAACTGATACAGGATTTAACTTCTCCAGCTCTTTGTGTGGGGAATAAAAGTATGGTGTTAAAAACTCAGGCCAAGTCTACTCTAGGTAAAGGCTAGGAGTGAGAGCTGGAGCTCATCCTGAACAGCAGACATCATCAGAGACTCGGCCTCTTGTGGTGAGGTACCTCCAGTGATAAAACTGACCCTTTCTGGCTATGGATAGAAATTTCAGGAAGAGGGTGATGGAAGCATGGCCACATCTAAGCCTTATTTCAAGCCTGCCTATTGTTGTTACTATTAATTTGAATTTAAAGCTTAATTTTGATTATTAGAAAGCAAGGTGACTTGTCACCATTTGTGCTGCTTGTTTACTTCTTGTATCACTTCAGGTTAAAACTTATTAGGCAGAAGCACTCACCACAGACAGCATCCTACTGGGCTCCCAGTAAGCATGGAAGTGGTTCATAGGCTTTGGACTGGCTCTCAGCACAGAGGGGAGCTGCAGTTTTGGTCCAGAGCTATGATGGACAGCTTCACTTACTGTTAACACCCACTGCTTCAGAGGTGTCTGCACATCCCTGACACAGGGAGAAGCAGGGACAGGACAAAGTCTGTGTCACTTATAGATGAAGAACCTGCATTAATTCTTGTTCCTTCCTTTGAAGATTCTTCTCCCCAAAACTACCCATGACTTAGAATTGTGCTTTTGAGGGGTGCATTTCCCTTCAGCCATTCTGCTGAGAAGTGCTGCTGTTTATCCTTGCTCCCTGAGAGGAGAAGAGGCTCCAGGAACAGCTGCATTGGGAACTGGCCTCACTTTTGGCATGAGGGGAGCTGTCAGAGTGCCCAGAGACATGAAGAGGCCAGATGCAGGAAGCTTTCTATTTACCCTAATGGGACTGAAAACATGTTTAGTAAATTGGCAAAATATACTGAGAACAGAACTCAGCACACTGGAAAATGTGGGAGTTGGCAAAGGCATTCATGGCATTAAAAGTACATATGCAAAGATGCCAAGCATTATATTTATGTAACTAGTAGGCAGTGGAACATTCCCATCCTGCTAGATGGTCACCAAGGCCCTGCTCTCCAAGGGAAAGGGGTCCTCAGGGTCCCACCATGAGCTACCAAGTGCTCTCAGCTACACACACCAGTGTCCAACAGGTCAGGCAGGATGCACCATGGCCAGGGCAGAGGGCAGGCCAGCAGCCTGATGACAAAAAAACTCAAGTGGCCCTCCAGGCTGGCAGTGAAAGAGGCAGAAGTGGCTGAAGAAGAACCAAGTGCTCTGTCCCTTTGGTGTGAAGATCGCATCCTGCCTCTCATCCAATGCCAACCCCATCAACCAAGGGTTGAGGATTTAACTTTGTCCCTGCTCTGTCACCAGGGCAAACCTACGTAAATGTTTTGTCTCTTTTACACTTTCCCTTGCTTACTGTGACTGAGATCACACCATTTACCCACCCTTATTTTGGTGACCACCACATGCTAAGCTACAATGTTTGCTGCCGCAGTGTTGAATACTCCCAGTCAGCGGGGAAAGAGGGACCTGGCAAGCCTGAGCCAGCACTGCCTGACCTCAGCCTGACGCAAAGCGGGGGCATGGGACCCTGCAAATCCTGACACCTGGCTGTGGGCAGCAGGTCACAGCTCTCCCTCACAAGGGACTGGTTGAATGCCACCGTGCTGTGTCCCCATCACGTACCCCACACACAGCAGACTGTCAGGGTGGTGCTGCACAAGACTGGCCCTGGATCCTGCTGACCCTCAGCAGCCCCTGCTAATTCCCACTTTTCTTTTAATGTGCTTTTCCCTTCTTTTGGTTCTTCCTGCATCAGACTCCTTGTGGGCAGCATTCTGCAGGTGCCTGTGGCTCCTCACTGCCCAGCTCACACTGACTCAGTAGGGTACGACAGAGTGCAGGGACAGGTTATTTCCCAGGAACTCATCGTGTTTTCTCTAAAAGAATCTTTCCTGCTGATACTACAGTCAGGTGGAGGAGACCCTGTTGCAGCCTACCCCTAACAAGCACCATTTCACTTGCAGGGAGGTGCTCCAGTGCACTGCAGACACCAAGGGCCACTGAGGAGTAACTTATTTTTTTATGTAAATCTTGGCTTCCAGTGAGCAAAGGTGCTCCCTTTCCCACAGCGCAGGTGCTAAAAAAGCCTTGGGTTTAGTTCACTGTTTATGAATTTTTTTTCTGTGTTTCTGCCAAATAAACCACTACCATCAGGAAGAGATCTGTCACTGGTGTATGAACACATCCTGGTTTCTTCTGGGAGAGCAACTGGGTGCTTGTGAGTTTGGTGTCAGCAAGAATCTGGGAGAGGGGAGCTACACGGCCCAGAGAGATGCACACCAGCAGTGATGGCTGACGAGGAGACACCCACGTCTGGCAGAGACTGTTCCTCTGAGGTGCTGCTGCAGTGGCAGTGGTGGAGTAGTGTCACCCCACAAGGTGACCCCATCGAAAACTTTAGTGTCACCAACAGGAAGCTGTGAATTTGAGCTTTCAAGATGAGGAGACAAGGTGGGCGTGCTCTGGGTGAGGATCTGCAAACCCTGCTTTGGCTGCTCTGGTACCCAAGCCAGGAGCAATCAGAGGCAGACAGCAACGGTCTGCTATGTGTGACCAACCGAAATCTCAGCAGAGCGCAGGAGCTTGCTTGGCAGCAACCCTGCTGTGGCAGAGATCACAACCAGTGACACAAGTGCCTCTGAGAAGGGCACAGCTGTTGACCAGGGAAGCTACACCTGCAGCAAACCACCAGCCCCAGCTCTAGTGAGGGTGCTGCTTTGAATAGTCACCTTTGTGGTCATGCAGAGTGTTGTCCTGCATGGCTGTGGCTCTGAAAGTGCCACATAGGCAAAGAGGTCTGTGGTGGATGCTCTGCCAATTCTGCTGGAGTCTTCCAGCTGTTGACAGCTGCCTGGCTTTGTCCAGGGGCTGAAGCAGTTAACTACAGAAAACAGCTGAAATGTTAAACTAGGTGGCCTATATATGCCAAGAAACATTCACAACTGCTCTTTGATGTTAAATTTAATCTGTAGTATGCTGTGCGAGTACGGTTGGCTGTGCATCTCGTATAAATTAATTACAAAGACCTCGTCATGCGTGCAGAGAACAGCGGGCAGCACTATAAACACCGCACGCAGTCACTTAAGGTCGTAGGGGGAAATCCTGCTGCGAGGCTCTGCCACGGGGGTTTTTCCCCCTCTTTGGGAGGACACCCTGGGCACCACAGCTTCTCTGACTGGTGAGCTGTGGTTAGAGCACATGGGTTTCTCCCTCCATCCTTGTCAACCCCAGTGGGAGGCACAGAGCCCCTTCCTCAGTCACCAGCACCCTGGGATGATTCAAAGATGAGGCATGCACTTGGTCTGGATTCTGGGGATACACTTACTCTTTAACAAAAAGATGAAAACGAGTATATCTGGGAGCTGTTCCAGAAAGGGGCCATCCAGAATCACAGGGAGGCTGTAATGGGGTCACTCGTTGGAGAGTGGGTGATCAGGACCTGGGCTGGTGTGTGCTGGATGCACTTTGGGCAAAGGAAAATGAGAGACACCTTCTTAAGACACCTGTGCTTGGCAGTGGCACTTGGTTCAGTCTTCTCACAATCTTTCGTCCTCAGCCTTGAACCAATAAGCTCTGAAGTCTTTACCTTGAGTCTTAAAAAGTAAATTGCTGCTTAGCTGTTGTTGGGATGTCGGGACTACACATTCCATCTGTACCATGTGTACATACCAGGGCCGTGCCAGCCCCCAGACCTGGCTCATGAGGGGCCCCAGCAGCACCTTGCTTCCCTGCTTTACAGAAAGAGACAGGCAATGTCCTTTTCAGAAGGGAGAAGTCATCTTCATTCTTTCTCCCACCCTTCTGACCTGGAACTTTGGCAGCAGAAATCAATTTACACAAAGGAGAAGCATCTCACATTCTGTCAGAGATTAAGCCAAGGAAATCTCAGCCCATAAGGTGAGAAAAGAAGAGCAACAAACAACCAGAAGCAAGAAGTTAAGAAGGGAAAAGCTCATGCAGCCTCGTATTTACCGATGAAAAACTGCTGCAGTGCCTACCCCAACATCTGGTGTTGATTACCTACCCGTCCTTGTCACAGCATTTTGTAATCATTAGCTAAATCAGCCCATTTTAACATGGAAAAGGGAGCGGGAGTATGCAGGCACCAAGGGCACAGGCTGCTGGGTGTGCAGGGCACAGTGTGGGGAGCACTGGGGCTGGCCTGGGGTGCAGCTTGGGCACGTGGCTGCTGGCAGCCTGGCCGCCCCTTCCCTACCGCTGCGGTTTGAAAACACCACCACTGAGCCGGCACCAGAGCTTCCCTCCCCGCCAGAAACCCTCAGCAGCAAATGGCTGGGAGATGGCTGGGGGTGTCCAGGCAGGGAGAGAAGCTCCTTACTCCTGGTTTCATTGGAGTGGCAGCACGGCCGCTCTGCAGTGAGAGAATACAACGGCTGCAACTGGAGTATGCAGCACAGCTGACCTTGGAAGAAAGGGCTCCAAACAAGGCTTAGTCACTAATTTTCCAGCTCAAATCAAAGAGGACAGGGCTGGGAGGGAGCTCTGTCCTTGTTTCTGTATGTTCCTTTACAGCTTCCACTGTTGCAGCCCCTCAGAAACATTCACAGCCTTCCAGATGGGCAAGAGCATTACCAGACCCCAGCGTGGCGCCTAGGTTTAGGGGAAATCCCATTTTGCCCCATTAGTTCTGACAGCAGCTAGAGGGTAACAGCAAAACTCTTGCATCACTGCTCTCCACAGCCCTCTTCCCCTTTCCCACTGCTCCCTCCCTCCTGTTTTTGGCCAGGAGACCCGCTCATTAGGGTGCAAGCCAGGCTCCCTCAGGTACCAGAGGATGGGCAGCTCTTTTCCTGTGTCATCTGCCTCACCTTTGCCTGTACCTGCAAAACAAAGCACAGGCAGCTCTTTTCCTGTGGGCAGCTCTCCATCAGCTTTGCTTTCCCCAAGGAAATGCCACAGCCGCTGCCAAAGATGTCAGAGGGGCTGCAGTGGTGTCCCCCGAGTGCAGCTCACATCCCTCCCTGCTGCCTTCCCCTGCTGGGGAGAGAGGATGGCAGACACCTTTTCCTGCTTTGCAGCAGCCACAATCCTGGCGATAAAGCCACTGTGGCTTCCAGCTGTGGGTGAGGAGCCAGTGGCTGAGGAGACAGCAGTGGCTGCGGGGCTCTGGACAGGAGGGAAATGGCAGGGGTAGGAGCTGCAGCCCTCACAGCACAGCCCACTGCCCACCTGCCCGCACTGCTCACCACCACAAGGAAGCAGAACCACAGCACAAGGGATAATCATGGACCATTTACATGCGGCACTCATGTGGAAATCTAATCCCAGGTTTAATCACTGTGCTGCTGTCACTGCCACAGCACCTGGGATTGCCAGCAGGCAACAAAGCCTGCTGGGATGATATCTGCTGACTCTTAACGTTGCCACACTTCGACAGTTAAGTCTCAAAAACCAACTTTTTCCATTCAAGATTCACACTTCTGTCATGTCCACACACGGCTTGTTCTTTTTTCTTGTAGCAAATCAGGTTGCTCTGCATTTGCTGAGCACTATGGAGGGTTTTGGAGGTAAATTGCCCAGGGTGGGAGGCTTGAGACAAATGCAGAATGTTGATCCAGGAGATGACCCTGTAGGGTCTCCTCTGGTAATAGGAGGTGTAAAATACACATGCTTCCAAAGCAGCTCCCTGTGAAAACTGAATATAAGACCTTTAGATACAGAAGCCATAAAGCTGCTACTCCTGGGGTTAAGAAAGATGCTTGCTGTCAAAAAAAAAAGATGTCCATGAGGAAGAAAACACATGGAGAAACTTTGAGGTGCCACAGCTTCAAATTATACATTGTCCAACATGACTGCTCCACATATTTGCTCCACCACCACAAGCCCAGCACCCTTTGCTTCCAGATGTGCCATGTCCTTTAAGCCATCAGGACAGGGTACAGAAACCTCCAGTCACCAGAGATGGATGCAAGCAAACTTCAATGCCAAATTAGATATGTTTTTCCCACAAGGCTGATTAAGCATCACAACATGTTTCTGGAAGGGGAAAGGCACTTGATTGCCTGTCCTACCAAGTTTTTGTGTCCAGAGGGAGGCTGTGCCCACCATGTAGACTTGCTGTTGGTTTCAAGATGCTTCCTGTAGGACATGCACAATAGGATGGCTTTTGCCCCTGCCAGCCACGTGCCTTCTGGAAGGCTGTGTGGGGAACAGCAAGGTGACCTGTGGGTTGAGACACAGGCTCAAACAGTGTGTTGACTGTAGTCCTTCAGCATTCAGGAAGGTAACTTCTGCCAAGCAGCTTTAGGGTAGAAGCTAGTCATGACTGCCTTTCTGGAAAGTATGCCATGGCTATGGAACTCAAGAAGCTGTGACGGGTAGAAGAGCTTGGACTACATAGTCTAACCATCTTCCCTGATCTCATACCTTATAAATCTACCACTCAGCACATTTTCTGCCAGCATCTTTCAAAGGAAACAGTAGGAAGTATTTCTGACTGTGAGAAAACGACAACCAAAAGGGTGAAAATTGAAGTCAGTAACTCTCTCAACATGCTGTAGGGACAACAAGACAATCTCAGACACACAGCACAAAAGGACTGAAAAGAGGACTCTCATGGATGCTCAGAGGAGCTCAGTTGCTGGGGTGAGTAGCAGGGGGTAAAAGCAGCTATAGGGGTAACAGCAAAACAGCATTGTAGAATTCTGAAAAATAAGGGTGGCAAGCCAAAGGGGTGTGGGAGGCTGCTGAGGCGCAGGAAAATAAGAGGAAAAAAATATTGGCCTGTTCCGATGTGACCTTCTTTCACAGGGGATGGAGTCTGTGCCCACCCTGCCGAGATAACAAAGCTTCTGCAGGAGCCTTGTGCAGGCGCTGGAGCCCCTTTCAGTGACACTGGGTACACAGAAGCCTCCCTCTGGCTCCTTCAGATGACAGATAAATCTGGGAATGGCTTTTTCACTTTAATTTTTGTGTTTGAGTTTGTTTTACTGGTTTTTTTCTCCTAAAAATGCTATTTCAGCAAAGACATTGAGTATGTCTTTTTCTGCTTCAGATAAAATTTGCAGAGATTGTTTTTAAAGTTTGTATTCCAATGACAATTTTTCTGCTTAATTGTGTATACACAAAATTATTCAAAAGACAACGATTCAAATGCAACCCTTTGCAGGCCCTGAACCAAAATGCCTTGACCTGAAACAAGTTTTTGAGATTTCCTTGAGAGAAGAGCAAAAAGTTCGTGCCAATATGGAACCTACTTTTTCCTCTTTCTAGGCCTTGCCAGTTTTCACAGGTCAGAAAACACAATTTTCACAACAGCTTTTTTTTCCCTGAAAGCCTGTCCATCTGACTAACAGCCCCCTCAAAGAGCAGCCTGGGGATACAGACCCTGCACCAGATCTCTATGCTCCCCTTCCAAGACAAAAAGGCTGCCTTGCTGTTAAAGCAGCTTGAGTCTTGCTCCTGGTGAAGAAAGTGTCCCGTCATCACCTTCACACCCCAGCCCAGCCTCAGGGGCAGAATCAGTTCCTCTCATGAGAAGCGACCCCAGCCCAAATGGCACATGCTGTTTCGCAGGACCTGCGGAGCTGGGGCCACACTCGGCGGACACCAGGGGACAGACGGCCAGAGCTGCGAGAGGTGCTAATAAAAAGCCAGAGACATCTACAGAGTATTGATTATTTCGGCTGTTTCACAGTTGCAGGCAGCTGCCTGCTCCATGCCAGCCTGCTGCCTCCCTTCCCTGGGCTCGGAGGGACACGCTGTCCTCTCCAAGTCCTTTCCACCCCACACCTCACAACGTAACTAACTGAAGTAGGTCTGCACCCATCAGGTGCTGTGTAGGCAAAGGACTCGCTTGAAGATGGCTCCAGCCTCCAGCCCCTTGGACAGGGACCACCTTCACTTGCTGGGGCCCAGGAGGGGACATGTGAGGAAGCAGCACACCTCACTGCCAGCTCTGGCCCCTCACAGCAGCCTGCACTCCCTCCCCTGCCTCTCCGTACATTGCCTCCTCGAAGGCAGGACACACCCACTCATACCTCTCATGGGACTTGGCTCTCAGAGAAAAGATGACAGAAGGGGCCAGGCCCCCAGGGAAGAGCAGGAGGCAGTGCCCCCCACCGGCTTCACCTGCCCTCTCCAAGGTTCCAGCTGACCTGGGAGAAAAATTAAGACTCAGCATTGCCTGAGGAAAAACCAAATCCTCCCCGTCAGCATTGCGGGGGCTTGCTCCACGCACTGTCTAACAGAACCGAGTCTCTGCGCTCTAGCCTGCCTTGCATCCTCTCAGCATGTATTTTAATGCGTTCAACACTGCATATAACAAATCCTACTGATGTAGCTGCCTTAGCACATTTCAGAGGCATCGTGTTTAACAGACTGTCCTATTTGGAGATGCAGAAAACAGGCTGGTGTTTCTCCAGCCCAGGACTATGAATAACAGGGCTCTGCCGTGCCTTTGATCTACACAAAAGGCTTTCTCCCCCGCAGCGGGGGAGGCTGCTAGACCCTTCTCCTTTGCAGACGCTCCTCCACCAGATATTCATGAGCACTGCTTGGGAGGGACTCCGAACCAAACTCTCCCTTCCCCACTGCTGCCTGGGGCCTTTGAGCCCCCATCTCTCTGTGTCCCACTCTCTGCAAGTCACTGTCTCTGTCCATGGACTCTTACGAAGTGCAGGACATTCCTTAGGGATAGTTCACAAATTTTTCCTTTCCTTTTCCCCTTTCATCCAAATGCCAGGCTCTGGCTGGAATGTGAGCATTCCAGTGGCAGGTGCAGCCCTCTCCCTGCTCCCCTCTCCACTCCGGTTTGCAATGCCTCTTCCCCCAGGCCCACAGCTTGGGGCTTGTTTTACATCCTTCCCTCTCTCCTGCCTGATTAAGGGCCTCAGCCGACGCTCCTGGGGCACAGCGAGCTGGTGACTCTGAACCACTTGATTTCCTTGGTCCTGCGGTACAGTGCTGCACGTCAGTGTCAGCCCCAGGCCACTGGTGCCTGCTAGAGATGCTGCAGCGAGGGTTTGATTGCGCACGTCCTACAGCTGCTGTGAAGGAAACTAAAGCCCGTTTGGACCCGTGTAACACAGCGGTGTGGGGCAGGTGAAAGCCTCCCGCAGACCAGCTGCTGCCTTTTGTACATCTCACAAGTGCCTCCTGCTGCAGAGAGCTGCTGATCCGCCTTGTGAGCTGTGTCGTACCCCATGCCAGCCGGCAAGGAGTCAGGAGAGATCTGCCTGCACCCATCCATCCGCCTGTTGCTGGGGGAGCCGGGAAAAATCATGCTTGAAAGCCTGAGGTTACTTATAAAACGTGGTCACACAGACCAGTATTAATGCTGTGACGATCTGCTCTGGCCAAACAGCATCAAAGAGAGAGGGGAGAGGGGCAGAGCTGAAAGCACATCCTGTGGCAGTTGTCTTGCCATTGAAATACTCAGCAGGGAGGACAAAGGCTTGACCCAGGCTTCTGAATTAATAAAAGGTGGGTGGGTGGGTGATCTAGGCAGTCTCAAACAATGCAGTTGCTGCAGAAGGCCTCTGGCTCTTGTTTATGAATTCAAATCTTGGCTGAGGGTAATATTTTCAAAAGCACGTTTGTACGTGCCAGAAATAACCCCAGAGTTCCTTGTGACATCAGATGACACAACTGCTTGAATGACGAACATTGAAAAGAAACATTTACTACTTCTGAAACTCCTACCCTGATGCAGCAGCCTGAGCTATCGTCGGAAAACTGCTCATTACTTCTTTGAAACAATTTTGAGAGATCTCCTCGAATGCAAATTTCTCTTTAAAAAAAGCCAGCATGACATATTTTGACTTTCCTTGTTTGACAATATCATAGTTATTTCATCTCAAAAATGTAAAATGTGATTGTTTCGGCTGTGCCTTCTCATTTTGCTCTGTGTGCTTTTGTATTTCATTATCATATTTCAATGCCACAAAGCCCAGATGGAATATGTATAATATTTCATCTCTTGTACATGTTCTGGCACAATCACACTGAAAATTTTGAACTTTATCACAGTAAAATGTTTGACTAGCTACAAGGCAGGATTGAATTTGTTTTAGAACTTGGATTTAAAAAAAA
>VWZW01003563.1:0-89775 GCA_013397115.1 Edolisoma coerulescens | reverse complement strand
GGCTCAGTCTGGCCGCCTGCGGGCTGCGCGGCGTCGCGGCCGCCCCCGGACCGCTCTGCCCATGGGGCAGTCGAGCCGAGCCCTCGGNCAAACCATGCGGCCGTGACCAGCACGATCGAGGGCCCATTTGTATCGCAGAGAAAGAGACTGGGACAGTCGCACTGCCGACCCTCGGTATCTCTAACCCGTCGGAGACGACGCGATGAGACCCTCTCCGGCAGCTCCCGGACGGGCCGGGTGGGACAGGAACCTTTTATTGCTCCCATGGGTTTATTCCCGTGGGTGCCCCCGCCCCTCCTTCCCTTGCAGGAACCCGGCCCCGGGACGCCGCTCTTTGTTCCCACGCGCCCAGACGCGGTCACAGGTGGCCCAGGCGTGACCCGCACCGAAGCCACACGGGACCCCGGCGCAGCCCGCAGGTAACCCACGCACCGCCCTGCCCGCCCGGGCGTGCGGCCGCGGCGCTGCTGCGCAGCGGGCGGCGGTGCGCGGTGCCGGNCGGGGTCCCGGGGATCGGGGCGCGGACCCCGCCGCGGCCGTGCGCCCCGCGGGAGCCCGCTGCTGGCAGCCGCCCCCGCTGCCGGGCGTCCCCTCGCAGTCAGCGCGGACGGGGGAGGGAAGGATGGACCGACGGACGGGCCGGGGCGGCAGGAGAGGGATCAGCCCTTGTGCTGCCTGCGCATGGCTGCGATGGGACCGTCTCCGTCCTGGCCATGCCTAGTCCGGGTGGGATGGGTGGAGGAGGAGGTGGTGGAGCTTTGTATCCTGGTGGGAGGGTGGCAGGTTACTCCGAGCGTTGGAGGGACAGCAGCCGTGCCGCCTTGCGAGGTGATGCGCAGGCGGTGCCTTGGCTTTGTGGCGAGGGCTTTCTCCTGGCTGTTACTCGACTCAAAGGCAGGGGTCCGATATTACTTCTTTCCTGGGAGTGCCCCGTCCTTTTCCGCGTGCTCGGGAAGCGTCACAGGAGGACCACGGTCCCCAAATGAGTACCTCAGGTGCCTGAAAGGGGAGGCTGAGTCCTGACCACTGCACAGGCTAGGAGGTCAGCCTCGGTGGCTGAGCATTGCGTGGGGTCGGGATGAGGGAAGCTAGCACAGCTGTGCTCCCCGTGAGATGCAATCCCGTAGGTGTGCTGGGGAGCCGTGGCTGCGAGGAGGGCTTGGCCATGGTGGACGGGGAGGTGATTGGGCTGGGGATGGAGGGAGAGGGGCAGGAGAAGGGAGCCACGATGCGGGAGGGAGCCGGGACGGACCCCCTCCCATCACAGAGGGGAAGGTGAGGAAAGCCAGCTCACAGCGGGCTCTGCATCCACGCCTGAGCTTGCACATTCCTGCGTGCTGAGCGGTCTGCTATGCCTCTTGCAGGGTCTGGCTGTCCCATCTGAGCAGGTGCACTGCTCTGTCTAGAGCAGCAGCAGCGATTAGGCTTCCCTGTTGAGTACAGCTCCGACTGGGCAAACCCGGCTAAGCAAGAAGCACCTTATTCAGCACCTGCTCCTTGCCCTGCCTCAGCGCTGCTTGGAGATGGAGTTCAGTGAGCCTTTTTCTTGCCTGAGCAATGAACCTGACCCTCTTGCAGCTGCCTGAGAATCAGGGCTGCAAATGATTAAATGGGTACCATTTAATCTCCTCTGTCTGCAAAGGCTGGGAGTTACAAATGCCAGCAGCAACCACAGCCTTGTTGACATTAGGGTACCACTAGCACAGCTGAACCATGGGAAACTACAGAGTATGCAAGAGCCCTGCCTATTCTAGACTTGGCATAAATAACTTGTTCAGTAACTCTATCTGCAGTAGAGCAGTCTGCTGAATAATGACATTCAGGGCCTGTGGATGAGGAAAGTGATTTTCAAACAAATAAATAGTAGTTACAATTCAAGCAGGGGAGTCCGCCCAGGGAGGAAGTTTTCTTAGAAAGGTTTTGGCACAACCCCCAAATAAACAAGGTCTTAAGAACTCAGCATGAAGGCACCTGAACTAGCCCTAGCCCTGTCTCAGCTAGGTTGCATAAATACCCACCTGATGCACGCACAGCAGAGTGCCAGGGACACCATGAACTTGTGGTGTCCTTGTGTCCTCAGCAGAGAGGGGCTGGATACTGATGGCAGCTGGGAAAAGTGGGACTTGATTGCTTTAGTATGTGTGTGTTCTTGTTCTTTGACCGCAGTGTGGAGCAAGGTCAAGGGAGCTCCTCTCTGGGTAGGTGGTTGTCCCAACCAGGAGGCTGAGAAGGTGAGGTCTGCTCTACAGTCTCAAGAGAAGTTGGTCCTTTCTGCTTGCCATCCTGTAGTGAGGTTTTATTGTAGAGATCTGAACACAAGAGCATCTCCAGAGATGTACATCAAGGCGAGCCTTGGGGTGGCCATTGATCTCTTGGAGAATATACCACAGACATGCCCTCCCCTGAGGTTTTCAGTCCGTTTGGAGCTGCTTGGAGGCTGGGGTGTGATCCAAAGGGAAATGTTTCCCTATTGTTCTCACTGAGCATCGAGTGCTGAAGCGTGCAAAACGCCGGGAGTACATCTGCAGCTGGTGTTCACTTGTCCTGCAGCTCTCTGAAGGTCAACATGTTGAATAGTAGGGGCTGGGAGGGATGGTACCACATGCTGCTTACAAGCATCACTTTGAGCTGTTTGGATTGTGAAATGTTCTGTGCGATGTGTGTGTTTGGTCTTCATCCAGTAAGTCCCCAAATTTCTAATGAAAACTGCTAAATGCCATTAGGACACAAAGAGTATCTCCCTCTGACGCAGGCAGGATTGGCTGCCTTCCCACCGGGCTGCCCAGGAGGCTGCACGTTGGCCTGGGTGGAGCCGTGCATGAGGTGGGGGTGTCTGTCCTCTTAGTGTGACGTTTCTGGCTACAAGCTTTCCCTTGGCACAGGATAAAAGCACACGTGAACCAGAAAGATGTTGAGATTGTTTATGTTTGACTTCTGGCCTGGCGCCAGAGAGAACGGCTTGGTGACCTTGGCACTATTGGGACATTATTTATAGAACGTAGATCTTCTGGTTTTTGTATTTTTGATGTAGGAATGTGAAAATAAGTCTCGGGAGGAAAAGACCCAATGCTGGCAACAAAATATATTTGGACTTTTTCCAGACCAGGAAAAACAACACTTAAGAGGTGACCAGGTGTTCCCTGTTCACATTGCTTTCTGCCTTCCCTTGGAAAATATGGGTTTGGTGCTGTCATGCAGATCTCAGGCTAGCATGAGTTCACTCTGTGTTTGAAAAGTTCTTTTTCAAGATGCTAAAAGATGTTCACAAAGAAATCCAGCTATAACCAAAAACACTCGCAGTAGTTTAGACATGAATGGAAAGGATAAATGACTCCCTGGCCTTCTTGGGTTTCTTCTGTTTGTGAAGCTCTGTGTCATCTGCAAGGCTTAATGCATCTCCATGTGTTTCAGTGCCCATCTCTGGTGCTGACTAGTGTGGCCGACCCTGGATGATACATGGAGAAGAAGAGGCTTGGGGACACACAGGGTTTTACTGGAAGGCCCAGCACACAGTGCTGGTCCCACAGCTCTGCCACCCAGGGCTCTGGTGAAACCCCAGTGGCAAACTTTCCTTCTGGATTTCAGAATGTGCATAAGTCTCTCATCCTCATTCTGTGCAGTGGGTATGCGTTCCATTTACCTAAATCTGTAACTGTCTTTCTATCCCTCTGTATGCAAAGTAAGAACTTACTGAGCGTATTTGCGCATTGGTTTTGATGGGGAAGTCCTTGCCTAGGATGTACCTGACTCATTTATACCAGACCTTGGTTGGACCTTTACCCAGGGCAAAGTCAAGGACCAATGTCTGTAAGAAAGCTCTAGTCCAAATTTATACTGACTGCTGCTGTCATCATGGGGAGGAGAGATCCATCACCAAAAGAGGGAAATTATCTAAACCATTGTAGTTGGGTGTCGTGCTAAAGGTTGAGCAGCTGCTGCTGATGGTGGTCAGGAACCATGTGCTCACTTTCTGAACCTATGGGGCCAAGATCAGAAGCTGAAGCATAGGGACTGGTAGCTGGCTCCATTGCTGCAGAGTTTCCTAGAAGTTTTTGCTAGTGATTTGGATTAACGTAATTTAAGTCAAAGGCACAGAGGAGAGCATGGGGAGAAAAGCAGCTAGGAATAAATCTGCGGTTTGGTAGTCCAGTCTCCTGAGGAGTGGTATTACAGGATGAGTTGGTGTAGCAGCAGATGCGCACAGAGGAGTGTCAGATAACACTGGCCACCTAATTATTTGTTTGAAGGGATTCTGTGTTTTAGAGGGAGATTAGTGTGCAGTCCCCTCTGCAGCTGCCTGCCGCTGCAAACCAGAGAGGAATCCCTCCTTTTGGCACTAAAATTAGGCATCAGCAACTTTGACTGCGTGGCCCAGAGGGGCAGGTGCAGGCAGAGCAGCACACAAAGGCTTGCAACCCTCTTGTTTGTAGCGGTATCCTGCCTGGGTTGAGAAAGTAAACAGTTTGAGGCTGTGTCAGCAGCCAAACAAGAGACCTACAGAGAAAACCCACAAGTCTTCAGGAAACTCCGTGGGTGACTCAGACGGTGTTTTTGTCTGAGTACCCGTTCATTCAGTGACCCATTATGGCAGCAGAAGAACTTTTTGTAGTGGTGCTACCTTATGAGTGAAACACAAACCTCTGGTGTCAGATGTTTGTGGTCATATAAAGACTTGAGAATCCTTTCCAGCCAACAGATGTTCCAGGAATTCCAATGCTGAGCCTTAAAATAATCCCAGCCTTTGCTGGATGCTCTAGTTTCTTTCTGGGCTTCCAGCTAGGGCTGCTGTAGATGGAGATAGATGTGACAAAGAGCAGGCAGTTTCCCAAGGACAGCTGTGCTTCCCATCCTTCCTGACAGCCAAGAAGGTGCCTTTCCTGGCTGTCTGGCCCTGCCTTGCTGTGTGTGACATGCACCCAGCCAGGCAGCAGCCTCGCTAGTGCCCCATGCTGGGTTGCTGCAAAGCTGTGAGAGATGTGTGGGCCATGCTGGAGCACGGCCTGGGTGCAGACACTCTGCCGTGTTGTATGGAGCCCTCGGGAAGGACTGTGTTGTGGAAATAGAGGGCTGTATTGCCAGTCTTAACCAGAGCTCCAGGAAGCAGGCTATTTTCTGAAGAAACAAGATACCATAAAAGTCCATGGTTTTAAGTCCCTCGTAGTCTTTCTCATGGACATTTAATTTTAGCTTCCTGGCACGCCATTCATGGTAGATGTTTGACGTATTCCAAGTAGGTGGAAGCATGAACCACCTCCTTGCAGAGAGGAGAGGGAAACTCAAAAACCACAATACTGAATCCAGGGGAGCTGCGTAGTATTGGCTTTCACCAACATTTTCTTGTTGTCCTAAGAAGAAAAGTTTCTGTAGAAGCTGCTTAATAGCAATAAAGAGCATCCAAACATTACTCCACAGAAAGCAGAAATCTACCAGGAGTCAAAGGTTGGACCGAACAGGACAGAAGAATGTGGACCATCTGTCTATATTTTCCCAGGCTATTTTCTTGGTAAAGTGAGAATAAAATTTAGCTGTCTTTAATATCAGCATTGCTGGTGGAGTCTCTGTGAGTGCTGACCACAGACCTGGTGTGCTTCTGAACAGCAGGCACCTATGGTGCATCCTTCCGCCCTCCTGCTCTGCCCAGTGCAACCATTTTCTCCTTGGGGTGTATGAATGTGTTCTTGCCTTGTCTGCTGGCAAAAACCCATCAGGAGTTCATCCAATCCCTTCCATGTACTGTGACAATGTCCACTGTTTAAATCTGTGGACAAGTAGGATGCATTGAGAGTTGATGGATGGAGGGATAATAAAGCAGTTGAGCTTATTCCCTCCAGCCAATTTATTCCCTGCATCACATCACCATGCAAACCGAGTGCCTGTCATTAGTGCTTACAAAGAACATGGGGGAGAAGAGGCCAGCTTGAAACCCCCAGAGCCCTGGCTGTAGGGAAATGACATTACAGTGAAAGGTAATGGGGAAGGTGTTGACTAAAACGTGACATTTCTATGTCATGAGCTCTTCTAAGCAGGAGGCTGTGCTATATGTTTGCTGACAGATGTACACACACACACACACAGAGTAGCAAAGCACCGTGTGTGTACACACACATACACAGTCCTGATGGATGTTCCTGATATTGCCGGAACTTGTTGTACCCAAGTGTCTGAGACTTCAAACTGTAAAAGAAGGGAAGGTCCTTAAACAACCCTTGATAGTAGAGATGGGACATCTGGCAGTGCTGTGTTTTCCATGGTTACTTGAGACCTTGATTTGTCAGCACTGATGCTGCTGTCACTTGGCTGCCTGAATCTCTCTGTTGCCTCCTTGTCCCTGGGTAGAGGAATCAAACAAAAGTAAGGAGAAGAACAAGTCTGTACTACCTTTTTCAATTTCTTTCCTAAGACTTCTCTTGCAGGTACCAGGCAAGATGGAGAGAGAGCTCCTGTGGGACCTCTCAGTTCTCAGATATCCCTTGTCACCAAGGCTATTTATGCCACATACTGGTGTCCACCCCTTTGCCTCCTCTCTGCTATAAAAAGAGAAAGCTTGCTTTAGTTCCTTGGGCTGATGTGGGTCCTCTGTGGCTGTGACTAATAAGAGTTACTTAGGGTATAGCATCTCCATACCCTCTCCTTGCATGTTGTTGTCTAGTTATTTATCGTCCCAAAATGTGTATCCATGCTGTGAGATGGGCAAAAGGGATCCAGGGTTTGCCTAGGTAGTGAAAAGTTTACTGCAAGGATCTTGATCTTGTCCATCCATATAAAATCAATCAAAAGCCTCATCTTGCTCACTATCTAGGCTCTTCCTGTGGTATACGGAAGGAGGTGAACCATTGCAGGGGATGATGCATCTTGTCCTAAAATGGACACCTCTGGGGGTTGGCTCACCCTGCCTATTTCCCAGGGAGCTTAAAAGAGGGAGGTGAGGAGACGTACAGTTTCAGGTTATAGTTGATGCTTCCAAACCCCATTCTCTCCACCCAAGAAGTGCTTTTATTCTGGGCTGGGGGCAGACTGACTCTGTGTGTGCTTCTCACAGGACACATACACTGGCTTTTTGTGGAAGCTGGAGAACCTGTCATGCATCAGAGACATTGTCTCTTTCAATCTCCTTTATATGAGTTCCTTTTTCTGATGAAAGCTTTCTAAAGGGTACTTGTGTGCTGAATAGCCATTGTTGATAATGCATGATATGAAATCCAAAAGGAAGGTTGAGATTAAATGTCACGCACTTCACAGTCAGGGAATTCAAAGAGCTTTGTTGATCTGTGGATAATTCAGGGGTTGACAGCTCATGCATAAACAAACATGTGCACATCCACATACATGGATGCGTGCAGAGTTTTCCCCTGACTCAGCAGCACATAAAAGCAAAGTCAGGTGGGTGTGAGTTCCAGGGGGGTGGGTGCTGTGTTCGTGGGGAAAGCCTGTGGGTTCTCCAGGACTCTGACTTGAGAACCACACTGGCAAATGCAGTCACTTGTTAGTGTGGTGGGCTTCCTTCCGCCTTCCTCCCCTGTGCAGCACTGTGCTGAGCTGTGGCTGCTTTGATTTTCTGCATTTGGGTTTAATCTGACCATGAGAATCTTCCAAGAGCCTCTGGTGTGTGCAGTATCGATGTGAGGTTTGCCCCAAGGTTTCCACAGTGCTTTCTCCCACCAGCAGTGAAGGAACACAGAAAAAACTGATGTCACGCTAAGCTGGTTGTTAGTCAGGCCAGGAAGGGCATTTCTGCCTCTGACACGTGTGTAATGAACCAAAGGCTGCACAGGAGCCCACAGAGCAGGCCTGGGTGTCAGGAGCTGGCACTGGTGGGGTGCAGTGGCTGGGCCATTGCTTGTGAAATGCCCATGAGCCATAGGAACTTCTGTGGTAGATTTACTTTTCATACACAACTGGGAAAACTGACATCTCAGAGGTTTAATGACCCAGTCTTGATTTTATGAAAGGAGAAGCAGCACTGCCAAACCTATAATCTAATAGTTTGGCTTTCAGGCTTCCTACTCTGCATGCTGTGGTGTAGTTCTGTGCCTAAAACCAGCTGGTTTCACTTTCAAGTGCCTCATTGCAGGAGAGGAGGATACTTGTGGCTCCTCCTTGTTCTGGGGATGCTGTGGGACAGTGCTCCACAGACATGTCCCTATGCACCATGTGCTCCCCCTCTAGTGGATTGCTAGAAGTTTCTTTTAAGTTGTTTCACCCCCGACTTGTGAATTAGCAGAGCCTGTGCTAGCTCTGGCCGCAGCTATTTAGAAGTTTTCCTCTTCTAAATCTGTCCTCCTAGCTCCTGTTTGCCCAACACGGGGAATTTTGCATCTGACATTTTTAGCAGTAACCTGTTGCTATAGAAACTGCTAAGGTGTCAGAGGGAGATTTTTGCCACGTTGGGATAGGCTACCAAGTAGTTGAAGTACGTGTTTTGTTGGGAGGCCTTCTCCATCATGTTTTTGCTAAGCAACTCCCCGAGCTTGTCTGCATGTTTGGGCTAATTTCATGTCTAAGGAGCTGTGAGTGAGTGGTAAACCCAGAGTTCTAATTGTGTGTGAATGAACAGGAAATATTGGCAAGTTGTTTAGGGAAGATGTGAGAAGGTGTTTCCAAGCTGCAGTGATGGGTCCGAGTGGTGTGTAGGGTGGCAGTCCAGGGCTGAGAGATCACAAGTGGTATCAGTCTTTAGGGCAGTAAATGGTTGACCTGGAAGCAGGAGTTGAGACTCTCAATGACATCTCCCAGGAAGGAGTCTGGGACAAGCTGCTCCTCTCACCCTTGAGACCAAAATAGAGATGAATGCCAACATATTTGGCTGGTCTGAATTCTCTTTACTAACCAGTCGAGAGATCGTGCAGCGGGAACCAAAGTAAGTCCACACAAATCAACCCATGTCTCTTATTTGTGTGTGCATATATGTATATATAATATATATGTTTTTATATATATTCATGTACAAATACATATATTTATATATATAAATATATATGTGCATTTTAATATATGTACATTTATATAGGTGTTATTTGTTAATATATAACTTGTTGTTATTTATAAATGAAATGCATTTCTATAAATAATAAACTCTTACAGGATGTGCATGTAACCATGTATATGGGAAGTGCTCTACAACAGGGTGGTTGACAACTCGGCTGTTGACTGATAGTCACTTGGGCCATTTCATATCAGGCCTGATTTACAGGGCTTCTGTGTCATAGAAGGAGACTTTATTGCTTGTACAATGAGAAGTGTGAATCCTGTGAGTGCCTGTGTGCCTGGGACTCAGGAAATATCCTGGCTAGACCAAAAGGCAGTTTTGCTGCTTAATGCAAATTTATTCGTCTGCCCTTTTTCCTCCCTATTGTGTGTGCCTAGACTGCACATCTGGTCATATCATGACAGACCATGGAGATGAGAAACCCTTTGTTTTCTACACAAATGGAGGAAAATCTGATGCTGCTGGGGTGTCCTGCAGGAGTTGTTCTCAGGCTGGGGTTGCAAACTGGCCCATGAAACTTGTTGGGAATCTGCTTTTGTGGTTCTGGAGTGGAACAGACTCATTTCATCTTCCATTTCATGGATGTAGACATGTTGGTAGTGTATAAATCACAGTGGATGCATTGTGCTGAGTAAGTTCCAGGGCTGCAGATAGAGAACTAATGTTGCTGGAGGTGTAGATCATTGTCTTTGGGGAGGGAATCCATCGAGAATGGCTTTGAAATCACTATTTCAGTGACAGTACACAGATGGATGTTGTGCTCGTGTGTGGCTAAGGGGACTTAATGTCCCAAATTGTAGTTTCTTAACAACTTTCTTTCAAGTTTTGGAAGGGGACAGAGGTGCAGTGAATTGTTGAGAATTAAGAGCATTGGCTTCCTGGAGCATTTATGAAAGTCTCTTGTCAAGTGCTTGGGGGCCCAGTGGAAAGAAAATCTGTGGAGGTTTGAGGTTGCCAGGAAAAGAGGTGCCAAGAAGCCCCGTGTTACTGAGAAAATTCAGTGTCCAGTGGTGTTGTGAATGAGCAGCACGTGTGTGGATTCCTCTTTGCTCCTCCCAGGGTCTTTCCACAGAGTTCCTTTGAGCCTCTGTCATGCCTCAGGTGTGAGGCAGAGGAGATGAAATGCAGAGTTGCATCATATTTTATGTAAAACTGACCTGTATTACGCCGTTTGGTTGAAGGGCTTTCCTGGCTTTTTAAGCTGCTCTTTTTCAGTAGCAAGGGTTGATTTACTTGGCTGGGTTTTTTTTTTTGTGTTTCTGCGTGTGTGCATATGGGTTTTATTTTTCCTTCTAATGTTTCCCTGTAGAAATCATCTGCAGGACAGATGGCCCGTTAAGCTTCTAGGGCTGTCTCTCACAAACACCTGTCTAAGGCAGCCGGGAATCAACAAGGAATTCTCCTCTTTTAATGCCCTTTAAGAAAAACAGCACCTGATCCTAGTATGTCCTGTTTCCCTCTCTCTCTCTCTCCATCCTCCCAGCTTCCTGGGAAACTTAACTGCTTGGCTGTGGCCATCTGTTGAGACAGCAAGGGGCTGGGTGGGAGGTGGCAGCCTGAGCCTTTGGGGAGAGCAAGGGCAGCTTTGGGGTGATGGATTGCTGTGGCTGGCTGGGCTGAGAGCCTCGGTGGCAGCGAGGAGGATGATGCAGGAGGTGGACTTTTATGTAAGTACCACAGATGAGAGCTGCTGAAGCAGCTGTTGTACGTTGTTGTGCTTGTACCTTGCATCCTTTGTATTTGCAGCCAAAACACACCTCAGCAGCCAGGGACGGGCTACTTGAGAAGGCAGGATAGCGTGGCCAGGCCTGCACGTGTGTGGTCGATGAAGGGTGAAGTCTGTTTGTCCCCCGTGGCTGGAGCTCACTGAGCCCATACAGAGGGGCCACGGTGGGGCCAGGTGTCCAGCTGGGCACCCGTGGGGAGTCCTGTGTGCCGTGCCGGTCACCACAGCTGTGCAGGGCGCCTGCCCGAGCACATTCGGGCTGTCTGTCACAGGCTGCCCCGCCAGCTGCTGCGAGAGGCAAACAAGCATCTCTCCCCCTGAGGTGCTGCCCAGGCTCTCATGGAGGGGTCAGCGAGTTGCTGCAGGTGGTGCTTGGCAGGCCGGCAGGAGAGAGGTTGCTGTGTTTAATTATAGCTCCCGTTTGAGAAACTAGTAGAGCAACAGAGCTTTTTTATCGTGTCCTGGGGAAACTGAGCACTTTACAGGTTTTGATTGCTATATAACACATCCTGTGACACAGATGGAAACTTTCCTGTGGTCTCTGCAAAAGGAAATTTGAAACCTATGGGCAATAAAATTCTGGAGATGGGCCGTACCTCCCAGATGCTATGGGATATAGCCAATAGTGGTTCCTCTTGGGGCAGGATGTTTGTACAGCCACAGGGAGCTTGGGGACAGGAGCTGCTGCACCCAGGGGCTGCAGAGGAGCAGTGGGGGAGGAGGGTGCAGGGGCTGAGCCTGCTTGGGCTAAAGCAACCCTGAAGCAGACAGAGGAGAGGATGCATGGAAAAGGCTGAGCAGACTTTGGATGTCCTTTTTTTTGTGAAGTGGTGACTGAGTAAGCAACACAAGTTAAATCTTTCCTTCCCAGCAAGCTGCAGAGACTCACTGTCCCCTGTTGAAGGTGATGCTGGCCATATCCACTATGTTTGAGGTTGCCAGAGCTGCTGTAGACACTGGGTGCTGCTGCCTTGCGAGTGGGGGCTTTGTGGTCGTGGGCAGCTCTGCACCTCTCACAAACAGCACTGGAGGGCATCCAACGGTGTCTGGCCATGAGACATGCCCAGCCTGAAGGATGAGCTTTAGGTGTGCCTGAGGCTCTTGGTGTGTTGCAGATGATTTGGGAGATGATCTGGAGGCACCCAGTGAAGATGTCCTTTGACATCTAAGGATCTTGCTTTGCACTTTCATTGTGTGTAGGGGCAGGAAATCTACTGCCTAGGTTTGTAGGTGTTCCCTAGGGATGACACAGTGTCCCTGTGCCTTTTAGAGCTGCTTAAGGAAGCAGCAGGGCTGTGGCAGGGCTGGGGATGAGCCTTTGACAAGACATGCTTCCTGCTGGTATTACAAAGAGCCTTCTGTGCTGAAAGGGCTGGTGTTTATGTGGGAATGGAGTCCTGTGTACCTGGCCTCTTACAGGTGAGAAATCTGAAGGCTCCCTGTTGCTCAGGTGTACACACTGTGCCAGACGGAGCAGGAGCAGCTGCCGCATTCTGCTGCTGTGGTGGCTGAGTGCTAATTGTTTTTACTGCCTAAGCATCAGGTTATTTTTGGCTTGATCAAGTTTCATTTCCAGCTGGCTGGTGGTAGAGAGGTCCTAATAGTCTAAATCTCCACGCTTGATAGAAATCTAGGCAGGGAGCTGGTTTGGTCGCCATGGGTTTGGGATGTGCAGTTGCAGAAATATAGCATGAATATAGCTATATCCTGGTAGTTACATGGGACATGGGAGTTCTGGCTCAGGGTCTGCTGCACCATGGGCTTCCAGGGGAAACTCTTGTTAGGCCATTTAGATAGGATGCACAAAGATGTTTTGTGGCTCTCACGTGTGTTTTTGGGTCAGACACAGGGAATTTACCTCATCCCTCAGGATTTCAGAGTCCTGAAGTGTCTGAGGTTGTTTACCAACAGATTTTAAGCATGTAAAAGTGAGCAGACTGAACCTTCATGTGTGTTGGGGAAAAAAGGAGTCTTGGGTCCCATGCGATTAGGCAACAGTGTAATGTTTGCAAGGACCAAGGTCTGTGGATCCTGTCCTTCACCTACTTGTGTTTTCACTACCTCTCCTCTTTACCCTGCCCCATGTGTTTGAGCCCAGGCTTTCTCAACAGCTCTGTGGCTGATGAGGTATAGCAGCTGCTCTGGACCCAGTACTGTCCTCACCAGCAGAGACAGAACTGCCACAGCCTGGAGGGAGCATTAGAAGAGCTGGACAAATCTATTACAGCTGTTGGCCCTTGCAAGAGAAATGCTGTGGGCATCAGCCTATCCATGAGGGCCAGGTACAGCACAGCTGCCATGGTAGATGCCCCTCTCATGTGCACACTCCCTTGTGCTGCTGCAGTGCTGGAGAACCCCCAGGCTCTGCCAGATTGCTCCCAGAGAACTCCTGTATTGGAAAGGGACACTGCCTCTGCTTCATACTTAGTATTGGTTCTCAGTCTGTGCACTGTGGAAGATGCTGAGGCATGCCAAGTGCCCTGTTAGGCTGTTACAAAGGACATGCATCCACTGTACCTTCTTGGTTAATTCTTAGGTGTAACAAATCAAAGCAGGCTCGAGATGTTGAGTTGTCTCACTGGCCTGAACATGATAGAGCTGAACAAACTTGTGTTCAGCTTAAATGTATAAACATTTTCATTGTCCCAGCTTGACTCCAGTTTTACACTCTCTTCCCTTGCCTGGAGATTGGAAGTGCCATCAAACCCTTGGAGTGAGAGGTTCTGCAGTGCCACCTCTTTAATTCAAGCACCACTGCTTTGTCAGGTAAAAGGCTGCACTGTGGATGGCAGTGTCACTGAAACAGCGTCTAGCTTAGCAGTAGGCAGCATCCCTGTCCCCAGGGCCCCGGGGAGCCATGTCCTCCCAGGCAGGCTGGTTGCCACCCGCGAGCAGTGTGGCTCTGGCTTGCGGGAGCCGTAGGCAGTCACCTCCAGGCGCTGCAGGAGCAGGGTCTGGTTCTGCACCTCGCGGTGGGTGCGCAGCTCTGGCTGCTGCAGCACCGTGGCGTGTGCAGTTGAGTCTCCTCTCTCCCACGCTGCAGAGCTCATCTCTCCAGACGCTGGGAGGGAAGCGGAGACATTGGGGGAAGAGCTGTGGAGGTGGGGAGAGATTGAGCTATCATTAGCGTGGCACCAGTGAGGTTTCTTTGCACCACTAAGCAGTAGCTATCAAAATTAAATGCAGTATGCTGAACAGCTGAGCAAGGGAGCAGACACTGAAAAGAGCCTGCGAAGAAAAGGGATCTATGAGGAAAAAACCCTCTTTCAGCTGCACATAGGCACTACCCATCACAGAGAGCTGTGGCAGGGAGTAGGAATTGCCTGTTTATGGTGGTTGATCTGCACAGTCCCTGGGATGCTTGGAAAAAGGATTAAGGAGGAGAAAATCGCAGGAGAAAGAGGAGGTGGAGGTTTCCCTTTGCAAACTCACAGGCTAATAGAAACCATCCTCTAAATTGTCAGTGTGTCAGGATACATTAATGTAAGTATAATGTTTTCAAATCCTCAGCATCTTCTATCTGAATGTCACTGAATTAGCGCTAATTGCATTCATTAGCTCGTTAGCCATTAATATTCAGCATTCGTTAGGCTGGCTCTGTCTCTGGACGCTGGGGGTAATGAGATGTGGGACTGGCTGTGGGGCCATGCCATAGCTGTGCTGTAGGAGCATGGGTTTATGTACCAGATTGTTTTATTGGCATTTGTGCCTCGCCTGTGCTGTCCCGGCTCTTGGCCAGTGGCTTACCACAAATTAGTGGAAACTTTTAATGGGAGAGCAGTGTTAATGATGATGTGGATACGTTTCCACCAACTCCTGCCCTGAAAGCAACTGGCAAGACAAATGATGAAGGCAAATTTTGATCTTTTGGCCTTGAGCCAGTTGCAAAACTGCCTCTGTAATCACAAAGCTCTTCAGTGCAGTCTTCATTGGTGAGTCATGGAGTCCCACCTTTCTTTGCTTCTTGCTCTCAGGAAAAATCCTCTATTACTTTTTCTTCTTCCTTCCTTTTTCTTCTTCCTTCCTTTTTCTTCTTCCTTCCTTTTTCTTCTTCCTTCCTTTTTCTTCTTCCTTCCTTTTTCTTCTTCCTTCCTTTTTCTTCTTCCTTCCTTTTTCTTCTTCCTTCCTTTTTCTTCTTCCTTCATTTATTTTTTTTTTTCCCCCATCCCATCTTCCCTTCCTCTAGCATTTCTGACCATGAGGCCAGAGCAGGAGGTGTGGGCATCAGGCTTTCCCTAGCAAGAAACTAGGAAGGATCCAGAAGTGCCAGGATGGCATGGCCAGCGCACTCAGCACCCCAAGTCCTGTCAAGACCAGCAAGCCTCAGGTCTCCTATCCCTGAGGAGAGCCAGTAGGATGCTCCTGCTCAGGCCCTCTGCCAGACTTTTCCCTCACTTTAGAGATGTGGCATGTCCTCAGAGTGGTCCTGAGGCTCAGAGTGAGAGAGAGGAGCATTCGCCACAGGGCTGTTACTTCAGGATTGGAATGGATGGCTTTCATCAGAAAATGCTGGGCTAGAAATACCACAGCAACATGTCTTCTCTGTTTTCAGCAGTTCTGGTGGGAAACCACTCAGCATCTAACCTGGTGAGTCTGGGTCAGCCAAGAGCAGAAAAATTGCAAAAACTGTAGCTAGTTAAAGAGGTCGAGCTTTTCTTTTAGACACACCACTCTGGCTTTGGGGTGGATTTTGTGTGCAGATTATCTAGATTTGAATACACACAATTTATTGTGACAGTTTAGGTTGGCAAACCCCAGACATGATAAATCTTTCAAACTTTTCTACTGTCAGCTACTATTTTAGCTTCTTGCCTGTGCTCGAGGGTAGGATTGAGTATACAGCTTCTGCCTTCCTTCTGAGCGGTTGTTTTCCACTGTCCCACTTCTGAAATATTTCTAGACCCTGACTGCTGCATCTGGCTTTGTGCTGCCTTTCCAGGAACCTGGGCTTAGTTATTCAGTGGAATAAGAGCAAAAAACCCCACAACCAAACAAGCCTTGCTACAATCCAAAAGAAGTACCTCCAAAGCACTGAGAAGTTCAACTGGCTCACTGAAAAGCCTTTTGCCTGGTCTGCTGAAAGGATCTTATTAAACCCTTAGTCATGGGGTTCACCTTTTGCACCATCTCAGCAAGACCTCTTAACTTCTCTTAAAGAAAGAGTTATGTTGGGCACTTGCAGACAGGACTGGCTGTTCTTGTCTGAACCACTGCAGGGAAGGGTTTTCCTGTGAGAGGGAAATCCCTCGCAAGGCACTGGGACAACATTTGCATGCACAGTGCCAAAATAATTGTACCTCATTTTATTACTCCCCAAAGACTCATGAAATATTTAGGCATCAGTATAAATTGTCTCCTCCTGGGGCAGCTCTGGGAAGGCTTGGGGCACGGGGCTGCTGGTGCTTGAGCCCGACACTTACTTGGATTAGCTGTGCTGGTGCCTGGGTGGAATTCTGTGGGTCTCTGGGAGGGTGAGGTGGCAAGTGGAAAAAAGTGTTTGTGTTCAGCTGAGCCCAGATGAAATGAAGGCAAATTGGAAGAAAAGGCTTTCCGAATGGAGGGTTTATGATTGTGGGATGAGACAGAGTGATTTCATGGGACTCAATACCTGTACCTGTATACCACATGCCAGGGCAGAAGTTATCTTTTTCAATTCTCTCAGTTCCCTGTATTTACTTACCCCAGATAGTATTTGTAGTTTCTAATTGCCATCATTTCCCAGAAAGCAACATGTCTTCAGGGAAAATCATGCCTCTGGCTTCTTGTTGTTCAGGGGCTGATATGTTCTGGCACAATGTGGGGGCTGCAACATCTGAGGGGCGACACACAAATAAATATCTGATACTTGCTTGGGGTTTGATGTGAAATGGCAGCTGAAGAATGTGATGTGTTGCATGGGAAAAGAAAAAAGGCCAAGTATTACTTAATGACTTTAATTCCCCTAGTCTGAGATGCATTTAATTCCCCTAATCTGAAAAACAGCAAAGAGGTACTATTGGGCATTGCCTCATGCTAGGATAGACAAGATTATAGTTTGTAGGTCAAAAGCATTTATAACTAAATGTCCATGCTAAAGCCACTCTGCTCTGATTTTTTTCTTTCCCCCATGGCAGATCCCGGTGAGGGCAGGATCAGCCTGAGATGAGCCACCTGTAACTGGGGCCGGCCTCGTTGCAGGGCTCCCTGCCCCGCGAGGATGAGGAGTCGTCTGCCGGCCTAACAGAAAGATTTTGTGGCGGTGGTTGTTTTATTTTCCCCAAACCTCGTGGAATTTCATGTGACAGCGGAGCCGCTTCCTGCACCCTCGTTGTGCCGCCTCGCAGCCAAGGGCTCGGCGGGGCAGGGCCACCACCATGGCGGCGAAGCAGCCCCCGCCGCTGATGAAGAAGCACAGCCAGACCGACCTGGTGAGCAGGCTGAAGACACGCAAGATCCTGGGCGTCGGCGGGGAGGACGATGATGGCGAGGTCCATCGCTCAAAGGTGAGGGCAGCAGAGAGGGAAGCCCGAGTGCAGTAATGATGGAAAAGAGACCTTCTGATGGGCAAACCACGGTTTGCCCGTCCGTGTGGTTTGGGGTAGTCACACCAGGCATTGTAAACAGGAGCATGTTCACATGAACACAAACAGCTCTGGCAGTGTGCACATGAGGGCAGGACAGATACTGTGACACCCCGAGGGCTCTGCAGGAGCCTGTGCTCCATCAGGATGTGACACGCAGGTGATGTATGTGAGGAGTCAGTTCCCTTCTTACCTATGTAAGAGGAAACAAGAGTTAGTGTTGACCCTTCCCCTGCATGCTGCAGGTGGCTCATCCCAATAAGGGAGCAGTAGAGGCTGCAACTCCTGATGGAAATCAAGGCAGGTGTTGGGACCAAGGAGTCACAGATGAATCCTTTGTCCTCCTCCACCTTCCAGCCCTCTCAGAGATAAACTCCCACATGGGATTAGATATGTGGTTTTGGGCTGGTGAGTACTGCCTAAAGACTGGGGAAGGATCTGCTTAGCTTGTGCCTTTCATTTGAATTTGAATTTCAGATTAGCCAAGTACTGGGAAATGAAATCAAGTTTGCAGTCCGGGAACCACTGGGACTCAGGTAAGGTATTGGATCACCTTGGAGTTGGGTCATCTGAGGGCCCTTGGCCACAGCATTCCTACCAGCTCTGGTTTCTGACACCAACTCTGCTGCTGTGCCAGCATCACTGCTCCCTGCAGGGGCTTCTTGGAGGCTGTGGAACCAGACCAGCTCTGCCTTCTTCCCCCATAAATGGGCCCGAGGCCCTCAAGTTCTTGTCTCATTGCATGTGCAGAGAACTACAAGGTCTATGTGGGGCTGGAGGAGCTCCCGTTCTACTGTGTGACAGGGTGGTGTGTCCTGTGGGGAACCTGCTCTGCACCATCCTCTTGGCAGGGTCACTTCCCTCCTTTGCTTGGGTGAGGGGGAGTCTGGCTTTGTCTTACCAGCAAGGCTGGTCTGCATGCTGAGGCTGGAGCTAGCAGGATGTGGAAAGCTGAGCCCTTCCATGGGAGGTTTCTGGCTGCCTGGCTCATACATGGGGGAAGGATGAAGACTGATGAATGAGCAGGCAGCCAGAAATGCTTTGTGAAGTATGAGTGGCGGGGTCACCTCCAAGCTCATGCTGGGTCCTGTCTTCCCTCTCATGCAGGGTCTGGCAGCTGGTTTCCGCCGTCATGTTTTCCGGGGTCGCCATCATGGTGAGTGAGGGATGTGTTCCTGGGAAGAACCAGCTCCTGACTGCCAATGGGGTGCCCCAGCATGGCCCTTTGGTCCCTGGCATTTATCTTTCTCCCCTGCCTCCAGTAGCTCCTACCGCTTTCTCCTGTGAGGCCTTTTCCCTCACTGTGTCTCTGTGGGCTTTGCCAACAGTGTCCTTGGCAGTTTGTTCCCATCACCAGAGTCCGTTTTCATCAGCAGGGCCCATAAACCAAGGAATGGCAGCCTTGGCCACAGAAACCAGCCATGCAGCCGATAGCTGACGTGGTGATATTTCTTGCACCTCCTTAATTTCCAATTTCCTGGCCAGTGGCTCCAATCCCACGAAGGCATGATGCTGGAGCGCTGCTGCCCAAGAGGACGTGTTTTGGTGGCCCCAGTGAGTTCAGCTTGCTGAGTTTCTCTCTTGCCTCTGCCAGGCCCTTGCTTTCCCTGACCAGCTCTTTGATGCCATCTTTGAGGAGGAATCGGTGAGCAGCAAGACTCCCATCCGGCTCTATGGAGGAGCCCTCCTCAGTGAGTGCCGTACCTCTGTACTGGGGCACGCTGGTGCCCCACAGAGTAAGGGGACAGGAGGCCAAAAGGGCAGCAGGGAACAAAGTCCATGCCCAGCCGGACACCTGCAGCTGGAGAGCAGAGCATCTGCTGTTAGCAAAGAAATTGCTGACTGGTATTTTAAAAAGTTTGGCTACTGCTGCTTTTTGCTAGTAGGGATTCAGGCGTGCTGCAGGTAGGGTAAGAAGGGCTGTGCATGCTCTGAATTCCTGGGGGAGCACCCCATGTACCCCAGCAAAGGGAGCCTGCAGGGGTCCGGGCAGGGCCGCTGGGCTGCGGCTGGGGCTCCGTGGGAGCCAGGGGAGACGGGGCAGGCGGCGGCATCCCGGGAGCGGCCCAGGAGGAGCGGGGCGACGGACAAGGGGGCGAAGGGCGCGGGGAGGAATGGTGTGGGAAGGAAGAGAGGCCCGAGCCGCGTCCTGCAGCGGCACCGCGCGGGGAGGGCGGGAAGCGCGGCCCTGCCGCTGTGCCGGCCCTCGGGCAGCGCGCCCCGCTGTCCCCGCAGGCATCGCGCTCATCATGTGGAACGCCCTGTACACCGCCGAGAAGGCCATCATCCGCTGGAGCCTGCTGGCCGAGGCCTGCTACTTCGCCGTGCAGTTCCTGGGTGAGTGCCCGCGGGCCCGCCGGGACGAGGAGGAGGAGGGTGCGGAGACTGTGTACCCGCGGGGATCGACGGTGGGCAGGGCAGCAGTGTGAGCAGTAGTGGAGCATCTTCCCTGCCAGCTGCTTGCCTTTTTTCTCCCCCATGGAATAGCCTCTGCCCCGAGCTGCTCCTTGAAAGGTTAAACATCACCCTCTGACGATTTATTTTTCTCCCTGAAAATGTCCTGGGCTTCATAGCCAGCACAGGTCACTGCTGGAGCAGGCTGCCTAGATACAAGGGTCTGACGAGAAAAGATTATTGCAATCCACGCTAAAAAGGGGGATGTTCAGTGTTGCCAAAACAGAGCATAACAGTTTAGCTTGTTTCTAGGGAGCTTATCTATATTTAACAATGAAGGTGTCTTGGTAGCTCAATGCGTAGCTGGTTTAGATATGAGCTGTGTGTTGGTGGCCAAAAAAGAGAGGTGTTCGATAGAGGTGATGTGTGTGGACTGTGCATATTTTGTAGATCCTCCTAAAGTTGGGAAATATTTATCAGCTCTGAAGTATTCGAGCAACAAAGCAAACTCAGGAGTATGTGGCTCCCGCATTAACACCTGAGCATAGTGGAAACTCACATCTGCTTGAGTGACTGTTCCAGGCTGCCTGAATGTGGGGCTGCCTTGAAAGCAGGGTTTCTGTAAGGGAGAGCTCTGGGATCCATGGCAAGCTTCAAGGCTGTGAAAGGAAGCTAGTGAAGAGCTTCTGCCATGGATTCACTGTGCATGTGAATGAGCCTGTGCTGAAAGCTCCTGCGCTCGCAAGGCTCAGCAGTTCCTGCCGAAGCTCTGCGTTAGAGGGCAGCAGAAAACAGCTTTGTGCTATTTGTCTCCTTTTGGTTTTGCATCACCAACCTCTGCCTTGTCTCCCTCCTTCTCCTCCAGTTACCACTGTCTCCCTGGCTGAGAGTGGCCGGATAGCCACAGGTGCCGTGCTCCTCCTGGTCAGCCGAGCCCTCTTCATCCTCATCAGCATTTATTATTATTACCAAGTTGGACGTCGTCCCAAGAAAGTCTAATTCCTGGGCTTTTTGTTATGGGAAAGGTGGGAGGGGGGAGTTTGTGTCGGTAATTTTGCATTATAATTATAATTTTTTTTTTTTGTTTGTTTGTCCCTTTTGATTCTAAAGTAGTTTCCTTCTTTACCGGCATGAATCAGTGTGTAACCCAGTGCTGGTGGCATTGCCAGGTGAAAGGGGGGGAGCAACATCGGTGGGACCCCCCAGCCCCTCTGCAGGAGGTGAGGAGCAGCAGAAGGAAGGCTCAGGGAAGTGTGTGGGCCTGGCAGGCTCAGGGAAAAAAGCCAGTTTTCTAGGGGGAGCTGGCTGATGGGATCACAGGCTCTGAACCCACTGGAACAAAGCACAAAATAAGGCCAGCATATTGAAACCAAATCCCTGAGGAGACAAGGCAGTAAGACAACCAACACAGAACTCGGCTACTCTACTTGGTAAGCCTTGCACCTCCCCTGGTTTACAGCCCATTCCCCTTTTAGCAAGTACTGACTGTCTAGGTAGCCGGGAGCTGGATGGGGTCAAGTTCAGTGCTTTGCAAACAGCTCTTCTTTCCTCACTGCCAGAGGTGCATTTCTGTGTAGTTCATAGTTTTGCACTGGATGCGATGCAGAGCTTGGCAGGAGATACAGCAAAAGAAGAGGGAGAACCCTTGCTTGTTCCCTCTGCAGGGACAGCACTGGGAACAGTAGAGCAACTTGAATTACAAGATGTGAGAAGTGAAGGAAACTACTGGAAATAGCCCATTGAGCAAAAAAACATCCCCTTGTTTGGGGTGTTTCATGAAGTTTCTAGGCTGGGGTCCTGTCCCCTTCACCCCAGAACACTTCCTACAGTTGAAGCTTTACTGATGGTAGCAGCAGTGGTGGGTGTGCAGTAGCACCTGACGCTTTAGTTGAGCAGGGGCTGGAGTGCTGCGGTGGTTAGCATTGGTAAGAGCAGAGGACTGTGATAGTATGAGCATCCGCACAGATGCTTGGGTCAGGGAACAGCCTCTAGACACGGGCCCTGGCTGTAGGAGATGGTGTTCCAACTCTGCTAATATCTGCAGGCATCACATCTCTTCTGACCTTGAGAAGAGAGGACCAAAGTTTGTAGCATTAAGATATTTAATATTTAACTGGGATGAAGAACAGCAAGGAGCCGAGCATATGAAGGCAAGGACAGACTAAATGTGCTTTAGTACTCACTGGCCAGTTTTTCCAACACCTCCTGGGCTTAACAGCATTGACTGCCCTGCTTCCTAGTGCTTTCCTTGTGGATTATCCCTGTCCACAGCTTGAGGCAGCATTTTTTATTCTCCATGGGACTAAAGCCAGAAGGTCTGTGTACAGGATACGGACTTCTTACTCATGCACTACTGTTGACTGGATCAAAGCATGCCCTGGAATATAGCTGGCGTTCCAAAATCCCAGTAGAAAGATTCCTACACAAACAGAACTGCTTGTGTGAACAACAGTCCTCAAGCCACTGGTAAGACTGGGATCTACAGCTATTGCTGTTTAATATCTTAGTAGAGTTAGAAGAAGGTAGTGGGTAGTTATTGTATGTTGTGTTAGTGCTTTTGGCATTTAGAAGCAGCTGCATAAGCTTGGGACACTGTGTGCATTGTACTTACTGGCCATGCAAAATGTCTGTCACATAAGAATATTGGAAATTGTTGAATCAGGAAATATCATAACTGTAACTTAGTTTTTTGCCTAATAAGTAAATCAAATGGAGAGGCAACATCCAACAGCAGGCTAAATTCTGGAGCCTCACGACAATACACGCTTGTCAAGCTGCTTGACAAGCAAAAAATGACACACAAATATCACAAAAATGATAGTGAGCAACTAAAACCTTTAATTGAGAGGAGTGTTCCTGTTCAGATGGAAGAATTGGGCTCTAAGAGGGAAATCTTTCCCTGTGAGGCAGATGCAGGCTGGAGAGTATCAGAAATTTAGACCAAGTGATGCAGTGTGCAGGAGCTGGAGCATGGCATGCTGTGGCTGTTGCTCTTCCCCTGTGCATCACCTGCATGGGCAGCTGCAATGGCCTCAGTGTGGCACTTTGGCTGTAGTTGTGGGTATAGGTACGTGAAGCTTGATTCTTTATGTTTTGGGGTGTCACATGAATGTATACACAGATTGATGGTTGGTTTTTGGGGGGGTGGGAACTTATGTTTCTAGGACAGACAAGTAAAACCTACCACAGCAAAAGCAATCTTACAGAAGAAGGAAATGGAGGGTCTTCTTAATGCTGCCTCCCATCTGTGTTGGCCACAGGTCCTATGAACTTAGTTATGACTCGGGTCTGATTAGAGTACCTTAAAATGTCATCCCATAGGTGAGAGAAATGAGTTACTGCACTATGTGAGAGCAGTACTCCAAAGACTTCTTGATGGTTAGATCAGGTGGGGGGGTGGGGGAAGCGGTTACAGCTTTCCAAGGTCACTTTAAGTAAGGTGAGTTCAGATTCCTCTGGGCCGCTGCTTAGCAGCTGCCTCTGCAAAACTTGAAACAGTCTGCCACTTCTAGGTTTGCCAGTCAATGGCTTTTTCTGCTCCAACATAGAGCAAAGCCTGGGGGAGTGGCCGCTTAAAAGATTTCATGCTACTTGGTACCTAGTCCTGAAAGTGGAGACATGAAGTTGTTTATTTTGATGCTTCTTGCTCCATCTTGCTGTAAGTGGACCATGTAGAAAATATGGAGCTCTACACCTCTTCTACAACCAAGCTGTGGTTCCTGGCATGTTCCTTCTCAGCAGCAAGGTGCTGCAGGAGAAACATTGCCAGGCCCACTGGAGGTGGTGAATGTGTAGCAGGTGAGGCCTAGGAGGGACTTTCTCAGGGTGGCTTGAGGATGGAGCCCAGGCAGAGCAGCTGCAGCACTGCCAGAAACCAACTGCACCTGGTTGTCTTCACTCTTCTATTGTGAACGGGGAGAAAGGGAGGAGGATGCCAAAGCCTTTGTACAGAACTGTGTCCCCAAGGACAGAAGTGCTGACATCACAGCTGCAGGTGGCAGTTGAGAACATAATTTGGGATCAAAAGCCTGAGGTGTCACTTCAGGCTCTGCTACTGAACTGCTGACAAAAAAAACTCCACCTCCACAGGCCTCAGTTTCCTTATCTGTTACATTGTGAGGGAGGCCTTGGGCCGGTGAAAATCTCCCAAGGGAGACCGCAGTGAACTTCCTGCATGTGTACAGTGCTGTGCAGGAGTGGGGGGTCTGCTCAACAGGGGATTGTGCTCCAAGCCGGCACAGTCCAGGACTTAAAGCTGACCCCCTTTCTCTGCCAGGGATGAACCCAAACCATTGCATTCACAGAGCCCTCGCTTTGGAGGGTGAAGAAACTCATCATTCACATAACTCCCTGCATCATCTTATTTACGCATAACCAATATCTGGCAAACTGGAGCTGGCGACACAGGAGAGGGTCTGTCTGTCCTAAGCTGGCCTCTTTTCTGGTCAAGGGTTTTTACTTGGGAGGGTGTGGGTGGGGGGTGTTGGTGCAGGGGAGAATGGGACACTTCAATTTATACCTCATTTTAGCTGCTGTACCTGAGTTTATTTCTCCTCTGGTAAGAAAGTGACTGTACTTAACACCAAGCAAATAGTGAAAATTAAAGCTGTTTCACTTCACTGTCACAATATCTTTGTTTTATTTTTGGGGTTTTTTTAAGAAATGCACACAAAAACCGTGCAGAGAGTGCTTCAGGCTTGTGTTCTGGTTTATATTACCAAAAAAAATTTCATTTCAATATAAAAAAGCATTACAGTAGGGAATACAGGATAAATTAGCTCCACTATCTAATAAAAAGAACATTTACATTTTTTTAAAATAGATTTCAAACATTATTTCACACGCAGCCCTTTTCCCAGGCATTTGTGACAGTCATTGGAGCATTAAATAGCAACCAGGAGGCAGGGACGCTGAGAGGGGCTGGGGGCTTGCCCAGGCTGGTCTCTACTACTCCCTCCAAGGTGCTTGGGCCATGGTCACAGTGCTACAGTGAAGGAGATGGCAGCTCCTTCTGCTCTCCAGCCTGCCCAGAGTTCTCCAGCCAGCAGTGACTCCAGCTTGAGCCCCTGACCCCAAAATACTCACCAGAGCTGTTAAAATCAAATACAAAAATACAATTGCTTCTCCTGCCTACAGTTCCGAAAACTACTGTACAACAGAGGGGGCAGCCATGAAACCCAGGGACAAAACCAACAAATTTACGTACTTTGCCATACAGTGGGAGTCTGCTTTCTGGGCTTGCTTGCTCATTAAATTCCCCCAAGGAAAATTCCTTCTGCATGTTACCGACTGCCACAGATCCTCTCAGACTTGCAGATATCTTTACAGCTATCTCCAGTTCTTGTTTGGAATTGCTGCCTGGCCTTTTGAGCTATGTTCCCAGTGGCACGTGAGCCAGCCTGCAGTGAGAATTTGAAATCTTCACACAGCAAAGACCAGTGGGGGATCAGAAAAGGTAGAAGAGGAGAAACAGCTGTGCACAGCCCAGAATAACAGATGAAGAAGAAATCCTTTTGAAGATACAGGGACTACCATTAGGGAGAGAGGGAAAGCAAGAAATCGGAAAACAGGCAAAGCAATGAGTACAGAATTAGGAAAGCCAAAGAGAAACAACCCAGCAGAGATCACACTTCAGGCATGTACATTCAGTACTTTGTGCTCTGGCTGCTTTGGTCCGGTTCCCCAGCTCTAACAGTTTTTTTCCCCCATGCCACTGGTGGCAGAAAAAGGCTTTAAGGCTTTTTTTCCCCTTCAGCCACCCACCATGCACAAATGAGGATGTTCGCCAGCCAGGCTCTGACCTGAGAACTCTGCATAATAAACTGAGGGGAAAAGGAGAAACTGGAGACTGGGAGAGGCAGTGCTGCTTCTTTCGATCACCTCCAGCCAAATTACCAACTCTGCTGACAGTTTTGTTCCTTCCCTGGGAATTGCTCTCCCAGAACAGTCACTGACACCAGCTCCTGAAGCAGAAGGAGAACAGATAAGCTCGCTTTTTGCTCAGCCCATTCCCTACAAGACTGGTAGATAGAACAGATTTTTCTTAAGTGCAGCACCTGCAGTCGAGTACAAATACTGCTGGGTTTTGGCTAACAAAACTGTTTTCCTTTATTAAACAACAGACCAGAGTTTAATGCTAAAATGCCTCATTACAAGAAGGTCTGGAGGGAAATAGTTCAGAACAGCTTTCCACAAGGTTTAATGCAACATCTGATGCTGCTCAGCAGCCCTGGCCACATATTTGGTTGCTGGAATATGCTGACTGCAGCATGGGGGGGCTGCAGCTCTACCTGCCCAGACCTCTCCTGCCAATGAACAAATTGTTGTTCTTAAATGAAGCTTGGAAAAGCTCCTAATGTCTCCTTCCTGTTCCTTAGTATCCTGATTCCCCAACCTGGATATTTAGCAATGATCTTTGTCTATTATGGCCCAGGCTTTCTGCTGCTTTCCTTCCTTGCCTGTAGCCTGTGCAGTGCCACTGGGAGAGCTCAAGCGACACAGCCCCAGGGGTCTAAGGGAACAGCCAGAGGATGAACATGCTGCTGTTGCAAAACCTGGGCAAAAAGTTTAATGCTCTGGTCCTTCCTTGCCAGAGATTACAGCTTTCAGAGGAGCTGGCTTGAGCCTATATAAAAGTGCTCCCATAATTTGATCCTATAAAATCTGTAAAAAGACCTAATCTAAACAAGAAACCACAGCCCCTGCTGTCATTCCCCAGGTAAAATGAGTTTGGGGTCAGGGAAGAAGTGACCAGATGAACAATTAAGGCAACAGGGATTGATGATTCCAGATGAGACAAACCAGTCACCTGTCCAAGTCAATATCTACCACCACAGGAGCAGCAGCTGGAGCAGTTTGGCTGCACACTGGGTGCTCTTGGAGCCTGCCTGGGGGCTCAGCAGCTCCAGCTTAATCTCTGAGCAAGGTCCAGTCCCAGGCATCTTTCTCAAGTTCACTTCCAAATGAGTGGATGACATGTTAGTTAAATACCAAACTATCTCAAGGGAGGAAACACTATCAACTAAAACAATTCTGACTTGATGATTACTTTCATCATGAGCCCATGGGAGAATCTCAGGGGAAATTCTCTGACCAGAAATTATTCTAACAGACTGGTCCAGGAAAACAACATGGGAGTGGTTGACAAATTTCAGCCTCTCCAATCCAGCACCATGTCTGGACCTCCCCTTAGGGCTGGAAAAGCATGCAGGAACCACTGCAAATATTTATGCTAACAGAGCACCACAAACCATTTTTTTGCAAGTATCAGAGGAAAGGCAAAGGCTGACAAGATTTAAGCATTATATTGTCCCCTTCTCAGGAAGGCAGAAGTATCAATGATGCTTGACCAGAGCCATTATTTTTCCCAGGAGATGGGAACACAGCAGGGAACCATTTGGTCTCTTTCACAACAATGAACAATAAATCTTAGTAAAAACAGGTAGGCACCAAACTCTTGACCCTCAGCCAGCCTTAGCTGAGTCCCATTGCTAAGTTAGATCACGCTGTCCCTGCTTGGAGTTCCAGAGAAAAGCCAGTCTCACTGAAGTGCTTGACTTCTCTAACAAGTTCCACGTGACGGGGGCGAAGCTTCCACTGAAGAATGTGTGTTTTCATCCTGTGGCTGGAAATTAAAGCCAGAATCACGCAAACATTGGCTACACCTGCTTAGACAAGCCACCACTGCTTGTTTCAAACCCACCTGGACAGGCAAGGCCAACCTGTCGCCTTATCCAGCCCCTGCATGCCTGTTCTTGAGTCGTTTGTTCTCTGAAGCATGATAAAGTGGTGAATGGCAGGCTCAGCCTGGTGTGAGAGGCAGCTGTGCTCATCCTCCCACACTGCCACCGGCTCCGTCCATCTCTAGTGCAATCGGCTGCGCTGGCTCCTGCTCCACGGCTGCTGCGGGTGGCTCTGGGCAAGGGTCCGGTGTACAGTGTAGTGCACATCACCTCAAAGTTCCAGCCCCTGAAGTACAATCCTTTTGGTCATTTATATATTACAACCCTCTTTTTTTCTTTTCATTTTTTCTCCCTGTCCCATTTTGTTAAAAAAAATAAAGTCTTTTGGGTGTTTTCAGGTTTTGTTTCTTCGGATTTTCCTTCTTTCTTCTGAGCATGTGGGGAACGTGGTTGTTCATGGGCCACCTCTTACTGGATCCCTCGAAAGAGACACATAGCAAAGATCATGGCAAACAGCTGGGAAGAGGAGGGGGGAAGAAGAGGGCAAAAACAAAACAGAGAACCATAAATGTCAGCTGCATCTTCCAGAAGATTGGCAAAGCCCTCTCTAGCCCTGGGACCACCCCCATTGCTCCCTCCTGCCCAGCACTCAGTGATGCAGAGAGGGGGATCCTTACCACCCAGGGAGGGCTGTGGCAAAACTCTTTCTCCTGCTCCTCCCTCCCCCCCAAACTGTTAGTGGCTCCAGCAGCAGCCTGGCTTCATTCCCAAAGTGCCCTTGGTGTCACAGGGCACAGTATCCACAGTCTCTGCTCTGCATATCATTGCTACTGCCTGGGATGGGCACGGCACAGCCTTTGTGGGAGGCTGCCGGGCCTCTCTGCCCAGACCTCTCTCCTTTGCACGAGATGGGGGACTTTAAAAGTACCCAGCCTTTTTCCTGCAATGCCACAGGGACATAATTTCTGGGCTAAAACCATGTCTGGTGGATGGATGTTCCTCAGAGACATCACCCAAGAAGTGGGTACTAATGCAGGACAGTGAAGGTGCTCTGGAGCCAATACAGTGTCAGGCTCTAAGCAGGAGGTTTTAAAGCACAGGCAGGTTTGAAGACGTTAACCAAGTGACAGATCAGTCAGCTTGCCAGGGCTCTGTGGCAGTGGGAGCAGTGACTGTGCAGGGCCCCGTGGCGAGCGGTGGGTCCCCAAAGCCCCTGTGGCCAGCGTGGCTGGGCACAGGCTCTGTGCAGGCCCGGCAGGAGGTGGCACTGCAGGCGTGTGGCATCGGGCATTTCCCTGCCTTTTGTGGCAAAGGATCGAGGAGCCTCTTTCCAGGCAATTAAAACCACAAGCTGATAGCCTGCTTGCACTCTGCCAGAGCAGCTTCCCCTGGCGAGGGGGAGCACCTGCCCGTTTGCCTCGCTGCTGGACGTGTGACTGACACTGCTTTTGTTCCAGTCAGACAACAGCTAGTACCTCAATAGCCAGCACTCCGATGGCCAGAGCTCCTGCCAGGTACACGTACGTCTCAAAGGAGTTCAGGATCACGGTGTAGCAGCCCTAGGAGAGACAAAACGTGGTGAGACACCCCTGAGCAGTGCATTTTGTTGTTCTCACAGCAGAGACCTCACCAGGACACGAGGTGCTCTCGGACCCAGGCACCACAAGCACGGCTCCCTCTCACCACCTCACCCAGCCCCACGGCACAGGAGGCAGAGACCCACGGGACAGTGCTGGGGAGGGGAAGGTTTTGCTGTAGTGTGGTGGGAGCGGTACACACCCCTCACTGACCATGGGGAACCGTGAGCTGTTGGAGGGCAGAGAGGAGCAGCACAGAGAGGAACGGCATCTGCAAAGGGCAGAGACTAAGCGCAGAGGGAAGGACACTCACTGCAGGTGACAGACATCCCAGGCTGCTAGAGAAAAGGATGATTTATTTAAAGCCAAGGCAGGAGATTCTTGATTCATCTCTCACAGCCAGCAGCTCTTTAGCAGCCCAGGACCTTTCCTCTGTGCTTTCCCCCAAAAGAGGCTGGCTGAACACCTGCTGATCTCGCTATAGAAGAAGAATTTCATTAAGAACTCAGGGCCATGCACTATGGCAATTATTCCACTTATGAAGCATAGCCACCATCATCCTTAATTGAATTTATTCTTGCTAATACAATTAACAGCAGGTAGATCTTCCTGCAAAGGTTTCAGGATGTTTCTGGAAATCACCAGTTTATCCTGGCCTCAGTTCTCCCAGCCTAAAATTTCAGCCCACTGGGAAATTTCTGCAAACAGGTGACACATAAAGAGAAAAGTAGATTGGAGTTTGTCCAATATGAAAAGTAGCTTCATCTCCACTGAGAATATACTTCACAAATACATTTTAATCCTATCCATACTGCTAGGATGTTTTCGCTCACCTGTTTTTTTTCCTTCCACCCTTAATGAAAGTGTTGGAACTGCAAAGACAGCACAATAGTTATGTACCTGTGTCCATGCCAGACCCTGCTCACTGTGAGTGAGGCACACCTGGTGAAGAGTGAGGGAGGGCATGGAGAGGATTCACTCATGAGGCCAGCCTAGGGGACCCAGACTGCTGGGGCAGTAACTGAGCTGTTAAAACCATGCTTTTGTCAACACGAGACAGCTCAGCATCAGCTCTCTTCCAGCCATGTTTCAGCCAAATTTTCAGAGGAAAGCATCCAGCCCAGCAACAAATGTTTGTGTGCTTGCCAGACCTCCAACCTTAAACCAGCCTCCAGCATGCTCTGCTCAGCTGGCTACAGACAGGGGTAAGCACAAGTGTGGTCAGCACTGTCCTACCAGCATGGTGTCCCAAGAGCTTGACTTTGTTCCAGCAATGCCTCAATTCAGCTCTCAGTTGCTTGGGATTGTCTCTCCTACTTTACAGAAGTGCACCACTCTGTACTTGATGACACTTGCTGTGCACACAGCTTCTCCCACCAACACTCTATGGTGACATGGGCCTGCAGGAAACCTTCCCTTTCCATGGAGTTGTAAGCCTCAGCATCACTACTCGGGGAAAACTTTAACCCTCTTTCTCAAAATGCATTTCTCTTTCCCTCCCTGCTGTCTGTCGTCTCTCTCCTCCCCATCTATTCCCAGCAATCAGACCTGGCAGAAGCAGCATGGTCTGTCTGCTATGATCTCTCACCCAAAGTGCCTTTGCCAACCATTTCCAGCTGCCAGTCAAGGAACAGTTCACATGCTGCTTCCAAACTCCTTTCCTCTCTTTCTCAGTCTTCTCTTAAGTGCTGAAAAGAGGACTAATGCCTAGTCAGGAGGGAGAACGAGGCTTGTGTACATATAGTCAGTACAGAGCTCAGTTGGTTTAACCAATGTTGTGGTGAACACAGTCAGGAACTTTGCTGGAACATTTCTTAAATATCACATCTTGGTGACATTGGAAGGAAACCTGACCCAGTGTCAGTGGGATCAACTGTCTTGTCCCAGTCCAGTGTTGCAAAAAATTGCCAAGTCGAGAGGCCTGGCAAAAGAACCATAGAATAGAACTATAGAATGGTTTGGGTTGGGCAGGACATTAAAGATCACCTACTTCCAACCCCTCTGCTACAGTCAGGAACACCTGTCACTAGACCAGGATGCTCAAAGCCCCATCCAACCTGGCCATGAACGTTTCTAGTGATCAGGCATCCACAACTTCTCAGGACAACCTTTTTCAGCATCTCACCACCCTCACAGTCAATAATTTCTTCTGTAATCTCTGGGCTAAAACTACACTCTTTCAATTTAAGGCCATTTCTCCTTGTCCTATCACTACAAGCCCTTATAAGAAGTCCCTCTCCAGCTTTCCTGTAGGCTCTCTGTAGCTGCTGGAAGACAACTATAAGAAATGCCCTTTCTCTAATGTAAAGATAAAAGAAGCAGAGAAATGCAGCTTTCCAATACTTCTCTTCCTTAGGAAACAGACATGGTTTTCTGCGGCTATTTAACACTTGATGTTTTGATTGTATGTATTGATTAGGAGTCTTTGTGAACTAAATTGGAACCACTCCTGCAGCCGGTAAGAGTCAACTCCATCCCACCCTACCTGACCTGTGCTGGCTTGCTAATTAGCTTCTCAGAGGTAGTTCTAACCTTCAGAAACACAACAGAACTTGATTTAAATTTCCACCTTGCCTCTCAGTCCCTTAGGAAAATCTTTATATTTCTGATGATACAGCACAACACGGACTTAGCAGTGTATGCAATGAAAGGGGATTTTCAAAACCAGCTATGTGCCATCACTTCAAAAGCTGTCAGCAGGAGTGTAACTAGGATGTGAGGTACAGTCAGGGCCTGCCAGATTCACTAGCTACCCATGGCCACTGCGGCCATCTCTCTGCCTACTGTGAAGCTCCTTTTCCCAGCGTTCGGCCTCCCTTACCTGCCGGTTCTGAAACCTCTCAACGCCTGATAGACACGCTTCCTTGTTGACAAACATCCCTTCCCGGCTCTGCAGCTCTCGCTGGCAACAAGCCTCTGGTGTCGCCTTTTCCAAAGAGGAGTATGGAAGATGAGGGATAGCTTCGAAATCTTCTGGTCCATTCACTCCACAGCAGGCAAACTAGGGAGAGGCACAGAGAAGAAAGTAAGACAGAATTGACACCTTTCCCTGAAAGCAGACATGAGAAATCTAAGACCTGTTCTCGTAGGGATCAAAGCTTTAGTCAAAGCGGGGACAAAACAACCATTGTCTCCAAAGGAGTGGGTTGTGCTTGTACCTGGGAGCTTCTGTTTCATTGAAGTCTTTATGAAGTCCCACTGTTTCTATGTCATACTGTAGATTCTAAGGTACTACTGGGAATATTGCTGCTAACTACACAGGGCTTTGGGGCATGTCCAGAATTACTTGCTTGAGATCACCCAGTATTACAATCCAGGCTCCCAACCACCCCTTCTCCCCATAGCTAATGGCCAGGATTGTTGCTGCTCAAAGGCACTGCTAGGTGATTCGAGTAAGGTCCCTCTTTAGGATTCCAGTCAGATGCTTTTTAAGGATTCAAGTCATACTCTGACTCCGTCTCCTTTCAGTCAGCAAAAGGAAATGTCTTTATTAAAGTCCTGAATCAGCATGAAGGGCAGCAATCATGCTTTTCTTTTAAGATTAAAATTGACTTTTCATCTGCAGAGGCTGACGTCCTGCTTTTCACTCCTGAGGGACACACTGTGGGGTGTATGGAGCACTAACGTGTGTACACACACACACACACACAGAGACTGAACTTCTTGTGGTAGGCAATAACAACTGCAGTTCCAATGACAGTCGACCTGTAACCTGCCCAATTAGGGGTGTAATAACAAAGTCAATTTTGATGGCTAATATTTCTGTAGTGAAAATATATCATTAGGCACACTTCTGCCTAAGCTGCTGTTAACAACAAAAAAAAAAATAGTTAATGCTAGCTTTGGCTGCTGTTGGCTGGGAATAATTTCTGAAGCAGTCTGCAAGGTGGAAGGCCCAGAGTAAATAAATGCAGTGATACCCAGTTGCAGGCACCTCCACTGCTGTCTGTGCCAGATATTTGAAAACGGGGGGTATCCATTTAGGTCCAGTGCCTCAGGCTTTGGCAAATCAGGTGACCCTGATGCAGTCACGAAGAGTGTCTCTCTCAGAACTGGCAGCTCCATTTGAGAGACTGACTGCCAACCAAAGTCTCACCTCCTCTCAACCACAAGCCCTGGTGCTAGGCTGGACACAACAGGATGGCTGAAGCAGGCTGACCCTGGGAGAGCTGAGGGTGTGGGCTGAGCAATGTGTTGGTGGCCACTGACCATGGGCAGAATGGGACTGGCGCTGTCTGACTTACTGTGATCATAACAGAATTCCAGGTGGAAGAGAAGACGTCCGTGTCATTGTTCCTCTGGTAATGCTTCTTCAGCTCCTTGGTGAAAAACTCTCTGGTCAGCTGAAATGCAGACAGGTGGAAATGTTAAGACTATTGCCAACACCTTTCCCAAACATTTCCCAAAGCTCCCTTCTGTGAATGCTGGGGGTTCTTCGTTTTTTTGGGTTTGTTCTTTTTTTGCAAATCTCACAGGAGAAACTTGTGAAAAGCCATTGGCTGAGCCATATCTATGTACAGGGTGAAGACTGCCTGTTGAATAAAACTGTCACTCATTAAAATCAGGGGCTGAACTATATCTATACTTCTGAGATAGTGTTTACACTTAAATGTTGGTTGGTTTTAGTTTTTGTTGTGTTTTTTTTTTTTTTTTTTAATTTTCAGCACTATTTGACAGTATTTCATAAATTGAAACAGGCCTCAACCAGATTTTAGAAAGATCATCAAATCCACACCCAAATTGTATTTTCACTTGCTGTGCTTCATGAGGTCTGCAAGCAAAGCATGATTTTCCACTCCACGTTTCATTCCAACCAGTTAACTTCCTACTAACAACAGGGAAACTGCTCTGGATTTACTTTCATGTGTGAGAAAACAGAATGAAGCCCTAACATGAAACTTTCTGGAAAAGAAAAAAAAGTAAAAAACATACAACTAATAGGAAATAGTCAAGTCATCTTATGAATCAGAAAAAAACACTATTTCCTTGATTATGCTTTAGATTATCTAAACTAACCTGCATACATGAAGAAGAAAAATCCTCTTTATATTTGTGTTTAGATAATTTAAACATTTTTCTGAAGGTCAACAATGTAAATGATTGGAATTTCATTTACCCTTGTTTATATTTACAGTAAAACAGAAAAAGTGCAGAAATTTGTCTCAGAGTCTTCTGGAGAAGTTAGACACCTTGAAATTACATTTCCTTAGGATGACTCTCTGGAGGAACAGTAAACATACAATCTTAATAATCTTGTTAAACTGAACATCCCAGTTTAATCTTGCTGCCTTTCTGTCACTTCAGGACAAAAACTTCAAGAAATCCTCTTTTCATGTTCCCAATAGGTCTTGACTTGTGTGGTCCCTTCTCCAAAATACCTTGTGATTTGTGATCCACACAGGCAAAATCTTATGCCACTGCAAAAGCCACAGCAAAGGGGGTTGGACTTGGCTGGCTACAGCACTGCTGTGATGTTGCATATTTGCAGGATCAGGAATTAAGCTGCCTGAAAAATACCCTTTTTATTCCCCCCTGTTGTTCATACAGCACTGCTGACGCAGTAACAGAGACTGCTACAAGCTGCTTTCAGGTTCTTGATATGCAACGTGAAATATCGCACATACACATACATATGCATGAGCTCTATGGGTGGGCATGAAAGCACAAGCACAAAACTGTTTCATTTGTAATTATATCGCAAAATTTCAGGACAAGAAAGAAAAAAAGGCTGTGGTGACTTTTAAAAAGACCCTGAAGACCACGTAATATTGGCTTCTCTTTTACAAATACAAACAAAGGCCAAATGTAATTACTTCATCAGTAATGGGTAAAATTTTGTCACAAATACTTGAATCACACAGTTAGCTCAATGTCACTACCTTTAATTAGTTATGCTGTTAAATTCCTATATTACTTTTTTTGGACAGATATTCACTCATTTTTTTGCTTTTGAATATTAAAATACCAGGGGACATGGCATATTTCCTTCAGGAATTTGGTGCACTGAGGGAAAGTGACTTAGAAAATGCTGAAATATGTCTTCCTTTCCTTCCCTTTCTCTGCACACTTTATCCATGCAGCATCCAACCCTGCAGACAGCAGCACATTTTTTTGATGCTCGTCTGTTCCTGAAGCACAGACTTTGAAACTGATATTACCGTTGGTAATAATCCCAGCCGGCTGCCTTTGTTGGGGTCTAAAACAAAAGAGTAATTTAAATATAAAGTGAAACCTTTATTTTGACAGCAGCGGTCCCAGAGGAAATTGTTCAGATTTTGTGTGTGATTTTTCCAACACTTGGCCTAAAACAAAGCCTAGTGCTGGAAGGGTACATTTGCCAGGAAAATAACTGATTCCATTTTGTTGGTCTTAAGCTGCTTATCCTGAGCATCTCAAGTTCAGAAAAATAGGGCCAAAAGAAAAATTTCTTGTTTTAAAAAATTGCTGACAGAGGATGAAATAAGACAGTCCTACTGCCGTTCCCATGGCCCTCCTCTAGCTGAAACAAGTACCAGCCCTGATGAGGTCTGTGCACATTGGATTTTTATGGCAAGAACAATTAGGAAGGGAGCAAAGGACTTACTGGTATAAGGAGAGCTTCACACATACTTTGACAACACAGTTGTGGCAGCCACAGCCATGAACAATAAGGAGCTGTTCAGCTGTGTTTTGGGCGGGGCGCCTCCAATGCAGCACATGCATGCATACATTTACATGTCTGTGAATGAACTGCGACTGTTTTGTCACACTGGTTCAAAAAATAGCTTTGCTGGGGTTAGTGCAGCCAGATAAAAGGGGTTTAGAAAAAGGAGGGCGTTTCTGCACAACACAGGCATGCTGGCACTGCCCAGGAAGGTCGCAGCCTTCTCATGCCATGCTGTGCTCAATGATACTGAATGCTGTGCAAGAAGCTGCCTTCATGGTGCCTGCTTGGAAAATAGGACACACTCCTACCCATCTACATCGGCCTGGACCATTCTGATGTGTCTGGCACAGCACAGGGCATGGAGGTACAGTCACCACTGCTGCACTCCCCACTCCTGCAGTGCCTTCAACCTGAGAGACTTCTGTCCGCTCCGCTGAGGAAGGTTCCTGTTCTTTAGCTTTTGCCTTATGTCTGAGGAAATAGAGGCACCAGCATCCAAAGTGACTTGCTTATTAAGTGTTAGAACTGGGGCTGAAATCCAAACATCCTGACTCCACCCAAAGCCCTGCCACTGGGCTCTTGTGTTCCTACCATCCTGCTTTCTTGCTTGCTAAGATAGTTCATTAAGAATCAAATACCCCTCCTGGGGTTTTCCCCCCCAGACCTCTGAAGGGTGTATAAAGAGACATTCCTATTGCTCTTTCGCATCCTCTCTCTAGTATTCATGAAAGTCATTATTTTATGGGGGATCTTCTCGATGAAAAAGGTCTCTCCGTCCCCCAAAACCTCCTTTTCAAAGGAAGAGAAACTCTGATAATCCCATAGCTGATTAGCAGCAGCCTTCCTCTTCAGAGACTGCTTTTAAATAGCTCTTTGGCAGTGCAGCTGGACTTGCAGGTCACAGTAGCTCACCTTTGTGAATACCACCTTCATTTACCCCACCACCTTGCTCTGCTTCACTGACTCATCCTCTCATGTCAAATCTCAGCAGAAAACATTTCTTTTCTCCCTTATTTTCATCTCTTGATTTCTCTCACTCCCTTAGCTGTTAATAATTTAACCCCATTGAGCGTTTGGGAGCTGGTTTGCATGTAAAACTATACAAGAGAAAGCTGCACTGAATATTCTCTGTCAAGCAAACAGATAAAGTGTATCTTTTGTCTCATTTTACACACCCAGAGGGCCACAGCCACATGGACTGGTGGAGTGACCATCACAGAATCCCACTCGGTAAGCTTTGAAGAAACTTAGATTGGCTAAGTGTGCACTTGCCACCATATGCCCTGAAAGTAATTTGTTTCGCAAGGAAGAGAAAAGCACATCTGATCTTGACCTTAAATTGCTACTGTGAAGAATTCTTCCTGACATGGGGTCACTGAAAGACCACCTCTGTCCCCATGGACATCCTTTCCAGCCATCCAACTCACCCTAACCCAAAGGTGACAGCAAAATTGACCACAAGTAGTTCCCAAGCCAGATGAGCTAGCACCACAATATATAGCAACACCAAAACCAGGGCTGTTTTTTCAGAAGAAACCTGAGGAGAGAACAAACCACAAGAACTCACAGATCAAGTTTGACTTCTGCACAGAGCCATCTCCAGCTATGCTGGGATCTGACATTTTTCATTCCTTCCCATTTAAGCCCTTCCTGTCAATCATTCTGACAGAGTGGGAAGCTGGTGACACAAACAAGGAGACAAGCTCAAGACAGATAGAAGTTTGTTCCCCTTCAAGTTTTATCTCACAAAACACTGCCAGATGCCACAGAAGTCTAGAATAACCACTGCGACCTTATCTTGCAAGATAACATGACCTCACGTGTCCCGCGGCTCCCATGGGAGTGGAAGGTACTGATTCTTTGCCCAGAAGCAAGCTGTAAGCGAAGAGGACATGTCAGCAGTGCAGCCACCCCGCACCCAGGACTTGCAGCAAGCCTGGGCAGTTTCTGGTACCTCTTACAGGTTTCCCACAGAGAAGGGGGGAGGTGGGAGCCATCAGCTGACGGCTGCTTGCCCAGGCCCTGCTCCCCAGGGTCCATGTTCTCTCTCTGTCACAAAGCCTAGACCTGGTCTGCAGGGCAGTTTCTGCATGTGCGGTCTGCTCCTTGTACTGAACCAAAGGCATTCTCTAAAAACTCTTAACAGCAGAGCTGTAATGACCAGAAAACACCCGACCCCCCATGCTGCAATCTGTTTATAGGTGTTTCCATGAGGGCACGGTCTCCAAGCCTAAGTTGGAATGGGACACCCGTTCTGTGTGCAGAGCGCTATCCCTTCCCCACTGCCTTCAGAACTGAGGCAAAGACAAAAGACCACCAGCTCATAAATGGAAAAAAAATCTTCTCATTACCTCCCCGCAAGCCCATCCTACTACAAAAACACCACACTGTCTTGCTGTGAGCTTCCTAAGTTTTGATTCTTTTCTATCAAAAGCTTTTTAAAATGAATAAAATTAAAAGTGTATCTTGGTTTAAGAAAATCATCGTTATACACGGCCATTCTTTGCTCATGCTACATTTCTCTCGTGTTCAGTACAGCAAATGTGCTGTATGTTCTCTTGCTACTGCCAGAGGCAAAATAAGCAAAATAAATACTAACAGTCACTAGTGACCACCTCTACCAGCCAATGTTTTTTCACAGCCATCACTCAGAGAAGGATGGACCTACTTCAGTCAGGCTCTCCTTTGCACGTGTGAACATGCAAAAAAATGCACAGACCTTCGCTGTTTAGAGAAAGAAATGAGACCGTGGTTATTACGACTGCAGTAAAAGTTTACTACTAGCACAGGGGAGGGGTGATGGCCATATAATAATATTCATTGCAGAAGAATAGAGAAAGGCTACATCATATGAAGCTCTGGAGAGAAGGACAAAACTAAGCAGGGCAATAAGTGGGGGGAGATTTGCTTAGGGCAGATCAGGGGGGATATCTTACAAGCAGCATTGGTAGGAGTCTGGTGAGCAGCAGAACATGGAAGTTGAAGAATGAATATGATTAGAATACTCCTAAGAGATTTTTTGCACTGCAGAGCAAGCATTGGCTCTGTTTGGAAAACAGGAGTTTTCAACTATTAATATTAAACACATGTTATATTGAAAAAGGAAAATAGTTGCTTTTAATCATAGTGTGACTTTATTATAGAACTTCTCTCTGATGGAATGTGCAGCTGGTTTGGCCGCAAGAGAGTCAGGAAGACTTTAAAAGACTCTAAAAACTTCAGGCATAAGTAGTCCCCCCTGTGTCCCCATAAACTATCCACCCTGCACTAGCCAGGTTAGCCAGCATTCCCTGACGTGCTGGCAGTTCTGCACACTGAGAGTAGGAACGAAGGAGGTTTGCTGATATTTGAAACAGTCACTCTACAGACAAATCAGCCACCGTCTAACACCCTGCTCCAGCTGTGTATAATCCCACTGGGGTCCAGAGTTTGCCCACCATCGGATACTTACATTTCCTCTGAATATAAAAGCCAGGATTGCAGCTGAAAGCTCCGCCAGGAAGATTAACAAAATAAACATGAAGAACTGGAAGAGAGAAGATAAAAAACGCAGACATAGCATTAAGTGTGTGCAATAGGTAGTAGGAATACAGGGTTTTGCTAATCACCGAACAGACGGTAAAAATAATTAAGGAAACTTTTTTCCTATGACAGTTAAAAAACCCTATGAGACAGTCACTTGGAGCAAACACATTCCATCTCTGACCTCATCCCTGGACATGGGAGCTTGTGACACTTTTGCATAGTTCTAATGGGTAAAAGCAAATAAGGTTACAGAACCCATAGTAACCCCTGATAAATCTGCACCAGGGTAAAACACTAAAGCTTACTTTGATGGAAAAAGTTATATAATTGTGGACATGCTCACACATGGTTAAACTGTCCAGACACAGGTATAGGTATCACATGCAAATGCACACACACCCCCGATCTCAATACAGTCAACACAATTTTACCGTAATATAACCACAGCTTATTTTGTGTGGAAGGACGTAGTGGGATATACCCTCAAATATTTATACCTATGACCAAAAGTGGACTGTTCATTTCAGGACAAAATTAGCCTAGGTTAATATCCCTCTCCACACAATGGGGTTGCACTGAGTTAAGTACTAACCACACAGGACCTCTACAGAAAGTTGATAACACACCATAATAATTTAATTTGATTATGCAAGTATCATCCCTGTCTTGTATGGTATCCAAAGTGTGCATATTCACATCCTTAAGATAAGGGCATGCTGCAGACTTGACAGAAAGCACAGCCTGCAGGTTAAGTGATAGTAAAAGGGAAACAGGCATCCAGGTTGAAGTAAAACCCTTACACTTATGTAATCATAATTTTAGGAAAAGGGAAGGAAAGCAAAACAGAGAGGCATGTGGCTGTTCAGTCTAAGCTGGAACGGTGTTTCATCCTGCTGCGTTTGCAACCTTCTGCTGCTTCAATCTAAAAGTTTGGTTTGCAGTCTTACTAAAGGCACCTGGTTTTGGTGATGTTACCAATCCTGAGTGATCCACCGTGCCTTCACCCCGCCACGCCACAGAGGTAAATCAGATGCACTCAAGAGGTCTCATCCCCAGAGACTGACATCCTGCTGTGAGGATGCTGTTCCTGGGACCTTTACTACCCAGAGCACTCAGGTACTCGGGAGTGTTTCCAGCCCAGGATGAGGGATGGGACTCCTGTAGGCTCTGATTCAGATTCCACCTGTTCTCATGACCAATTCTCAGTTACACTGATGCCTCGTGCTAATTTGATGCTGCTTCAGTCCATATGAAACAGCAAAAAGAACAGACAGGGACCTGCCCTTTAACATCCTTAAAACAATGAATGCAGGTGCTGAGGAATAGCTATAGGAACAGAGCAGAGAGTGGCTAGATTCACACTCTCTCCCAAAGTGGCATTTATTTCCATTCTTGTAGACAAAATAGTGGGCTTGAGAAACCATACATCTGAACTAAAAAAAGTGGACATTTTTTATGTTCTTATCACCATAAAGAGAAATTACCATTTGAATTAGCCCGTCTATAATTCAAACAACCCAAGAATTAGCCCACTGACTCTGAGATGATTTTACAGAACTGAGTAAATGCTAAGACATTTTACTCAGATTTTGGCATTGTGTGAGAAAGGCAAAAGTGAACGGAGAACCGTGTAAGACCGCATCATGTGGAGGGTAATAAACTTGGTACATGTTACCAGTGAAGGTAGATGAAGCAAGAAGTAAAAATAAACACAAAAGAAGTCTGGATGGGTTTTTTTTGTGTGTGTGAGAAGTTTATAGAAGGTCTTTCTGAAACAGAAAACAGGCAGACAGGGCCAGAAGCACTATTGTAATCCCAAAGCAATGATTATAAACAGTGTCTGAGAGGCTGTGCATTGTGCACTTCAATAATGGAGAGAGAATTCAAACTACCTGCTTGGAATGGGCAAAATGTTGTTTTGTTGTCAATTATCAGAGCTGTAAGTGATTTTTCCCCAGTGGAAAAGCACATGCACCACCCTATCACATTTGTCTTCCTGCTTCTGCAGTGGAAACAAAAGAAAAGGAGCCTGGGTTCAAATGACAAAACAAGAAAAGTCAGATGAGCAGGGATTTTTGTTTCTAAGAGCATGCTGTTGCGTGATTTTGCTGAACTAGTTAACTCTCTAATTTATTCTTACTGCTGGAGTTAGGTCTGTGTGGCTTCTTTTTTTCCTGCTCAGAGACTCTTTTAATTTCACCACAGGAGGGCAAAGAACAAGTGATGAGAATGAACGACGCTTTGCAAATTCACATCATCATCCATCAAGGGATCTCAGCATAGTCACTGAGGTCTAAGGTGGTGATCAAGTGATTAATCCCATCACCCCGCTAATTGCATTTCATTTACTGATTACTGGGAGACACACGTTCACCCGAGCTCCGGCACAGGTCTGTGCAGAAGTGGAAGCAGTTGTTCCCAGATTATCCATGATAAGCTTCATTATCATTGCCAAACTGATTTACACTTATATTGTGCACTCCATTACAGATTTGTAAGTTACAGTAGAAAAAAACCCCACAAGCAGCCACTAGGGTTGATGAGAAAAAGACAGATCATCAGTGTGTTCAGAACTTGCTCCCATTCTGCATTTGAAGGAAAGACAAAATCTGCTTAACTGTGTTTTCCTTCCAAAAATTAAATTGATTACTGATATATGAGAGCACAAAGGGGCCAGCTGGTTAATGCATGGGACACAGTAACTTCACATTCAAATTCAAGCTTGATATCTGACATTTGAACACAGATACTCCCCACATCCAAGGTGAACATCCTGAGAAATGGGATCTCTCATATTGGTTAAAAATCTTGCCTCAGCTCCAGGTGATGGTTACAGAGTTTTCACAAAAGTGGTTTATCAGAAGTTTCCACAAATTAATGCTTCATGTTTATTTTTCGTAACTCATCCAGTGTTTCAGTTTCAGAACTGCTGTTCCAAAAAGAGCAGCAGCTGCCTTTAACTCAAAGGATGTGCATTTTCATGCTGAGAAGTTTGAGGGGCTACTACATCCATTTTACAGGAGTGCAAAACAGGATGTCTGCATTTGAAACTAAGCCAAATGAAGCTAACATGGGCTGTTCTTCTAACAAAGCTGAATTCAGCCCCTTGGTGCAATGTTGTATGTTCAACAGTACTTTGGATTCTGATTTTCACAGTGTTGTTTTGCAATCAGAGGACCTGTAGGACAAGTTATTCAATGTCTTATTTGCAGGCCACCGTTTATTCCTTTTTTTCGTGAGCCAGGTCAAAATGCCAGGAAACCTAGAAACACTTCACAGCCTTGTGCTTAATGCAACATGTTAGGTTCCATAGTGATGGGGTTATTTTTTACCAAAAGACAAGCAGCTTAATGAAAAATAAAAGTCCTTGCAAACACTGAAACTAGAACCTAGAGAACACGCATCCATCTTGTCCCTTCTATCGTGTGTTTACATTTGGACTAAAAGCTTCAGGCATACATTATGCATCACTGTGAAATCTCACTCAAGCAGCTCTGTGGCTCATCAATTCTTTAACAACTTTGTCAGTGGACTTGATTTGATCTAGCAACTTCTCCCCAGGTACCACCCCCACAAAGACTTACACTCTGTTTTGCAAGTGTTCCCAGTCTCTCTGTCATACAGCCGTGAATCTTTTGCCTATTCAATGTCTAAAACTTACTCCTATCAGACTTTGGGTTTCACAGATGTTTTAAGATCAGCTGATTTTAACATCAGCTGGTGTGGCCCCAAAAAAGAAGTTAGCAACGTATTTCTTCTCCCTTGGTATCAGCATAGGTCCTCATCCAAGTGCTTCACACCGCTGAACAGGAGATGGCTGGCTGTTCAGCAGAGTTGGTGTTGATACCAAAAGCCCTCGAAGACCTGACTGATCAAACTGGAACACTAATTCCTTATCCAGTAATTACTTTTAGAGTTTCTCCTAGTCTAGGGCATTACTTCCAGCCCATATTTTTCTCACATTTCATTCAAAATAAAATAATAATAAAGGTAAATATATAAAGCAGCAAGGCTCAGAACTATCTCTAGCACTAAGAAAAGTAATAAATTGAGTGTGCTGGAGTATAACTAAGACACATGGATAAACATTCAAACCTGTAACTGATGTTAAATCAAGAAAGAACATGGCCCAGAGCTCCCTTTCTCCAGCCAAGTCACCAGTCTGTATGCAGCAGACACGGTTCAGACTTAAAATATTACTCTCCCATTCACTTACAACAACAGTTCTCATCAAATTTCACTTTTAGTTTCTTAATCTTACAGGGACAGGCTTTGAAGTAACCTCAGGCTCATTGAGCCTGATCCTTTCCTGTAGGTTTAGATGCGTCTGTGGAGAGCCTCTATGAGACGGTCGGGACATGGACGAGAGATCTCTGAAGACAGTTTTAGAGCATGGGGTTTATTGTGAGAGGGCGTGGGTATGAGGGACCCACTTGGAGCTGCTAGATGCAGCCCGAAGCAGGTCAGAGCAAAGGGAGGAGGGAGTAGAAGAAAGGGGGAAGAGGCAGAGCAGAATAGAATAGAATACAGCATAGAGCCAAAGTCAAAGTGCTGTGGTTGCCGATTACAATACAATAAATCATCTTCTGTGCTGAATATTCTAATTTCTATTAACCAATCTAGAACATGCTACAAATCCTACTACATTAGCATATAGCCTATAAGAATCATCGCATTACCATATGGCGTTATATTTTAAACGTTAAAATCTGCTTTTTGGACTTTCTGCCACATTGACAGGGTCTGTTTTGACCCTCGGACTTGTCAAGCAAACAGAGGGTTTGGTTTTATTAAAGGGGGATTTCTTTCAGTCGGCCATACCATTGTTTTCCAGTTGTTCAGTAACTGGAGTTTGGTATCTCAAAGCTTGTCTTCATTTCAATCTCGCTTGTAGTTTCCATATTGTCAGCATCTTTTGCTATGTGAACATATTTATAAGTCTTTCCTATTTCATCTTCCCCAACACTTTCCACTTGATTAGGTTCCTCTGGGCAGATCTCCACAGACTTCACACGTGACACATTTGTTTTTCTGATTTAATTCTGAGATGAATCACTAGAAATCAAACCCACAGTGGCTTCCCCTAAAGGGCTCTCATTTGCAGGTTATGACCTCAAGGCATAAGGGAGCCAAGGGCCAGAGAGAATTTATCTCAGTGAAGCCATGCTCATCTCTAGGAAAAGATGGGTTTGCATTCAACAAAGAAGACTTTCCTGTCCTGTTTAGAGACAAGCCTCTTTTGAACCATGAAGCAGATGTGCAGGACACAATCCTAACAAAATACGGTAATATCAAGAATTAAAAGAAAGAAAAAAACCAAACCAAAACCACAACAATCCCAAAGTTCCACCAGACCCATTGGGAGAAACAAAAGGCCACATTTCACAAAAAAAAAAAAAAAAAAAAAGAAAAAGAAAACTAGTGGTCTTTGTCTTTCAATACATAACTGGCAATGCCTTCCAGTAGGAGATAATGGCTGGAAATCCTGCAGTATCAGAACTTGGGAGGAGTGGGGGGGGAAAGGGCAAAAGTGACTTACTTTAGCTCTTTGTAATTATTGATGACCACCATGGGCTGAAATTTAATCCTGTCATTCGGGGGAAAATTTGTCCAAAGGTAACAAGTCTGGTTCATTTTAGGAGCAGAGTAGGCTGTACCAGGGAGTGACCAGCTATTGAGAGCAGCAATGACTGCAATGATGCAGTTCTGGGCTGGGCACTTCTTCTGGCATGGGGGGGCTCCCTTGCACAGGGGCTGTGCTCCAGTGTTCCCTCTGCTTTGTTGTGAACCCCTGAGGAATGAATCTACAAGTGGAACAGTGGATTTTGAGTAGCCAAGAAAGGACTGATTTTGGTCACTTTATAAATGTAGAAAAAGCCCAAACAACCAAATGGAGTCAATTAGAATGAAAGCTTAAAAAGGTCAAAATACACTCCCAGACTGGGCTTAAATCTATATGGGTGAAAAAGAAAATTATCTGTATTTTTAGGAGTGTAAAAAAGTATCCTACGCCTACTTATTATCTAAAGGAATAATGGTACTCGTTCCTGCCCTTATCACAGCAGCATCTACCCAGTCACCCCTACTCTTGGGAAGCACCAGGAGGCCAACAGAAATTGCAAGGATACTTACAAAGAGCAGAAGGCATTTGTTCTCACGGATGGCACCACAGCAGCCGAGGAAGCCCAGCAGGAAGAGCATTGCTCCCATGGCCAGCATGATGTACGCTCCCGTGAAGAGCAGGGGGTTGGCAGCCACTATCTCTCGAAAACCTGTGGGATCCACAATGACCCAGATTCCCAGTCCCAGCAGGCATGCTCCTCCCAGCTGTCACAGCACAAGGAAAGGAGAGAGAGGGAGATAGGTCAACATAAAAATGCTGCAGAAAAATGGGATTCATTGCTATATTTGATCAAAGGTGTTAATTTGGAGAATTTGTGTTTCTCCAAGGCATATATGCTCTGCTGTGCACGTGACTTCTGACATGCTGCTCTTAGTGTCTCTAGCTCAATAAATGAATCATTTGCAGCAAAAGCACCTTTCTTGGCACATCACTCTACCAACTGTTTACTCTCCCTATGGCTGAGAGACAGTCTTGATCTGCTGCCACATCTGTAGAGGCCAGCCCAGTGAAGGGGCTCACACGAACCATACCTGCCACAGAGGCCAGGGTGGCTGGGCACTCCCAGCCTTCCTTTCAAAAACAAGAACAACTAAGAATGACTCCACATGTGGTAGGAAAATGACTACTTCTGAGTGAAAACCTCAGCAGGGCACCTAGGACTAGAAAACAATTTCTTCTGCCATTCTAGGATAAACCATGCACACCATTAGTTACAGCTTTCCCTGCGGTTTCCTCTGTCAAGGACAGCAGTAATTCAGACAGCGGTGACCACTGTGCTGCCTTGCTGAATGTCTGAGCATCTTCAGATGCTGCAAAACGCTCAGTGATTGCTAGTGCAAAGCAGAGGGGCTATTCTGTATCATGGCAACTTTACCACACTATAGCCTATCCTGCTGGGCAACAGCAGGCTGCTGGAAATGGGGATCCAGAAAAGGAAGCCAATTTCAAATACTTACAAATATAAAGAAATTGAAAAGAAACATCAGGTATTTCATGCAGCTCAGACAGTCTCCCTCCATGGTCTTCAGGGTCCTTTGTCCAATTACTCCTGCAAAACAACAGTGCTTTCTTAGCACACTCATTTTTATTGGAATGACACAATCCTATCTCCAAGCTATTTGTATTTCCCACAAGACCCTGTGGAGTTCATTATACAGAAGAGCTCTTTTCTTACCTGAACAGGCAACATAGCACAGGCTAGTAAGAGATAATGATTGCTGCTAGGTCCCTTTGCATTCTTAAAGGTCTGAAGGCAAACACAAAAGTGAAGGGGAAGGTTGCAGGAGAGGAAAGGTCCAGCTTTACTTGCAGGACGAGATACTGGGGAAAAAATATCCCTCCGCTCATGAAGAATTTTTCTTCCCCACTCCTTAAAGCTTGTCAAGTCTAAGAATCACTGAATGTACCTGTCCATTTCGCACTGATAAAAGGTCATATTGAAACAGGAGCCGGAACAAGCTGTGCCCAGTTAGAAGACACAAAAAGCATTGGGGACACCTATCTTCATACAAGCTTCCTCTACAGAATGAATGCCACACAAACGTGGAGAACAGCTTCAGGGAAACTTGTAGACATTTGGGCTTGGAATGACAGCAGTGGGTGGACATGGTAGGGCCCAAGGAGGATGTCCTCACATGGTTACTCAGCCTGGGGCACAACACCTGCTTGCCATGCAGCGTGAGATGTTCCTGTGCCAGTGAAGTCCTGCTGCTCTGTGCCCCACCCTGCACAGGTCTTTTGCAAGAAGAACCATGAATCAATGTTGGAAAGCTTCTGAGGTCAGGAAAAAAGGCTAAGGAGTCTTAACCCGTTCTGAAACTCAATGTCTGATTTAGACAACAAACTGCTCAGCCAGTGTTTCTATTGGAAGAGCAGCAATAAATCCTGGCCAGGTGAGGCTACACTGGGGGAAAGTTCCTGCTTGCTGTTTAATGAAGTGACTATGTTTCCTAATATGCCATTATATCCCTGTACCTGTATATCCCAAGTACCCTAGAGGGACTGACAAATAAATACATGAAATAGAAAACTTCCACTGAAACAATGTAGTCATGGCACAGTGCACAGATGGATCCGTACCTCTGCAAGCACAGAGGCACAGGTTTGGTTGGCTCCCCAGAGGAGCCTTCCCAAAGCCCACATGCTTCTTAATGCATCTCATTCCCTTTCTCCACTGCAAATGCCATTCCCTAAACAGACCTGCATCTAATGATATGCTATGTTAGCAAAGTCCATTTAATTCACTTAAAAGAAAAAACTGAAATTATCCAAGATTTTCACCAGGCCAGAAACAAAACCGCCTTTCACTCCATTTTTTCTGTTAAACCACAAAATCTGTGAGTGCTGTAGAGCCTCACAAGGTGCTTTCCTCTGTGACCATAGGAACTGCTCTGCTTTAGCCAAAGAGCTGAGAAAACCCATGGAAAGCAGAGCTCCCAGCACGGGGCTGCCTCTTACGAGCGAGATTTTTGTTACACACTGTGTGCTTGGTGCACTGCTTTCACTTGATTTAAAATCAGATCAATTCCTTCCTAGTGACAAAACAGGCTGAGACACAAATGGTGTGACACAGAAGCTCACGTGGACACGAAGTTTCTTTCCCTTGGCATCTACCTGTACCTGGGGCAGCGTGCCTCTGCTGGCTGGGTACTGCCCAGGGAACTCTCTTTGCTAGAGGAATCCTGAGAAGATCCACCCAGCTTCTGGAGAAACGCAAACCTGAATCTAAACCTGAGAACGAGGGCAGTATTTTTTCTTTGTAACATTTATTTTCTTATACTTCTGATACATAACTGTTCTGCCCAGAGAGATTCAAAGACAAGACAGTGACTGCAGGAGGTGGGGTAGGGCACAGAGCTCTGATGTGGGCCTGCAGGAAATGCCCACACCTTCCTGACACTGTTTAATGTCTGCCAATCTCGCAGAGAAAAGAGATCTTGAAGTTCAGAAGGCTAAGGAGCTGGGCAGGGAATTCTTTAGTTTCATGGGAAAGTGAACCTTCAGCTCCACTAACACATGAGTTGGACACTAGAGAGGGATATGCCAATACAGACAAATCAATAGAATACTGGGATTTCAAGAGTCCCACAATTAGTGTCACCTGGATGTTCCCATCACCACACTAAAAATTCATGCTCCAATGAAACAAAGGTCACTAAATCTTAGTATATTAGCCAAAGTCTTAAAGTTATCCGAGAAATTTCAATGTCCTCCTGCCTTGAGCACCCACTTGTGTGATCCTTATTACAGTGGCCTTTGTAAAAAAAAAAAAGAACAAAACTCAAGAGTTTAGCCTTGTTGCGCCACTTCTATACATCATTCACACACCCCACTACAATCACCCACATAAAAAACAATGTCTGTGGTCCAAGAAGCAGCAGTTCCTAAGCCTAACACTGTCTTGCTGCTTTGTAGTGCTGATGAATCCCATGCCTGCCTTACTTTCCTTTCCATGTCTGGGACTGCTCCCTCTGTAAGGCGAGCAAGCTCCCTTGGAGCTGCTCTGATTTACATGAGCTGAGTACAGGTCTACTTTTATTTTCAAAGACAAACATAGGCTATGATTCTTTGCATCGCTCCTGCCTGCCCATCCACTCAATATGTTAAAATGTTTTCCAGGCATAAGCAGGGAAGGGAGATTGTGAATCCATTGAGCAATCAGATCCTGAAAACTTCACTGTCCGGAAGAATCAGTCAGTCACAATAACCTGGGAGTAGCACGAACACATGCACACTCAGCTTTGACAAACAAAGGCTCCTTTCTTTACTTGGGCACAAAATCATCCCCAGAGGTGGTACTGGGCTCAGATTTGTAATTTCTAAACCCACCACACTTCACACAGCAAAGCAACAACTAAATGCAACCCTACTCATTGTGCTGTGCTTCAGCTCAAGACCACATCCTCTGGGGCTTTCAGATTCCAAAATTCTTCCACTCAGGATGTGCAAATGGAACTCAGGGGCAATAATGTGACGTCTGGGTTGGTAAAGCCAAGAACAAAGCATATCAGAGTTTCCACACCAGAAGAATTCAGTACAAGCTTCCAAAAAATGCCAACCCACTGACCTGATGTGAGAAACAGGAGCTCCGAGCAACTGTTGCACTGCTGGAACTTAGAACTTGGAGAGACCCACACCTACCAGCACAACACACACTTTCCAGTTTCTGCTGGCTACCCAGATTTCCAAACAGCACATGCAAGGCCACCCTTTGGATCCTGTGATTGCACTGATTCAAACAGGGCAAATCAACCAAAAGGATGACCCGATCTCTTATGGGGCACTTAAAACCGTTTGGTGTCAGAGCCTGGGCACTCTAGCATATAATACCATCTAGCTCATGTCTGCAGTGGTGCTCCAGACTTTGACGAGTATGTAAGTAAAGCTATTTACAAACAATGCAAGCAAAATGCAAATTATATGACTTACAAATGATGTAATTATAAATGCATTTGTGTCAACTATTGACTTGCTAATTAGCTGAAGGTACCTGGAGTCCCTGATGACAGGCTTCATGGCTAAAATAACTGACATTAAGGGACAATCCTGACCCACAGAGATGAGCTTTCCTTCTGCTTTTCTTTTCAAGCCGTACACAGAAAAAGCAAATTATCTGAGTTACTCCTACTACACACTGATACAAGTGTGATAAAAACTGAATACATATGTCTTAATCTACCTTTTAAAAATACCTTCAGTCCCCTCTTCCAGGCCCCAAATCTGTGAGAGATTAAGTTCTTCTCTGCAGGAGACATTTAATGCTAAGCAAATATTAACAGTCAGAACTGCAGAAGACAGCGGCTGACAGATGCTCTCCCTGGCTAGTCCCATCTCAGACCTGTGAGACATATGAGATGCATTTGTTTTTGTCTGAAATGTAGCTATAAATGTTCAGCTTTTTCTTAGGCACATTATTCTACATTTCTCTCTCCCCTGTATCCCCCATGAATTTTGTCTTGCAAAGTGATGGGGAGGCTAAAAGTCCCCAGCAGCGTAGCCAGGAAACATAGCCCAGCTGCTGTAATCAGTTAGGAATAAAATCTAGTTTTTTAAGGCAATGCATTTTTTTGTTTTCCAGCCACTTCCTTCCTTCTTTTGCTTTGCATGCCTTGCAGCTGCCTTTAACTTCACATTTCTAAAGGCTGCTGCTCAACCACACCCCCCAAAAAAGCTTCCAATTTTCTCTTTGCTGCCACTGACATTTCTCTCAACCCTCATATCCCTTTAACACTGGATTGAAACCCATGGATTCACTTTGACTGCTCCTTTACCTTTGCTTTGAAGATGGAATCACTAAAAAACTTAGGTTGGACAGGACCTCTGGATGTCACTGAGTACAAGCACCCACTGCCTCCAACCTGGGCCAATTCCAAATCTGATCCAACTTCCAGGTTAGAGCACACTGCTTAGGGTCACATTAGTTAAGTTTTGAATATCTCCAAGGACTGAGATTCCCCAGTCTCCCTGGACACCTCTTCCAGTGTTTGATGATTTTCCTTGGTGAAAAGATTTTTCAAAACAGCTGCCCAAGGTGTGTCCGAGTAACGTGGTGGCAAATGGAACAAGAGCATCTCATGGATGTGCCAGGCTATCAGAACTGTCAGGGGCACCTTATCTTCACCAGTCTCAACCCTCACATCTTCTGTATCTTATCACTCCTACCCTCTACTGGAAACAACTGTTTGAACCATTTTTCTTGCCCACTCCTAACACAGCACCGCAGACAATTGATGTTTCAGCACATAAAATTCATACAGTCTTCCCATCTCAAATACTTGATAGAAAACACAGGATAACTGAGATTAAGAGAGATGTCTACAGGTCCTCTTGCCCAACCCTCATGCAAATCACTTTTTTAGTCACCGTTCTTCTATCAATCACATGATCTTCTTTTAACATAAATATCTCTTTGCTGTCAACATGCATGAAGAAGTTGTCCACTGAACTGATGCTGAGCTGTTGCTTCCTCTGGAACCTAAGAACCAGTTCTGCAGTACTTCCTACAAAATATTAGCCTATGGCTTGAGGAGCAAATGATGTCGACTCACACCTACTTTCATATTCATGCACAATTTACCAAGCAAAAGCAGAACACATGTTTGAAGTTCTCCAGAACCAATGCCAGGCAGCCTTTAAAGGCATTAGAAAATATGGACTAGATTCTCTTTCAAATAAATGTGTTGATTTCTAGAGGCTGTCCCAGATAAGATGTCATTGGAAATATCCCTGAAGCTCTAAGCTGCACCAGTGGCAAAGGATCAGCACCCCTTGGCATTGCTCCCTTGTGTCCTTTCCCCAGCAGTGTGGCAGGCCACCCTTTGGCTTGCAGGTGTGGAGACTTGGCTCAGCATGCTTGCCTTCCTTCCCAAGGACATCTCCCATGAGAGGATTTCTGTGTTCACTATCTGCAAGCAGTATTCAACTTTAAACCAAAGTGGTGGGATCTCCTAAGAGAACATCTCTAATAGGAAGGGCCTTCCAGAAAATCCTCTCAGAGTATTATTTTCACACAGTCTGCTCCTCTAGATACAACAGAGATTAGGGGCAGTTTCATAAGGAAGGATGATCTTGCTGGCGATACAGTGGCAGATGAGCTGTGTATTTCTTACCCCCTCCAGCACACCATAGCTACCCTTAACCTGCCCCACAGGGATACAGAGGAAATACCTGGCATACAGAAAGAGCAAGCCATTAACAGCACTCACCTTTACCAATCTTAGGACTTGAAGCACAGTGTCTCTTCCAGTGTTTAATTGTCTGTGTGTCCCATGTATCTCCTTCTATCTAAGCTTGTCCTGTAAGAGAAAAACATGCAATTACTGAAGAAGTCAATAAAATGCAATCATGTTAAATACACAATTTATTAAAACACACCATCCTGATGAATATGCTCAGTCTAATTGCCACCTTAATTTAGTGTACATTAGCATTAATGAAGAGCTTTTAATACCCAGTGAGGGATTCAGTTCCTCAGAATCTCTTTAACAATCTTTGGGGTGTTTTAAATGCCCACAGACCACACGTAAATCTATAGTCCCATTACACATGCACTTCATACCACAAGAGGACTAGATTAATACCAGCTGCACCTTCAATATTTTATAGGAGGTTTAGACAAACTTTAATCTGCTGTGACTTTACAGCCCATTTACTGGGAAAATGGAAAAGGCAGGAAGAAAGATGGAATGCATCTTTGGGAAGCCCAGCCATTAGGAGCAGCAGCGTGAAATGTTGGGTGCTATCCCTCGTTCTTCCAGCCAGCTGTCACGCCAAGATGAGCAAACTATTTCCTGTCCCTCTTCCTCACTGTCACTGCCCAGGAAGCAACAACAGAGAGGAACAGCAAAGCCACAGCCCTGTCCCCCCAAAAGCATTAGATGTAAGGGTGCAGGTGCAGACTGCCACTGCCCTCAAGCTAACAATCACAATTTTCTCAGTAAGTTTTGATTTCTTTCCACACAACACTAATGACAGCCTTTGACTAGGCGAAGGTGAGGTGGCACTACAGGCTAACATGCAAGGCACGCACGTTTGACTCTTGCTTTCTCAGGGCACTCTCTCCTAGATTGCTTTTTCCACCTGACACAGCCCCAACCCCGTATTGCAGGGCCTGTGGGGAAGGGGCAGTCTTTAACTCTTCAAAGGGCACCCCATGCCATAAGAGTCCAACACTCACACAGGGCTCTGCACTGTAATTCACTCACTCATCCTTCAGAAATGGTTTTGGCATACTCGCAGCTTTGCTGGAGCCGCTACTTCCCTGTGAGACATCAGATAAGTCACCTGGGTCTCTCCCTGCCAGCATTTCATCGTGATTTCTGGAGAGGGTGCATTCAACATCTGTTTCCCACAAACATTTGTAAATGCGCCTTTGAAAATTGCCTCCCATTAAGACTTCTGTGAGTAAAAAACTATCGTTTGTTGTTGGCAGGAAGCGAACAAGGAGTTTCAAGGTGGCTGAAACTATTACAATATAAAACATACAATGAATATTCATAGCCCTTTTGTTTTGCATTAATCCCTCACATTTAATGCCCTTCCTCTGTCACTGTAAACCTGCATCTCCAGATGAAGAGCAGGGATGGCTTCCCCTTTGAAGTCTGGAGGGTACAAACATCTCTTGCCAATCCGCCTGTCTCTGCTGCGAAGTGCTGAAGGCATGAGCCAAGCAGTGGCTGAACTGCCCTACGTTACAATGCTGGGTACAAGGGCTGCCCCAGATCAGCACAGCTGTTCCACCAGTGTCAAAGTTCAGAGGGTGCTGTGTGACTGGCTGGGAGATGGCTGCAGCAGGTTCAGCATGTCTGAAGAGGCTTTTGGAGAGTACACAGCTGGGACAAGGGACAGTGTCTCAGAGCAAAGAGCCCCTGTTTGGCAGTCAGAGCCCAGTGCCCATGCTGACCTTTATAGCTATGTCCTTGGTGTGTAGGGACACTTCATCCTGTTTGAGAGACAATTTCTTCAGCTGTCCTGTCCTGTGATGCCACTGTCTTGAGATAGATGCTGCCAAGAGAAGATGGCTCAAACTTTAAAGCAGAGATGACACTGTACTATATAAACCTATCATTAAGAAAATAACCAGAATGATAGGATTCCTGCTCCTACTGTGTGTGCATATAATTACATCCCTACAAGCCCTCAGAGGTCTGCGTGGGAGAGGAATTTTATTTTTTTATCCATCATAAGTCACAATATTTTAAAGAAATTACAGCACCCCAGAGAAGAAGAGTTTAAATGCTTCAGTAGGTACCAGCAGGTACTGTGTCAGAAGGGATGAAAGACTGCATTTGGTGCCAAACAGCAGCAGTGTTCCACCTTACTCTGTGGCCTTAAAGGGCCAAACAGATTCTCTTAGGTTAATAGCTACGATTTTGTCATTAGGGAGAATTGCACAAAGTGCAAACCCACCATGCCTAATTGTGACTCCAGCAAGCTGATGCCTTTAATTACAGTCGCTGGGGACACACAGTAGGAGCTGGAGCTGAGGCCAAGCCTCATCCTTGGGCTGGCCAGCTGTGGCTGGCACATTGTCCACAGCCACCACATCAACTCTCCTTGGCATTGGCTTCTCTTCATATTCACATTGCAGCCCTTTGAGGGGCAGGCTTTGATGAAGGAAAAGCATCTAAACACGTTCCTCTTGCTGGTGTCATGCTGCAAGAATGACAGTTGGAGCCCCATCCCTCCAGAGGGATGGGGCAGAGAGGGGCTGATACAGACAACAGGCAGCAAGTGAAACAAGAAATGAACAGAGTGTGCAGGATGGAGAGGCAAGGCCTGTCTTTGTGAGAAATCCAGCCTCCTGCATGTTGACTAGAGCAGGAAGGGTCACCAGATGAACCCCTTAAAAGTGAGTGTCCTGTTTCACAAGGGCTTCTAGCTACTGCCAGCCCCCTGTGCTCACCACATCTGCAGAGTCAAGAGACACTTAAGCACATGCCAGCCCATATATTCAACGAAAGGAGAAGCTGAAGATAGAAGTCATGTCCTGCTGGATCTCTACATCAGGTCAGTGCTTTCACAATGAAGGGTGAGGAGAAACATCCCTGTGGAAGCAGGATCAGAATAATCTCATTCCCTTGCAGTGGTTTCAGAAAAAAAGTGAAACACTTTTTGCTTTAGAACTGGACCTTGGCACAAGCTGTCAGCCCCGTGTGTTATCCCGTAACTATTGCTCCTACATAAATAACTAATTGTTCTGGAATTTCATAGCACTTGTGCAGCAGAATCGTTGCTATGACACAACCACATTACCGCACATAAATCCAATTAGATCCCAAAGTGCACTGTGTAACTGTAATCGGCCCCTGTGGAGCAGCCATGAGGAGACCTGCACAAGGCCATGCAACTGGATACTAAATTACAGTCAATCTACCTCCTCTTTAGTTGCATTAAAATGCTAATGTCACTGTAACATGGGCCCATTTCCCATCGATGACTGCCTTGCAACACTGGAGTGAATGAGGCTGTTGCACTGCCTCAGAGCGTTTAATTCCTCGGTACAGTTGAGTGAGCAAAGCCCTCAGGGGCATCTTATACCTTCAAACAATAACCTGATTGGCTTTTATAACACTAAAAGCATATGAGGCTTGTGACAGTGTTTAAATGAATCGGAGCTGCCTCCAAAACTACCCTAAGTTTCCTACACAAGCAGAGCAACTGGGTCCCATCTCATCCTGATTGCTTTTAACAAGAACACGTTTCTGCCACCAAAATTCCGTGTGTGTAAGAGCACAGCAGTCTCACACAGGAGGAAAAAGAGGGCTGGTCTGAACCCCCTAAATTTTTATATCAATAACACCAGCTTTGTAACAAAACTACTAATACAACTCTTACCCTCTGTTTTATATTTGCAACTTTGCACAATGTGTGCGTAGAACACATGAGATCATATGGAGGTAAAATCTCCCACACGTGCACAGACATTCAGAATGGAAATTCAGAAGTCCCAGAGCAGAACCAATTCTACATGCTGTAAGGTTTTGAAAAGTGCTAGATTATGTGTTTGAAGTGCCAGCATGGCTTCACGCCACAGACCACTCCATTTCAGCTGGTGCAAATGTGCACACTGCACCGTTCGAAACATGAACTGCCTGCTCACTTTGGCCCCTTCCCAAGCAAAGTTCCATAGGTAATCACATCTGGCTCTTTCATACAGCTTCTCACACACAGGCACCAGCCTTCTCAGAAAAGAAGATCCTGCATACAGAACCAAAACATCTGATATCCTGCAATTCTTTTAAGTTCTGTTCCTTTAAAAAAAAAAGTCCTCAGATAGCTCACAGGTGTATTTTCCCTTGTATTAACTGCAGCACAATGGAACCATATGGTACCAATTGTCTGCCTTTCTAAACAGATGACCCAGAGATTACATGCACTGATAATATAACAACATTAATTTTGTTTATTAGATGAGAAAACCAGGGCTAAAAGGGGAATGGATGTGCTAAACCTCCTGACCCCCAATACAGCTCTATGCACACCAGTCCGTACTGTGACCGCTCCCAAACCCATGAAAAAGCTGACCACTTCTGGCTGACAAGTTGCACTCTTTGCCAAGCATCTTCTGTCCCAGAAAGCTGTTATTTAGCAGACCAAAAGGGAGGCAGCCAACTTTGGCCTCCTATTTCTGAAAGTATTTCCCTTCCGGATGGAATAAATGTCACCCTCCTGAGTGGATCGTGGAGCTGCAACACAAGCCGAGTGACATTATCCACTGTCATGTCAGATACTGTCGAGTGTTGAAACATTCCATACGCTTGCACGGCATTCCAGGCGCTGAGGGGATTTAACACAAAGTCTAAATGCCTGCCACTTTTTCCCTGAGCCTGACACATCTCACCTTTACAACAACTGGCTCCTCGGTGCTCTCTTCTGTTCTCTTTTCCTATAGCCCTGCTTTGTTTGCAGCAAATGCCTCAGCAGTTTGTGGCATTCATGATGGTTTTGAGAGATGCAGGGATAAATCTCAGGAACGCTGGACAGTTGCTGTGGCAACCTTGTCCTCCTCAGACCATGATTTTCAATATTCTAAGAATTTTCCTCATACTTTGCAGACTTCAGGGAAACAAGGCAGAGAAGAAAAATTATTTTAAAGTAAAGATGTTACCAAAAGGGATTACTATAAGCCACAGGGCCTCATCCTATCCAAAAAGATGATGATATTGATGTCAGGAAGAAAAAGAAGCCCCAGACTGTCTGAGCAGAGGCAGAGGCAAGGGGCTGTGGGCAGGGGAATTTGAAATCTCTGCTTGTATCATCTGTTCTAACACAGAATGGAGCTGCAGATCAATAGGTTAACTTCTTTTCATTGTTAATTCTCAGTATTTTTTCATAAAGCAGAGGTGTGGAAAAACTAACCCACTGTTTAGGATCATTTAATTGGGGAAGAAATAACTTTAATTCCTTTTAAAAAAGAAATCCCAAACAGAGCGTTGAATGCATTAAATATTATACCAAAATAAAAAATAAAAAAGCAAACAACAGCAACAAAAAGACCCAAACAAACAAACAACCCCCCCACCAAATCAAAACCAGACAAAAACCCCCAAAACCCCAGAAAACTAACAAAATTCTCTGTTCAATGTAACAGTCTACATAGACATAAAAACAAAACAGTCAGTTTAGTCAGATTTAGTCAGTCTAGAAAAGCAAAGGCTAGGAAAAAGAGCCTCTAAGAAAATCAGATCTTAAATGAGGGATCTCAGCAATACTAAATAAACCCGAACGTAATATTTCTGGAAATTTGAGAAGTGACGTTATTTATCTGCTTCAGGTCACCTTTTAAATGTTTTTAACAAGGAGAACAATAATGCATCCCAAAGTGTTATGGATTCTAAACACAATAGGGTATTATAGGAAATACATACATTTCCCAAGCTATAGGTGTGATGTGTGCAGGAAAAACTTGAATGCAGCAAAAGACATGAGAAATAACCTAGGAAAGAGAGGCAGACCTGAAGTCTAAGTTACCCTGCTTATAGTCAAACAGATACACATCTCATAAATATTCCATGTGCAAATCTAAACTGACTTTCACTGTAATCAGCACCTTTAACGTACTCTAACACAGAAAATTGCAGCTAATGTGGTTTGAAAAGAAAATGTGACTGATCTCAACCACACCTGTCCCAATTAAAGTACAAACACCCAACTATTCAACATCTTTTGCTACAGATATTTTTGATTTCAGATTAAGAGAGAGAACCATGGCCACAGCCCACGAGAGAGCTTCGGATGTTCTGCAGGAAAATCAATGAGAGTTAATAAATCCCATAATCTTGGCATACGTGTTTCTAAATGTTCTCTCTTCCTCCATGAGATGTATAATCTAAGTGCTCCAGCAACCATCAGGTTCCAGGCAGACAAAAGACCCCAAGCACAATTCGTACGCAGATGACAGGAGTAGAGGGACTAAGTGAGATATGAGCCAAGACTCGAAGGCTGGCTCCCAGCTGCTTTTGCTTTCCCAATGGATAACAGATACTGCATCAATACACACAATGTCATGCTAGTGAATTTGCTGCTCTCTTAACACCTCATTTTTCTCTCCATCTGAACTTATTTTGAAAGCATGCAGTTCACTGTCCCCTTCTCCTTTCCCTTTTGTCCTTACTCATGGCATGGGAACCACGAAAGACAGCATCGCTGGTTATTGTTAATGCATTTGAAAGTGCAGACCTTTAAAAGGGGGTTATTCTGGAACATGCCACGGTTTTCCTTGTTATTTGCACAGGCAGCTAATGATCATCCTAATAGCTTCTCTCTCTGAAGTCGTAATAAGCTTACAAATGAACCCATTCAGCACATATTAAAAAGCAAGGGATGCTCCTTTGATTACAGCCTTTATGGAAATCTCCGAATATTTGTTTTGTTGCTGCACAGCCGCAATTAGGACCTGCTGCCGGCAGCTGGCTCAGCTGCCAGAGCCGTGGGGTTTGGAGACACCTCCAGTGCCATAGCAACACAGCCACCTCTCCCCGCATCAGACACGGGGAGCCTGGCAGCCCTTCAGCCCAGGCAAGCGGCTTCAGCTCTTGCAGAAAATAGGAAATCAAAGGTGCCTAATTGAACTTGCTGTGCTGGTGCCTCACCCGCGTTTGGGAAGCGGCAGGAGAGCCCCGCGCGCGGCTCCGGCCCAGGAGCCGTCCGGCGGCGCCCGGCGCGGCTCGGGTACACAGCTCCGGGGCTGCAGCCGCCCCTTCCACCCGGCAGCAAAACTGGGCAGCAAGGGCAACATATTCGGGGGAGACCTGAGGAGGCAGGAGCTTTACTTGGCTGAGGTGCCAATATGGGGGAACTCGCTTCCTTTGCTACTTACAACAATTCCCCCTCAATAACCTCATCCTTCTGCATGTGCCAGTGGAACCAAATAACCTTATGGAAATCTCCTTACCACTTAACTGCTCAGAGGTTGATCTAAATCCCACTTATATTGCTGACAGACTTAAACTCCTCGGGGGGGGGCAGGCGGAATTAAAGGATGTAAAAACTTGCAAAATTTGGGTTCTAGTTTTCATTAAGATTTGAGCAAACATTCCACAACAGCTAAAAGTTAAAAGACCATACCTTTTTTTCCCCTAAAGGAAACACTATGAACAATATACCCTCTTTCCCAAAATATCCTTATTCCCTGAGCACAGTGCATCTGTAGAAGTCCTAAGTGGAGAGACTTGGGGAGTAATTTATTTTTGCAAACAAAATCAGCAGCTTACGTGCTGATGACATGGATCCAGAGGCTTTCAGACAGCCTCAGTGGGGTGACTTTCACCCACAAGAAGTATAACATCTCCTCTCACAAAGCTGGGACTCTAAACAAACCGCTTCTACTTTGCCTGAAAGCCAAGACCTTTGTATGGAACAGATATTTTCTAAATCTCCAGGAGACTGGCTGAGGTTAAAGCAGGTCAAACCATGTAATACAGATATCTTTGTGTTGATACTACCCACGGTGCCTATTAGGAAGGCCACAATTTTAAGAAACCTTTTCTCGTCAAGGATATTTAATACAGTGCCAGAGAGTCTCCCCAGTCAGTCTTTGTTTTAAGGTTTGTGAGCTTTGGGGGGAAAGGATCGTGTCTCTGATTGTGAAATGGTCCAGGCTTTTAGCTCTCTTGTAATAACACATTACAGCAGCACTGGAAAGTTCACTACAGCATTGCTTGCAAGAGGCCTGGGTATAGCCTGGGGCAAAACCTGGAGCACCATCAATCATACACACACATAAAATCCGGCATGCACTCGCGGGGTATCGTGAGGACTCCCTCAAAGCTGAAGCAGCAGATTCAGCTATGGAAGTACTCTGGATGCTGAAGAATTTTCTTTCACTCAGCCTTCCCTGCTATTTTACCCACTAGAAGTCAGGACTTAGAAACTAAAGACATAAAACCTTTTCTAATTCAAATCAGAGGGGCTGCAATAATTACAAATGCATCAGTGAATGATCAAGGCACAAGCTGCTCCCATGGCCTTAAATCAGTACAAAAACCAATCTGTAGATGGACTGCTGAGCACCTTCCTCTTCCCACCCAAAAGAAGCACCCAGAGTCTGACCCAACCTGGCCATTCCGATTTTGAAAGTCTAGGCAACCTTTTTAGGGAGGACAACAAAACATTGTGATAAAACCAGATCTCCTATGAGGAACACGACTCCACAATCTAACTTTCACATAAGTCAGGAGTGGGCTGAATTCTGAATGCAAAATCACACCAGTTTTCAGTGGCTGGAGCTCACTATACCCATGCTTTGCTATGTCTCTTTTCTTGATCAGCATGCAATCTGAAAGCAATGCTGCATTTCAGCTAAAAAACCCACATTTTAAAAGTATCAAAATGAGGTTTGCAGAGCAAAGAACCAAAGCAGCCCAGGTTAAGGCTGAGAAAACAGGAAACAACAGGATGTTCAAGCTATCCTGATCATGGAGAGACAACCTTTTGGGGACAATCTCCCAGTTAGGCTGCAGAGCTGCTCTGCATTAAGGACAAGAATAGTTGTCTCAAGAAACACAGCATTTAACTGCTCCTTCTCCCATCCCTGCTGTCAGCATGGGGAGAAGAATCTTTCTGAAAACATTGTGGAGTCTTGCTGTGAAAATACATTCGACAATAAATTTTATGACGAATTTCATAACAAGATTTGTGGTTACCACTCCTCATGTCTGATGATGCACAAACCACCTTGCATGAGACCATTAATAGCATTTAAGCCTTAGATTGCTGTCCACATTAGTCTGAAAGCCCTTTATGAAGCTGCGTCCTTTATAAAAATGATGTGGCTTTGCTCCAGGATACCCAGCAAGTGTCCTGGGCAGCTTCTGTGGTCTCCTGTCTAGTGCTCAAACCACATTTATAGTTCTGCTAACATCTCACAGAAACTCACAGACATTAGCAAGTCATTTCAAGCTGGTGTTCATCATCCTCCCCCTCCCCCTGTATTTAATATAATTAACAACAACACTTATCTGTCACCCATGGAGTCTTAGAGATTTAGTTCAGTATCCTATGAGAGTGCCAGGCTGCCTGTACTGAAAATAGCTGCAAAATGAAGTACCCAGAAGTCAGTATTCAAAATATTGTCATTTTTAGATGAAAACAAGTATTTCGAGTGATTGCCACTATTTTTTAAAACTGCTCAGGTACAAAACCCCAGGTGAGGTCCTTCATACGGACTAAAAAAGGTCAGATGGTTTGTACTCCATCTTTGCCACATGCCTCACAACGATGTGCTCAAAACTGTAGAAGTATCCATTTAGAGCTGATATCTCTGAAAATGTTCTCCTGCAGCCCTCAAACAGACAACCCCTGTAAGTTTCCTCTACAGGTTCCTCTACAGGTTCACAGAAATTTCTCACTAGGAGAATCCCAAGTCAATGATCTCCTGATGAAGAGAGACACAGCAAGCTTTGAAGTATTAAGAGTGGACGCTGTCCACAACACAGCTGAGGTTCCACATTGACCAGCACCACCAGGGCTCCTGGACAGGGAGAGGTTGGATCACAGGTATTGTGCATTGGAGGGGAAGAGCATTCTGGTTACTATCTGAGGGCCACTGCCAGCTCAATGCACTTTGAAACTCCATGTTCAGCACCACAGCCCACACATCACCCTCCCTGCTGCTCCCCATTGACAACGGTGTGAGCCAGCTCTTCCAGGGGCCAGCAGAGACATGAGAGTCTTCAGGGCATTTGGGGTCAAGGATCAGTATCCTGGAGGTCCCAGTTGATAATAAGGCGTGGGGACTGGATGTGGGGACATTTTTGGGAAACGTAGTTCCTTCAGAAGTAGCTCAGGAACTAAAGTTTTCCAGTCAGCACAGTGTCGATCAGGAATTTGAAGCAGACACTTCCAATAATCTGATACTCATAGCAGAAAAGCTGCAGTGCAAAACTTCCCCCAGTAAGGGATCACCTACTTGCATCCCTTGGAAAAACAGGTTTGTTCTTATATCTTTTGGATGAAGCACATTAATCTGGACATAGGATGCACTCGTGCAAATTGGTCTTCCAATATTTCTGTTTCTGTTCATTTGCACCAGCCTTCTCCAGCTCAGAGCCCATACTTAACCTCCACCCTTTCAAGCTGTGCACCCAGGTGCTCTAGAGGTGAGTGCAGAGTGACTCTGATGAGATGGAAGATGAAGTACCAGAGATGCACAGAGAAATATGAGAGGCAGGAGATGTGCTTAGGGATCTATCATTTCGATAGGCTGTGCTCCTTTTCTGAGCCTGCACACTCCGTATGGGCAAGGGGAAAGCAGGTGATGATGCTGGCCCACTGTGGAAAACCTTGCTAAATAGCTTTGACTCGGTTTGTCCTTCACCAGTTCTGCTGTTTAAATGCTGCAGCTCATCGGAGCTGAGCACACCTCATCAGCAGAGCCAAGTTTCCTCTTTCAGCCCCTTGAACCCCAGAAGAGTGAGCACACTGAGACGTGTAGGCTTTCCCTAAAGTTTTGCAGCTGCTGAAACAAGCATGGGCTCACCTTGCCCTGACTGACTGAACCGCCCACCCCCCTCTCCTCCAAGCAGGGGCTTGCCTGTATTTCTCTTCCTCACCCATTCCACTGCTTCAAATTTTGAGAGGCTCTATTTTACCTTTTATTTCCTAACTTTCCCTCTCTTCTGCAATGCATGATGCTGACACTCTTAGCTGTGCCATACATCTCATACCGTATTAATCTCTTCTGTCATCTGATTTTTGCATAGGAGTTGTCATTTAGAAAATCTGATTTTGCTCAGAAGCATCCAAACAAATCTGTGAGTCAAAAAGAATGGATGAGAGAACAAAAGCGAGTGCCAAGTAAGCTCCCTTTTAAGCACTTTACATACCCTGTATGAAATACCAGCTCCTAAAATTCATTTTTTGGTGAGATGACATCTCATATAATATGCTATCTTTCCATTACCCCAGGGTGACATGGCTCAGGTCTCTCAGCTAATACTTATATGCTGCTTTACCTGCTATCCCGGGAAGATAACAAATTAATTAGGTGACTCCAAAGCATTTTGGAGTGAAAGCCAGGATATCCTTCTGGTAAAAAATGTGTAGTCAGAGGTGACCAGATAACTGCAGTCTATCAGTACCAACCCAGGGAATTCAATACTGTAAATCAATAAAATACTGCTAAATCTATACCGAACACCCAGAATAATGATTTTCTCACTACTTAAATCTTTGCTATTGGCTCAGTGAGTCTGAAATTAGTCTTGTAAACTGGACCATGATTTGGTCTGGAGATTTTAAAAAAAATTCATTCTAGGACGGGATATTTCTTAAATGTCAGATCTCATTCAGCCATTTAACAAAAACATTGACCACACTGGTGGGTATGGTATAAGCTATTAACCTACAAAATAAACTGATTTTAATTAAGGCACCAATGTGCAGGGGTTTGGCTGAAGACTTTGAATATCTGCTTCAAGAAGTATGATACATTTATATGAGTCATAGGCAAGACAGGGAGGAATTTACTTCACACATTCATTTTTTTTAAGGACTAAAAATGCAGGATTTAGTTCACGAAGGCAACTTTAAGTTACCACGTGTGGTTATTACCCCAGCTTTGCTTGGAGACCTGCATTTTACAGCCTGGTTGTAGTGGCTCATATAAACAAGGGAATTCGCCTGGGGCAAAGGGTGCTTAACCTCGATGGGTTTGACAATATCTTCAGTCAGACTGTGTTTCATTTTCCCAACCACACAACAAGACCATGGCCTCATCAGGGAAGCAGCTTCTGCTCCAAGCAAGGACACATTTTTCTAGCTGAAATAAAATGATATGTCATGACTGTGTTCCCTTTACAGCATCAGTTTCTTTCCTACTGTACCTGAAGACTTAGTGAGCAATTTAATAGAAACTTTATAATGTGGGTCCTTTTTTCCTTTTTAAAGATGATGCATCTATCCTTTTTGTTAACAGATCTAGTGGAGGTACACCACAAAAAATTGTTCTTTCCCAAAGACTGGAGTAAGCCATATTGCAGCAGGGGATATTGCTACTTTAACTATGCAACTAAGGTTTCAATTAGCAACCCTGCGTAACATAGGACGAGGTTTCTTAGCATCTGCCCACTTCACACAATGTACAAGAGCTCCTAAATCAATTAGCTTACTCCAAACCCTGAAGAAAAATACCACCAAAAGCCTTTTTGCCCCACTGTTTTAAGTACAGACACTTTAGGCTTTCCATGTTTACTAAAAAAAGGTCCATGGAGGTCTGACCTGTGAATGCATTACTCTACACATTAAATAAAGAAAGTAGTATTAATTACAAAGCTGAACAGATTCTGTGACCACCACAAAATAAAATAGGCCCTTGTAACTACACAGTTGGAAAAATAGATAGAAACATTAAGAAAATACACTGAACAACAGTTAAAATCAAAGCCTACCAACCTTTCACCAGCTCAACCTCCAGGTAAACATGAGTAGAGGCAGACTTCCCACTCAGCCCCAGAAGCCAAGGGCCTTGTCCCACCCCCAGCTGAGCCCCAGGTGTGAGTGCTAGGATCCTCAGCCAGCACCCACAATGGGCGGTTTCTGCAAAAGGGCAAATGTGACACCTGGGCCAAGCACAGATGTGCTGATGCTTGGAACTGCTTCAGGAGAAACGAGAGAGCCAGCAAGCTGGAAAGCTGGGGTGACGCTGCTTGATGGCTTTTCTCTGAAGAACATGCTGCACCCATTACCACCTGTGACGTGTTTCCTTAGAACATGAATCGCTACTGAAACCCAAGTGACGTTGTAAAGAGTGAACAAAGAAACTTCCAAAGCATGTTCAGGATGCCTTACACTGGCATCTATCCAATGCAGCTTTTACAGGGCACCATCCTGGAGGAAGGCAGCCACTGGCATTTTTACTGGTTAAATGAGAAATGCGGTGTCTGTAATTCAGAGGGAGTGAGGTATGTACATACTTCTGTGCTTGTTTTTAGTATTATGCCATATGCCAAGGAAGGATGGGATTTTTTTGTCAAGGACACACCACAACTCATCCTTTCTCTTCACAAAGCTCTAACATTATTTTCCAAATCAGTTGATAGCATATTCAGTTAATCGAGTGATAGGAAATTCCTCCTAGATGGCTCCAGCCAACAAGCAGCTGGGAGCTACAGGTTGTAAGTAATAAGATTGCAGCTAAGCAGTATCCAAAGGGGCACTGCACTGGCAACCCCAACCTATGTAACAGATCATCTGGAAAAAAATGCACTTTTTGCCCAGTACACCACCTGAGATCACCACATATGTCCATGGCAAAGGAAATGGACCTCAGAGGAGCACACCCTACCCTAACGAGTGTGTGACACCACCTAAGGCAGGCTCAGGGCTCACAGGGAGGGTTCCAGGTTTCCAAGTCAGTCGTGAAAAAACAGTTTCCATGAGCACACTAACCTGCTGGGCAGAGCTGTGCAGCAGGGAAGTGCCATCATTCACAATAGCAGGGAAATAAGACAACCTCTACATTTTGCAGCCTCAATTCTTCAGCAACGCTGGTTTTCAAAATACCAAAGATACCGGGTGCAAGGGGAAGGTCTTTTTTGTGTTTACAGCTTCAAACAAAAGCACAGTGATAGGAGCCTTACAGACCTTGGATATTACATGACCTACTCAAGCACTCAGGCCCTGAGCTCTTTGTCACAAGGTCTGTGTTCAGAACAAAGCCCAGTCCTTTCAGCTCCACTTAAGTGACTCTACTAGCATCCATTAAAAGGGACAGCAAATGTTTTGCTAATAAAGACTGATTCTGAGGTGCGCTATGAATAGAGGAGAGGTAGCATAATTACATTAGTAAAGGTAACTGAGGTCACTGCCACATTGTTGTTCACTCTTTAATTTAAGCAAAAATAGGGTAAGGTGGCCATAACTGGAGAGAGAAAAAATAAAAAGACAGAAGAAACTGCTCTGCTTTTGGATGAGTCTGACTGAATGATTATAGGATGTTGGTGATGTCTAAGAGGGAGCTACTGAATATTTAACCTTAGAAATGGAAGCTTGTTTGTCTCTTGTCCTGTTAACATCCACACGTATCTTCCATTAGCTCTAATTAGGGCTAACAGGGTGCTCACTAAGTATCTCCATAATTAATGTTAATAGTAGTTACAGGCAAACGTTGATAGAAGATGAAATGCCAAGGTTCTTCTCCAGGGTTAAATACTCAGCAGCCTGTCTGTCTCTCATTTCCATTTCCTCCTGTAGCAGCTCTTTAATCAATCTCACGGATCCCAGCCAGCCTTACACACCGAGTCTTGCAATAGGAGACACGTGCAGCCACAAGTAACAGCACATGCTATTGTTTATACAAAATATAAACTCAGACACACAATACCTGACACATATTAGGCTGGTTCACGTCCGTATGCTCGCTGCTGTACAGATATTCCAGCCATGTGCTAACAGCACAGACTGACACGTCCCTTTTTCCCTCAAGATGCCCAGGCTTCACAGGGAAGCAAAATTATTTCTATCATACATTAAGATAAGTAATTTTTAATTAACAAGCCAAAGAGCAAACAGGATCATAGGAACAACCTCAATTACCCTTATTAATGCCATTATGCCACCTTTAGTTGACAGACTATACTATATTCCCAAATCAGACGTTATTAACAAAACATTAAATTTGTAAATGAGAACAGAACAATTATCAGGCATAATCAGAACAGCTATAGTAATGCACATTCTATTGTGCTTCTGGGTTGAGCCCTGAGCAGTAGTTCACGGAAAAAGCGTTAGCAGACTGCTTCCAGCCAGGGGTCATATGCTAGCACAAAGTCTCACTCTCTGCTCTCCTATCCCATCATAAGTGGAGAATATTCATTAGAATTGTGCAATTCTGTCGCTGAGTAGATTTATAAACTGCCTTTAGTTGGGAATGTACATATAAAGCCTCAGGGAACCGGAGGAATACTCTGCTGTTGCCCTCAGGAGATGCAGATACTATTTGTAGAAACCTTAGGATGTTGAAGCCTTTGCCAGGGATGTCTCAAAGAGGCAAAAAGCATCAGAAGAGTGATGGGAGAGCCTATGCAGGCAGCCAGGAAGGAAGGAAAGACCAGGAAAAAGTCCCACTGGTGCTGCCTGCTGGAGCCAGACAAGGAGCTGCGCTTGTGGAAAACGTGACTCAGGCATCTGAACCCTCCCTGCGCCCTGGTGCTGGCAGTCACTGGTCCTCATGCTCTTTGGGGCAGCTCCAGGCTGCAACACATGCAGATGTGAGTCCCACAGACAGGAATAGGTGCTCTCTATAGGGTGAGGAAAAAAAATCAATTTGTATATTTATCGACTCACCTATACTGGCCCCATGTCACATTAAAGAGGAGATGGCTCCCACGACTCCTCTTAAATCAGAACTGGAGACATTTTGGCTTTGCTATGTAAAAACAAACTTTTTTTGTGTGCTTTGTTTTCTACCCTGGGGAATTAGTGACTCAGGCAGGATGCAGAAGACTCAGGGGGATTTATTTTTCATCATGTTTAAGGAAGGTTTTTTTCTACCAGACATGCAGGCTTATTAATGCAGCTCCGCTCAGTACTAGACTTTAAATGAATCATTTTGCCCCTCCATTTTTCTTCATAAGTTTATGGAGGGAGCATGGGGAAATTACTGTTCAGGAAAGCAAGGGATATGAAGCACGGAAGGCACTATCTGAGGCATGCTGGCTCTCTGCAATGGGGTCAGAGCCAGCTGAAGCTGAAGCTACCCTTGTGATGCATCCCCCTTTGCCATTCCCTTCTCAGCCCTTCTAACAAAGGGGAGGATCTCGCACAATCCCCAGGATGGGTCCCACCCTGGGCACCCTCGCATTGCTCTTTTTGTGGCACTCAGAGCCTGTACCACATCCCTCCTCTTCTCGTTCCCAGTGTCCTCTGACAATACATCCATGACTTGCATGGAAGAACCCACTTCACTGCAGGATCCTTGGACTCTGCAATTTTGTGAAAGAGGAAAGTGTCTGTAGGGTAAAAATCTTCCCGTTTTCTTGGTCAGGTCTGATTTACCAGAGGTGCTTTGCTGTATCCACACAACTTTTCTCAGAAAAGGAACACAGAGTATTCTTTTTCATAGCTATAGGACCAGCAAATATTTTAGCTATAGGCAATCTGACCAAACACAGAATGTTTCTTCCCAAATAATGAGTTGCTTTCAATACATTTTGGATATTCATGGTATGCTATTTTTCACAATCACCCAAAAGAGTGGAAATATATTTAACAGTAGCAGAACCAAGAATGGCCAAGAATGTATTACCTGTTACAACACTGGTCCCTTTTCCAGCCTGCTCATACTCTTGGCATTTAGAAACGCACAGTGAAAAAGAAAATATAGTCAGTAAAAGTAACACTTGTAAAATTGCATTTTAAAATCAGGGTGTTGTAAAGCAGCAGCTACAAAATGAGCTGAAATCCTAAGCAATGAGTTGTCTAGACATTTTTATAAGAATTGCAATGAATGTCGAGTAAGTGTTCAAGGAAATCTGAGTTGATTGAAACATCTGACTGCTCTGTATTTTAACTGGATGGCTGGTGCTGCTTCAGCGTCTTGCCAGCAGGATGAGAAGGATATTAAAATAGGGAGCAGGAGGGGATCAGCCAAGAACAGTGATAGGATAGTTCATCTCCTCTTCATTATTTCTTAACTTAGTGAGGATGTTCTCTGGTTGTGTTGGATATCCAGTCAATTTTATCCAGGTCTCTGCAAAGCACAAACCCATGTTGGCAATACAGGTAGCACAAAGAGACGGATCATGTCTGAAGGAATTTGCTCTCACTGGACTTTTTTCTTTTTCCTCAGCACAAACAGCAATAGAAAAAGGTTTGAACTGAGTATTTTCTGTAAGACATCTTAGCCAGAAGCTGGAAACATGAGCTCTGAGATGTATTTTCTAACTTGAAATCTTTGTCTTTTTGCGTTCTGATGCCAACTCACTTTCACAGCTTTACTTTTCTATTTAGCTAAAAAGAGACTGCCTTCTAGTGCAAACTGTGTGCAAGTGGGACTTTGCACAGTGAAATCTTATGCTTATCTAGGGCTGTTGACATATGAACTACTGATACATAAACAGCTGGTTAGCTTCTGATACTACACAAAATGGAACTCAAACCATCTGCAAATCCAACTGTCTGGACAGCATTACCGGTGGTATTGAGTTTGGGGGAACTACTTAAGAGCTAAAAGCAACCACCAAAGTGATCTACATCCAGAAGCCACAAAAATATATTTATATTTATTCTTCCTCTCTCTAAAATAAAATAAACCCCAATTATAATCACCCCAACCATAACACTTCAGTTTGCAAACACTCTCAAAGCTGCAGTGGGCAATAAATCAGACATGTCACTTCCAGCAATTCATCTCTGGAGTTGGTTGCTACATGACCGTAATACATAAAGAGGCTTTTTCCTGGTGATCCTCAGAGCCAAGCTTCTTTTTGTTGGCTCTTCTTTAAACAAACACTCCTGTATATTGCAGTTCAATCTAAATCTATCATTCAATCCTAATTATTTTCCTCTAATCAGTGGTTTGAGGGTGACTTTGGTTCTGATAGGCTGATACACTGTCATACTCATTTAAAAAATTAATTCAGTGAAGCCAACTCCAAATGTATGTGCATGATGTCTCTGCTGCATTAATTCATCATCATCACATAAGTCACACTGAAGGCAACCAAGACCTTTTGTTTTTCAGGCAAATTGTCTCAAGAGAACGACAATAAAAATCAATAAGGGGCAAAAGAAGCTTCTGCAATGTCATGAAAGACCAGCAAAATGCACTGAGGCTCTGTCCAAACACAGCTGTAACATCCCATCCCTTCCACATCACTCAGAAGGATACGAGAGCGTTTTTGATAAGGCAACATTAAGGTTTATACATCTTTGATGTCCCACAGCTGGAGGGCAAGACAGCAGTTTAGTAATCCTGTACCCTTTCCCTTCCATTAATTTAAGTTTTCAATTTTGGATGGTGCTAAATATAGAAGGAGGGGTTAATTGGTCAACCTTGGAAAAATAATTATGCTTCTTTTGGCACTGCCTTTTTTAGTTGCTCAAAGGATTTAAGGCTCAATGCAATGGTAAACTCTTTAGTGGAGACTGTACCTGTGGATTCATTAAACAAAAATCTGAGACTAGACTTCAGGTTTTTATAGATTTTGGACCTGCCTGCCTGTGCTGTGGAAAAAAACCCTCCAAACATTTATTTGAAACAAAACTTGAAATTAGGTTTGGTTTTTTCATTTCTGTTTTGTTTTGTTTTTTCAATCCAGTGTTCCAATACTGCACATGTTCAATTTAATTTCTATTCCAATTACTACTTTTACTTGGCTAGAAGAAGAGGTGGTATGGCAGAGCTAAATCTGGTTTAGAACTTTCAAACAATTTTTCAATCAGAATTTCTCGCAGTTCTGTATTTGTGCTCCTATATGTTGTGAGCTGTGGGGGCTTTTTTCTCCAGTAGAGGTAGTTGAGTGGTGATAATTCCTTTCACTCTCAACAAAACTGCTGTTCAGCCCAGCCTTGTCACTCACACAAATCTGCACAGAGGTAAGAATTGCAATCTCCATTCTGGTCACTGTCTTTTCAAGTTTGTTGATACTAATATGGTTCCCAAAAACATTATTCCACTCATCATTTCAGCAGGAATCAGAGTGCAGGCTCGCTCCTCCCATCCAATTTTCACTCCAGAAATTACACAGGCCTTTCACATACTATCTCTACAAGGAAAAAAAAAATCAGGGAAGAGAAAGGGGTGTGCTTTCCCTTTTAAACAGGAAAGTTTATATGGTGTAAAGTCCGTAATCCAACAGGTTGTTGGGATATTAATACTAAAATTTGATTAAGAGATGGCATTTTATTGATACCCCTTGTTAGCATATACTTGGGTTATCTAAGTAAATAATCTGGTAAAACACCTAACAAATTTATTTATGAAGGCATGAGGAAGAGAGAAATAAACAATTTATATGACAAAACCCTGTACCAAAGTATAGCAATTTTATGCCTAACTTCACCTTCAGTAGAGAGAAAAGAGTTTGTCATTTTTACTTACAATAGACACTAGGCTTCTGTGAATAGTTATTTTTTGTGTGCATATATTCATACATATATATGCATGTATATATGTATATTTATACACACACACACACAGAGCCAAGACAAAGCAGCTTCACCTTCAGCCCAGCCTTTCAACAGTCACCTCAGAAGGAGTCTCAGTGAGCCCCATCTTTCATCCTCTGACACTCTTCATACACACATAAATAGAAACACGAAGTGCGGACTGCAACATCAGAACAACACGCTCGTGTCATCACTCATTTGCACTTGTTTTGCAGAGATGCCTTCGTAAATAATATTTTCTAAAGACCTAGGAAAAATTGCTCCACTTTTCCTGACCTTCTACTGTTTGTCTTGAAAGCCTTCAGGTTTTCAGACTTCTAACAGTTTTGTTTCTAATATTAGTTCAAAGTTTGGTGCTGTCCTCCTTCAGCAACAAAGATGAGCCAATCTTCAATGTGACTTTGCCCTGGTGTTCATTTCCCCGCCACACATACTTCATTATACTAATTTGTTTTCACATGATAAAGTTGAACGTACATATTCTTAGATCAGGTAGTATTTCTGTCATGAAAATTGACTGTGCTTTGAGCAAGAGGACCCTGATTCCTTATTGCAGGTCTTTCATGCTCTCTAAATCTAAAGGTTAATTACCACTACTGACAGAGCTCCTAAGTGCTGTTTGAAACAGCACAATGCTCTACAGATGTATACAGCAAACCCCATAGCATTGCAATATGAAATAGCCCAAATTTAAACTCACTGAGCTTAAAAATTATTTTTGACTACTCTCAGTTAGTGAAGTTTACAGACATTTACACATGTGCCATACAAGAGGGCATCCTGCTAACGATGAGTTTCATGTGCTCAGCAAAGGAGAGAGGAGAAAGTTGTCACCCTGCAGTCAGCATAGTCCCCTCTGAACACAAGAATAATGCATGACTTGGCCAGTCACTGTCACCAAGCAGTGATGTGTATGAACTGAAAAGAGCATTTTCATGTTTAAGATGAAATAATTTATTTTAAATATTCAACAGCCAGTGCCTTCCTCATATTGTACTCCCAGGGTCTCAACTCGCTGGCTCTGATTCCATGTTGCCAGGAAGGCTCCTTGTCAGCAGTTGTAGTGTGAGCAACAGCAGGAGGCTCAGAACAAGCCTGTGAAATAAAGTGCATACGCCAGGGACAGCACAGTGGCTGGTTTGCTAAGTGGCACGAAGTGCTTCGCCCTGCGGGAGCCCTCAGATCCCTGTGCTGAGCAGCTGGGTTGCACTTTTCTCTTATCAATAATAATGATAAATAATAATAACAGTAGCAAAGTAAAAGGGAGCTCTGAGCTTACAGACTGCATCAGGTAGACTTTGTGCTCCTGCTTCCAAGTGCACAAGGATTACTTTGCCCACCTCTCCCCCCACAACCTCCACTTTCGCAGGGGTGGCTGGGGGGCTGAGATGCAGGACTACCCTGTATCCAGGCAACAGGCATCCCTGAGGCTCTGCAAACCTCTGCAGCGCATGGGAGGAGAAGCTGGGACAGGTCCTTCCCCAGACATCATGGAGTGCGGGATAGAAGGAGCTTTTCCAGTTTTAAAGAATAACGGCAGAGAGTAAAGCAAGCTGCCAAACTACTTTCTGTTAATGAAAGCATGTTCCAAGGTCTCGCTGGGGCTGCCTGGTCCCCCTGGGGCTGCCTGCTTTCCCAGCACTGCTCACTGGGAAGGTGCAAAACTTACTGTGACCTTCTTTGTTCTTTCTCAGTGCTGTGTATGTTCTCACCTAGGTACACCTCTTCCTGCTGCAGGAATGTTCCAGATTTACTGGCCACCTATAGGCAGCAGTCTCAATTCCTGGGGCCATGTTTTGGCCAGGCAAAACCTACCAATGTCATGATTAATGGACATGCAGCCCCATCGCCAGGCTTCAAAGCCGGTCTGTGGGAGGAAAAGATCAGTTGAGAGCAGGTGATTCATCAATCCTTACATTCAACAAAAGTTCTTCACCGGTAAAGGGATAAAATTCTAGATTCAGGGAGATGAGTGGGAGTATTTACACTCACTCCAGTGGCATCCAGATTTCATACACAGTGCCTTGGGCAGGTTTACTCACGATGCCCTGTTCCACTCAGTTTCCAGCTTCAGCTGATGTTGAGAGAGACTGGGACAGTCTGATGGAGATTTCATGTTTGAGGAAAGACCAAAGAACACCATGAGCTAAGAAAGTTACAGGCACAAACCCGGTCCCTGAGCATCTTCAATTCTCAGATAATCTACAGGCCACTGATATTCAAAACACAAATTGCAGAGGATGAAGTTATTTGACAAAGAACTGGAAATACGCTCATAGAGCTTCTGTAGTGTTCAGCTGCCTTCCAAACAATCCTTCAAGCTGCCATATGGACATTATGTAATTGCAAGATATACAGGGAAGAATGGTCATGAACAGAAAAAAAGTATGACAAATTGATGCATGAAGATGCTCTGATCCAAACCAGACTTAATTCAAAGAAACCTTGTGTCTAGGATGAAAAAGGGGTCACAATGGCCCTTTCCCATCTTGCTTGATGCTGTGTCAGCATTTGAGGTTCTTATCCATAAACGTAATTTGTGACACAACACTGCATAGCAAACACAACAGGTAGCCTAACCTTCCTCATCAGTACTAATACACGATCCAGTCAGGATGTTTACTTTCATTCACCGTGATTAGAAACATAAAACAAACACTACCCAGAGGCGTATGAAGTGATAAAATCAGGAGCACTCTTCAGAGCCTGGGAATTCTCATGACTCCTGCTGCAATCTCAGCTCCCTGCCCATACCTTGCCTTCTCTCTTACCAACTTATACAGCCTCACTGTCTTGGCAAATAGCTTATTTTCCTTCTAGCAGTGACAGCTGTTATTGTAGGAGACAGCACAGTATAAAGTTACTCATTAAGGGAGGTAAAGAACTACCTCCCTTTGACTCCAGTTGAACTCTGGGGGAAAATAAGTACAGTTCTTCTTTCCTCCTTTGTGAGCAATGACATGGAACATCAGAAAGTACTGGCCTAAGTGCACGTTATAGAGATGTCCTTGAGGAGATTAACTCAGGGCATGAAATTCCCATCCTTTGCAGTACAAGGTGTGTCTTCCCAGCCAGCTACACCAATTTTACAGCAATTTGCTTAAATCAGAAGAGTGAGGCAGGACCTGGGTACCAGGTGTCCTGGATTTCAATCTGAGTTCACCCACTAATAGAGGAAGGGCAAAGCTTTCTTTTAAATCAGACCAGCTTTTTCCCCCCAAATTCTTATGTACATAAAGACTGTCTTGAGTCATATAAATCTTTACAGCTTTTCCCTTCCCAATATGTCCCTTTTGCAACACTGCCTCAGCAAAAGAGTTGCAGCGAAGAATTTGGAGGTATGGTAAGTGGAACAAGGATGGATAAAGGGCAGGTCAGTGATATGGCACCACTGTAAAACTGAAGTACAGGAGTCCTTTCTGAGACAAGGTGTGCTCCAGATCAGAGGTGACAGCAAAGATCCAAGAGGACAACTTAATCTTGGGCTAGGAAACCACTGAGACCTTCAGAGGACACTTCAGCAAAGCGCTACCACCACTGTCTTCTTCAGGACCTACCACTTAAAATACCCATTTAAGTGCCTTGGAGAAAATGGGCCAGATGCTTTCACCCATTGCAAAACCAGCTCTTCTACCTGGTGCTATTTTGTGCAAATCGATCCCTCATTCAGAAATTAGAAACAAAATGAGCAGCACTAAAAGACACATCAGAGGAGCTCTGATTGAGAAGAAACCCAGAGTGATGCTGATGGATTGCTCCCAGAATGCCTTTCCCTGAAGCAATAATGAAGTACGTGCCTGGGACGGAAGCCCTGAGCAGAGCATGGAAACATTTGAAAAGCTCGCCAGCACCCACAGACCTCCCTGCCTGAGGAGCATTTTCAAAATAGTTCTGCAAAGCACTACAGCCAAGGTCTCTCCTGAAAAAAAAACATTCCCTCCCCTCCCATTCTCCTCCCCTTTAAATCAAGCTCAAGCCCCAAATCTGGGAGCACCTCTGCTATGTGTATAATGGTATCTGTCCAACATTCCTCAGTAACAGGATCACTTGGGGTGGGGAGGAGAGTGCTGCTCATCCTGGGCAGGCATAGTGCAAGGGATATGGGGAAGATAAACAATGCCCTTTGGAGGTTTCAAACAGAGCCTGCTGCTGGTGCTGAAGGCAGTTATTTTAATCCTCAGCTGCAAGTCACTGGGACACAATTAAAGGGAATTAGCAAAGAAAACAATGAGCAAAGAAAACAATTCATGCCGTATTCCTTGACTTGCAGCTGAGAGTATTCAGTAATTCAGAGGTGGATGGGAAATCAGGAACAGGAAAACCTAGAGCAGACAGGCTCTCTGCCACTAAGAGAGGCAAAAGCAACTCATCAGCAGAAAGAAGAGTAATACCCTAATCATCATTTTCCTGCCAGATAAACCCCAAACTCTTTCAGAAATGGGGCACAAAAAGAAATTTTATATTAAAAAAAACCCACCAAACAAAAATTACTCTGCATCTGTATGCCCAGAAAGAACATAGCAAGATGATCAAAAGATTCTGTTGTTTGGATGACAAAAAGAAAAAAATAAAAAAACAAACCAGATGGGAAGAATTGCTTCAGTTTGAGCTGGAAGAGTTTTCTTCTAAAACAAAACAATACAAAGGTATTTCTTCACATTAATTCCCCAAAGTTTTGTTTAATCTAAGATGAATTTTTTTTTTTACATTTTCTATCTTAAAAAACACCAACTACCCCAAACAAAACACCACACAAAACAACCCAAAACCTCTTTTTATAAAATGTTTGGATGTAATTTTAATAGAAAAATGTGGGTTTAATTTTTAGATGTTAAAAAGATCATCTTTGACATTTCTAAACCAAAAATACATTGCATTAAAAAATCTGGAAGTAAATGTTTTAATGCTTACAAATATACATATATATGTAGTCCTACTGTTGATTGAAACTACATAATTTTAACTTGATTTTATGAAGATGTACTGTCTCTGTGAAGATTCTTGCATATAAAAGTTTGTGTAATTCCTGTCTTTCATAAAAATTGTCTAGTACAGAGATGTGATTCACAGACTTGATATACACAGCTGATTTCCTAGTCACAGGAAAAGAACCATCAGAACACTAGACTTTTGATCAATTGGCATTACCCTTGATCAATAGAAAAAACACATAGCAAAAGACCAAGATCCCAAGCAGCTCAGGCAGCAGTTTGGGATTAGCCTTGTACACCTAACACTCAGGACTACTGAGTACCCCTGGGGGTTTATACTGCTAGTCCTAAACATCTGGATTTACATTTAGCTAGTTTGGAGTTTTCCAAATGAGTTCTTTCCAGCTACATCTTGGAAAAAAAAAAAAAAAACCCAACCAAAAACCATTTCATCATTGCTTTTTAGACGTCACCATCACTTATCCCCGTTTCCCGAGATGACTTGTGGAGTCACAACTTTATCCACCATGTGGTCACACTAAGTCTCCAGGACAATCAGAGCTTTGCTGTACCGATCTTCAGGTATTTTAAACAACCATAAATTGTTCATGTAAGTAGTCTGTACTTACAGTCTTTACTTTGAACACTGGCTTTTGGCAGAGGGACCCAGAAGAGCGGAATGCCAACTCCTGGTTCCAATCAGTTCAGAGAGATTTGGCCCTCAGTGCTGCTACCAGATAACATACAGAATTGGGAGATGGAAAGGGAAGTGGAAAAGCAAAGGCAGTCCTGGCAAATGATTACACTTTCCAGTAACGTGATCCATACGTGAAGCCAACTCAACTTACAGGCCAATAACTTGCGATAAACTTATAGCTCCCTTCTGAGAGCTGAACACTCTTAGCAAGGGGGAAAAAAGAACAAACTTTCCTTCTTGTTAACTGAATCCTTGTGGGAGAAATAAGTTAAAGTTGAGGATATTATTTTTAGCTTTCTTGGAATGTACTCTTGGACGTACTTTGCAGCCAGAAATGTTATAAATGGTCCAGGTCAGTTTGAGGAGTCAGCGACAGATTCTGCCTTGCCAAACATATCCTCTGTATTGCACTGGGTGTCCATCTTTCTCTAGCCTCAGCAAGGGCTACCCAGACAGCAGCAAGAATGTCCAAGCCTGATAACCCTGCTGCAGAACATGGGGGAACCAGTGGGCAAGATAGCCATGAACTCTGATATCCTGTCATTAACAGCCACCAGGGAAAAGTGCCAGAAACAGTTCAAGGTGACAATTACACAAAGCTAGCTCACAGGAAAAGCTTCCTCCTACCCTCCTGGGCTCAGGGCCTGACTCGTGCCATGCAACAGGGAGGGACTAAGCCTGGTTAAGTGCCTAGATACTTTCAAATATCAAGACAGTGCTACAAATCCATCTGAAAATTAGCACCTCATTAGTGATTGGGCATTTGAAAATAAACCTTTCACAGATGTTTAAAAAAAGAAGTTTATGTTGCTTAAACATATTTCTTTGAAATATATTTATATTTGCACATGCTGCTAGGGGTGTTGGTCCACTCATACATGTGCTGTACTCCACTTTTTGGGAAAAGGAACAGCTGCAGACAGTCACGTGTTTAGCTCAAGACCTCCATACGCCAGACACTGGAAGCTAAAATACAGGCAGAGCACTGCATTATAACTCCCTCCATGTCATACAGCCACGGAATGCCTGCACGTCCTCTCTACCTCAGCTCTCCTGCCACACGCTTCTGAGGAGAACAGCCCTGAGTGTCCAGCACAAGCATGTCCAAGGCTGCTCCTGCTTTCTAATCGGCCAAGAACTGTCAACAAAGGTAATGTCTGCCAAGGATGCAACTCCCCTCCATTAGAAGGCAACCAGAGCATGAGTCATCTGACAAAGGACAAACCAGACAGCAGATTATCGTTATCATTATCTTTACTGTGCACAAGCCTGTCCAGCAGCTGACCTATGTGTAGGCTCCTGTCTCAAAAGACCTCTCAAGGTTTTGCACTAAATAGATGCATCAGTGCAAGCAAGAAACCTCAGCCTTAAAATGGGTCAGGGCATTCGAGAGTAATAATAACCTTTTTCATACTCTGCAAGTTTAAAAATCAACTAGTTTTCAATTTATTCTCTTTTTAATGTAAGACGCATAGAAATTTTTTGATATGCACTTTTACAAGTGAGGAAAGGGAATTTCTGGATTACTTCTTTCATTTTTTCTTCCCTTCACCATTTCTGTTTTGTCACAGAAAGGAGGAACAATGAGGAAAAATATGAAGATAAACCCTCCAGAATTAAAACTTCTTCATCTTCAGGTTTTTCTGAAAAGGAATGCAAAGTCCCACAAAGCTAGTTTCTACACAAAATAAAATACATTTCCTACAAGAAAAAGCTTATCAGCTGTATTAGCATCTTTATATAGATGGGGAAGGAAGGCAGAGAGGAATCAAGCTACTTCCCACTGTCAGTATGCAGTCTAGGCACAGAGCTAATAATTGAATGCAAAACTCCCCAAACCCACTTCACTACTTAGAGGGTAATACTATCCTTATTACTGATTTTAGTAGTTATCACCTTTCACTGATCCCAGCTCTTACTCATAAGCCCAAGAATAAAAGCTTCAAATACACGCACATATACCCCTCTTATGTATCTGCTTCCTGAGAAATCTCTAGAGTGAGAGAATAGTTCTAGCAGCTTTTAAACTAAGTCCCCAGCTTCACTCAATAGTTTTCAAAATGCAAAAATCAAAAGCGAATGTGCTTACGTAGGTCTCAAAATAAGCAATGCAAAGCCTTCACTGCCATTCCCAGTGACACTCTATCTCAGCCACTCCACCCAGGACGTGGCACAGCAATGAAAGGCAGCTTTGCTTTCCCATCCTGTCACATTGGGTAGACCCCATTTTCCCTTGACAAAGCACTTCACCAATGATACAGTTAGTCAAAAAAGCTTTAAATTACTCTAGCATTAGATCTCAGTGACAGGAACTGTTAGAGATATATTTCTAATGACCATTTCTTTCCTCCTCCATCACGATTGTTTCCATGTTACACAAGCTCCCAACTTCATAGGGAAACAGGCACAGCCCAAACCGGTCCCCACATGCACCACAGTTAACATCAGAAGGATTAGCTCCAAGTCTCTGGGGCAATACCTCTGGAAAGGTCAATCCACTGCTGGCAGAATCAGCTCTAGCAACATTTGAGTCCTACAGACCCATATGAGACAGAAGTGGCAAACACGTGCCACTTTGCCAGCAGCCACTTAAGGCCTGATGAGCTTCCTCACAGCACCTTTGGCAGCAGAAGAGCTGAAACCTCCCACTACCAGCCAAGATCCCAAGTGCTGCTCCTCAGAGAAGGAGCTCACCAGTGCTGCTGGCCACTGCTGAATGTTCCTGGAGCGAGGCTGAGAGTGCAGGCTGCAGGAGCCCTGCCTGCCCTTGGGGTGCAGGGCTGACCCGGCACTCACCCTTGACGCTCCTCGCTCCCTCGTTAGCGCGGGCACAACGAGCATTGGCCACGGCAGCTCCTGGGACAGTTATAATGCAAGCAGGCTGTGACCAAAACACGTGGCCTGGGAGTTTGCAGGGAGCTTGGAACAACGGCTGTTGGGCCAGGAGAATCCCATTTATCCATGCAGTGTTTACTCAGACGTCCCATGCCAGCCATGTACGTGTCAAAAGTCGTTTGCCGCTTCACCGGTAATTTGAGAAGCGAGCCCACGGGGCATCCCATACTTCCACACCACTCGCTGTGAGTGATATCTCCTCTTGATACCACAGTGGACAGCATTTAGGAGGCACCATTACCTTTCATGAAGAAAAAGCTACGTGAGTGCATTCCCCTGCTATACTGGTGCCAGCTCAAGCCCAGAGTAAAGTAAAGCCCAGAAGGCTTGCCCAATTTTATCTCTAGTATAAGCACAATTTATCATACAGGAAGATTTTCTTGGAGATTAATTTTGTAGATATTTGAGAGTAGCACAGCTTCTCCAAACAATTTAATTCACAGTCAAAAGAAAAATTAAAGAAAATTAAAAGTTTCTCAGTAAGATGTCCAATTCCTTTGGTCAATGCAACCTCCATTTACAGGCTTTTATAAAAAACACTAAACCTTTAAAAAGTCCTTACTCCATTCTCACAAAATTGCAGTTTCTTTAAAAGTTGTCAAACTGTTCAACATTTTAGTAAGAAAAAAAGTGTATACTGTCAATGCACGCACAGATAATCATCATAATAATATTGAACTATTAATATTCTACCCAAAAAAGTGTTTATAGAAAGTACGTTCTCTTTTTCCACTTCTGTAATCACACCTCTGCATAACACAGATTGAGTATTGTGACACGATTGTGGTAAATGGACCTCAAAATTTGTTGCCTCTTCTTTCTAAGAAGGAATTGGGGTTTTTTCTGCTTTATTTTTTAACAAGTTTGCAACTTCATCAGTTGTTGAACAGATTTTTACAGGGACAATCAGCAGAGCATCACAAGGAATCAGAAGTGATGGCAACCATAGGAAGCACAGCTAAAGACTGTATCCCAGTTGAAGAGGCTACAAGAAGATGCAAAAGGAAGAGTGCCCAAATCTTATGCTCACATGCACAAGCGTACATTCATTCCTCTTCTAGAGTTATCTTTTTCCCAGCTCCCAAACCTATGCTTTTCCCACTGCAGGCTCTGCCTCTGCTTTCTGGAGCCAGGGGATTCAGCCTTCTTTGTGCTCATGTTGCTCCAGCTGTTCCTTTATAGAAGTTGCTAAGTGGATGTGTTTGAAGTTCAGACTTATTTCAGAAAAGCAGGCAGTTTCTGTTCATCAACAAGCGACAGTTGCACCAGGGAAAAATAGCAAACTTCGGGAGCCCTTTTCCTGAGCTGGTGCATGTTTAGACTGACCCCTGCTACCCACAGAACTCCAGTCCCCAAAATATTGCTGCTCGCAGCCTTGCTTCCTGCAGGCTCAAACATCTCAGCTGCCTGCTGGGATATCTAGACTATGGTCATCCCCAGCAGTGGGCTTGGTCATCCAACAGAGCAGAGGAAGCTGCTGGCCCGAACTGGAGCGTGCCACTCTCTCAGCACTTCGGCTGCGAACACACATGAATAAAAGGTAGATTGTGAAGGAAAAGGGACACAGTGGGGTGCTCTGTGCCTCTGTCCCATGGCCTGAGCATCCTCTTCAGCAAGGAAAAAAAGGTGAGAAAACAAACATCATTATTATTCATTATTACTGAGTTCAAGATGCAAGAAAATGCAACATCCTCTGCTCCTGTCATAGTAGCTGGACCTCATCATTTGCTTTTTTGCTGCTTTGCCTCATCACCTGAACTAACAGAGACAAAGTAAGTCTTTTGCACAGCCCAAGGTGGTATACATGTGTACCATGGGCTACCATTTCCCTTTCGCCTAGAGCTTGCACCAGAACAGAAAAACTTTCAGCAAGGGGGGAAGAAAAAGCAACTGTAAAAAATCAATTTTTAGAAAGAATGTAGCATTATGCCATTTTCCTTATATGGCCACTGGTATCCCATGTGGAGGCACAAACAATAGCCAGCTTGGCAGGGGGTGGAGTAAGAAGAAGACTTGGGGGAAAAAAATTATATATATATATTCCCTGCTGGCCCTCACCCTCCATTTCCTCTTGGATTTCTTTGTGACTGCACTGAAAGGGGTCAATAGCTCCCAGCTTGAGAAATGCAGCTCTTGAAAGGACTATCACCAGCATCTGTATTTAGAGCATGCCTTTTACTTCACGGCCCCCCAGCTAATGCAAAGCTTTTAAAAAGCGAGCAGCAAGGTGAACTTTCAGGGTAAAGGAAAAGCGAAGAGTAGAGGAGAAACAGCAACTATCTGCCTTGGGCTTACTGACACTTTCACTGGAATAAAGCCCGACTGGCAAAGCAGGGACAGGGAACATAAGCTGCAGATGATCCAAAGTGCTACGGATCATTTCCCCTGGATTCAGTCTCCGCCTCCCCACCCTTTAAAGTACACTATGAAACCACGTGAAGCAGCCAAGCACAAAACTGGAAAAGAGTTTCAAGTGATTAAAAACAATGGGAAAATTAGCACAGGACTCATTGAGCACATAAAAGCATTTGCAATCTTCAGTGTTTAAGAATTTTGGATCTGACAAACACAGGCAACTTAGTCAAATTTTAATAAGATTAATTAACTTAACTTAATAATGAAAGACTGGACCAGTGGCTAAGATTATATTTAGGCTTTCTATTTGAGGAAATACTCCAGAAAAGCTATGGTACGTTAGAGCCAGGATTTATTGAGAGGGAGGAGGAACAGGATTGTAACCTCCACCTTCAGTGCCAGAGGACAGAGCCCATGCGGAAGGCTGGCACATGCCCAGTTTTTCAGGACCCCCAGGCTCCATTTCACATTGAAGCCTCATTCAAACCTCCAATAGCAATTATATTGCAGTTGCTTTCTGTATTAGGATGTTGTTTTTAATTCACTTTGGAAGCGGATGAATCCACGAGTCCACACAAGGAGTTTGTACAGCTCAGCTGTTGCTGTACTCTCCAGGTGCAACCCAGTCAAAACTCCATTCATCTGCTTTAGAAACGAACTGTTCTCCCTAATAAAACTTTTCCAAATTTGAGAAGCAAACCAGGTAAAATGTCACAGAAAGATGCTCTACTTTGTATTAACTAAATACAACCAGCTATGATTTTCCAGCTCCAATTTATTTGACTTTGTATTTATCTGGTTATTTGACTGGAGTCTTTTGGTAAACATTAGCAGAAGCCCACAACGTTCATCTAAGACAAGGCTGAAATTCACAGATGGAAAGGTGCAGTGGTACCTCCAGCAGCACGACACACAGCAAAAAGGTATTTCATCCTACCAAATTGTCTGAGAGAAAAGCCAAAGAGACCAGAGAATGCTCCAGAAGCACTGAAGTAAATTGCCTCTGCTAGTCTCTAGCACTGGCAGCATATGACTTTGCATTTCACTTTAGTTTCTAATCATACTATCTTTCTCACAGGCATTCAAATACATTAGTCTGTGCCTTATCAGATCCTGAATTACCATTGCAGAAAAGCTCCTAAGTCTGAGAAATGTAGTTCAGAGACATTTATGGGGCTGTAATGAGTACTGACAGATAAGCCACACTCATGCAAACACGCTCGCAACTGATGTCTGGTTTAACACAATACAGCCCTAAGCCTTGATAATACAGCATAGGAAACAGAATCCTCCCATCACCTACTACTAATTGCATCTGCAGTGGTCAGGGGTTGAAAGAGAAGTAAGCAGATTAATTCTATTAGTCTGTGCAATAGTATCCCAAGGGGACAAGGGAAAATCCCATCATTTAAATCAGGACTGGTAGACGCTGCTGGGAACGATGTTACACACTAGTAGGGGATTAAGAGTTCGGACTAAAGGGCCTCATTTTTTCTAGATCTGGTTTCCATGAGTCACAGCAATTAGAACTGCAAGACTTTTGTGTTTGTTTTTCTTGCTTACGGATGACCTGATACATCTTTCCTAGTTGAAAACTACATTATTAAATTAATTTCTTACTTAACCCCTTCCCTACAAGATACATTCCTTTATTCCTTTTTCTGAAGAAGTATTCTGTTTAAATTAAGGTATTTCCAATATAAAATTATTTTAGAACACAAGATCTAAGTATTGCTTTATTAATACCTCGTATGTATCATTTTTCTTTTTTCAGGATACTCCTCCCACGCTTTTAACCTATATTTATCTCAACCATATGAGCAGTCTTGATCCTCTGAAAGTACATATTTGCTGAGAAATGTTCCCCATGCTGTAAACACATTGTAAGGTTTCACCCCTACAGACATGGCAGGCAGTGGTGACAAAGCCCCTCTTAAGCCAAATGAATGGAAAAAGTCCTTTGCTCGATCCAGTGTAGCTGAGCCTGAGCATCAGGAGCACTGTCTGCCTTACCTGTGTTCTGCTTTGAAGGGACAGACTTTCAGGGAAATACTTGTTCTCCTCAAAAAGTCAGGCTGTACCTAACATGCATCGGTCAGGATCCTTGCTTCAGGTCTCTAGCGCTGTGATCGAGGCTGGTCAACCTGTCAGAAACAGCAAGGAAAATACATAAAACACGTACTGGGCGTGAGGAGAAGACTGCCACCTTGTTTTACTTCCTCCTGCTTGGGTAAAGATCAGCTCTTTCTTGTACACCTGACGGAAGTGAGGGGAAGCACCTCGTAGTGACCCTGCAGACGCTGTCAAGGTCCAGACTAAGGGCAAACTCTTCTTCCTTACTTTCCAGTTCATTAGGCTGACCAGAAAAGGGCTTTGGCTGGAAGGCAGGAGGACGACAGGACTGTTTCCAGCAGCATAAGAAAGAAGCAACAGAGTTGCTCTGCATCTTCCCCTCTTGCTCCTCTGCACGGCAGAGGAGAATCACACCCAGGAAAAGGTGCTGTGAGTCCCCAAAAGGCAAGTTCCAGATCAGAGGATGGAGTAGTGTGTGATAAAACACAGGTAGTTAAGTGTTTAACACATACACACATCCCTTTCTGTACTGTATGCAAGAAACATGCACACACCTGTTCATCTACTGGATAGATGTCAAAGTACAGCTTATTCTGAATGGAGGGAGCCAGAAACGATTGAGGATGAAAAAGAGGGCAAGGTGATGGAGCTGAGAAGCAGATAAGGATGGGAGGAAGACACCAACAGGTGCTCAAGGAGTGAAAACAGTAAGGCAAGCAAAAGAAGGTAAATCAGAGCCTGCAGAGGGGCACGAAAGGCCAGTGGGAGAGGAGAAGGGGTCATGCCAGATTGTGTCTGTTTTGTACTTGCAGAAATCAGCCAGACACGGGGCACAGAGGTGGAGCCATCACTTTAACTGAGCGATCGCTCCCTAACAGCTCCTCTCTGGAGAGCAGCAGCGAGTCTGGATCTCATTCTCCCTGACAGCTCCAGTTCAGATATGAAGATGGCGCCATGTAAATCCATTTCACGATATTAATTCTCTCCTCTCTAGTCTACCTTGCTGCTTTGCTTTCTTTTGAAGCCCAAATCCTCTGCCCTGCCCAGCCACCCCAGCATCTCAGGATCAATGCCAACTGTCCACATGAAATATCAGGTAGCATCTCTGACGCCCTGCATCACACAAGGCTTAGCACCTCCTTCAGGATCAAGATGAAAAGCTGGGAGAGAAGGTCTTTTCACAGCAACTCCACCCAGCAGCCCCATAAGACAAGGAGACAGGCGGGCAGCAGGACATGTCAAACTCCCCTTCTCTGTCATGCTGCCTGAAGATGACAGCCATACTGAGCTGAACTACCATTTGTCAATCCAGGGATTACACAGCCACCTACAAGCCAGGTGGAAAGTGCTAATGTTGCACCAGGCCACATGAAAGGAAATTCCTCCCACGCACAGGGTATCAGCCCTCTGTCAGCAGCTCCCTGCTCCCCAGCACACAGGCGTTACTTCACACTTTCCCAGGACGAGGGAGAGGGCTCAGTGGGAACACGGGGGCACTGGTGAGGAGTGCCCTGCACCCTGGACATTCATCTTACATGCAGCATCGTCTAGTGAGCAGAGCAGGGGCTCACCAAAGTGGTACTTGGGCAGATGCTCTCCATGCCTGTGTCTCCATCAGAGAGACACTTTCAGCACTTTCAGCTGTGGTTCATCCTTCCATAGGTGTTTGTTTACAAGCCTGTTCTCTGCTCTGCACAACCTGGCATCTCAAATACACATATACCAGCCATATCCCTGTTTCTTTGAAGTGGAAGGACAAGTATTTGAGAGGTGCAAGTGCTTGTATGTAGAAAATGCATATGTCCATACACTTTTGCACAGGACAAAGTGCCTGCTGCCTAATAAAAACATATCCTATTGGACACAATCCTAGTCCTTTCAGACATAAGGTATTGCGTATTAACTCCCAGCCTTTGAAGACAGTGAGGGGGGGGAAAAAAAGTTTATTCAGGTTTGTAAAGTGATCTAAAGCCACAACATGGAAAGTGTCACAGGTAGGCATACAGAGAGTCATCAAAAATTTGATTCAATGGCATCTTTAGTAGCAATTTTCTCTTTCCATTATGGAAGAACAGTCCTGTCCATGTAGGCAAACCCCATTCATGCCCTATCTGCTGATGCACCACTGTGATCAGAAGCAGAGGGCTCTAATACATTTAGGGTCACTAATAATGTATTTTGTCTTCTGTGCATGCTTGCTCACATGAGAGATTTCAATCACCTCTATTCAAGGAACATCAGAAACACAAGATACATCAGGTCATATAAATCCTCCTCTCCAGTGGAGGATCATGCCTCTCCCCTCTGCTTTGTTTATATGTAATCCAACTGAAAGTGTCTCAAGCAGCCGGAATATATTCTCCCTTCTCTCAGCAGACTCCAGAAAAGTCTGACGGAGAGCTGTCTTCAAGACTTGTTGCATGCATAAAGAGTCTGTCTGGTTTGTTTTTTTAAAAAATGTGATTCCTTAGTATCTCACCAGAGCAAAAGCAGTAGCGTGTGAGAAATGTGAATAAAGAAAATAAAAAGCAGGCTTCTTCTCCAAGGTTGATGCAGAGGGACAGAGATGGGCAGCAGCACTAGACTCTCTCTAGCCTGCAGGTGAATTTTCAGTAGAGGAGTAGGCCCAGCGGACTACGGATCATGTGGGCTCAATACATTTTTAATATGAAAACAAAAATAAACAAAAGCTTAATGTGGAATGTCTCCTGGTTGTTGCCCTGGTCCTACATTCTCTCTAATCAGTGCTGGCTGCTATCAGAGACAAGACCCTGGATTAGACACGACCTGACCCGGACCAGCAGCTCACGGATGCTGCTCCCACAGCGCTGCACCGAGCCCCACACCCCTGGGGCTTCAGACTCTGCAGCTCCTGGGTTTGATTTAAGGGGCAAAAGTGACTCTGCTGGAATTTATCTTTTTAAAAATTTTTTCTTTTAAATCCAACCCTGGTCACAACTTCCTCCCCGCCTCAATGTTCCTATGCTTTGGAGCCCCAATGGTGGTATATTTTGCAAATGACATTCTTTTCCTCCTTGTATACTTGTACAGTCACACACATGGAAGTATAAAGCCGCTAAATCAAGCATAAGCAACAAGAGTTTGCACTACATACTGACACAGCGATCAGAAGGAACACAAAGCATTCCCATTTAACATTTTATGCATCAGAAATAACACCAAAACAGATGTAAACCAAGCCAATCCCTCACTACTTAACATAATACAAACCTTTGTGCATTAAATACAAGTGAAAGGAAGCTGTGGAGTTGGCATTAGCTTGACAGATGTTGAGGTGAGCTGCACCAGAACTGAGTATCTCAGCCTGAAACAGTGCATGTTAAAAAGGCATCTGCTTATTGTTTGATATATGTATTTATTTACACAGACAGCTTGCTGACATGCTGAAAGGTTGGGGAGGGTGGTGTAGGCTGGCATTTTAAACTCTCAGCAGGCATTCAGCAAGTGGTTTGTTATCCTTTGGTCACGTCACAAGCTTCCATTTTATTGCTGAGTGGTGGCAAAAGGGGGGAGCAGGGAAGGAACCAGGATCCCCGCACTGTGCAGACTTAACTCCCCTCCAGGAGCTAGCCCTTAGCACATGAGGCAGCGTTTCCAAGCTCAGCCTCCACAACCATGTTGCCCTTAGGGCTCACCCTCCAGTTTCTGGGGCCTCTGTGCCTTTGATACAGACATGAGAAGAGTCTCTGAAAAGCAAGTCAAGCACAGCTCCTTGTGCATAAAAAGAGATCTTTTTTAACAAGAAAGAAAATTAATTAAGTGGGTAAAATCCCACAGGTTGGAGCAGCAGCTGAGGAATTATCTTTCTATCAGGTTGGTAATGAGGACTAAAAAACCTCACACAAACATTAACAGCTTCATACGAGCTCATTGGCATTTCAGATCAGATGTGAGGTTTGGCATTCCCAGGAGCACCAGATGCAGCTCCAGTTACAGACCAGACTATGGGCAAAATGCAGGAAAAAAAAAAGAAAACAGTCTTGTCAAAATGTCTGAAAATTAAAGGTACATATCTATCTACATAGTAACTTTTTCCCACAGAAATTATGCCCAGGGAGAATGTAGATCGCAACATCCAATGCCTCAGGTTGATCTGACTCACCTCTGAAAACTGAGTTTGGATATACAAGTGTGTGTGGGAGTTATTCAACATGCTGTGGGGCACAGCCAGCACACATCTAGGTGCACATCAAATGACATGATCAGACACTGGCCAAATCCACCACCTCTACCCTACTGAATTAATAGAATCATAGAATATGCTCAGTTGGAAGGGACCCATCAAGATCATGCAGTTCAACTCCTGGCCCCATGCAGGGCATCTCAAGAGTCAAATCATGTGCCTGAGAGTGTTGTCCAAACGCTTCTTGAACTCTGTCAGGTTTGTGCTGTGACCATTTCCCTGAGGAGCCTGTTCCAGTGCCCAGCCACTCTCTGGAGGAAGAATCCTTTTCCTAATGTCCAACCTAAACCTCCCCCGACTCCGCTTCATGCTGTTTCCTTGAGTCTTGTCCCTGGTCACAAGAGAGAAGAGATCAGTGCCTGCCCCTCCACTTCCCCTTGTGAGGATGCTGAAGACCACAATGAGCTTTTCCCTCAGTCTCTTCTCCAGGCTGAACAGACCAAGTGACCTCAGCCACTCATATGGCTTCCTCTCCAGACCCTTCACCATCCTTGTAGCTCACCTTTGGACACTCTTTAATACCTTAATGTCTTTCTTACATTGAAGCACCCAAAACTGCCCCCAGCATTCGAGGTGAGGCCTCCCCAGTGCAGAGCAGAGCGGGACAGTCCCCTCCCTTGCCCGGCTGGCGATGCTGTGCCTGATGCCCCCCAGGACACGCTTGGCTCTCCTGGCCGCCAGGGCACTGCTGAGTCATAATCCACTTTCTGTCAGCCAGGACCCCCGTGTCCCTTTCCTGTGGCACTGCTCTCCAGCCTCTCATTCCCCAGTCTGTCCACACATCCAGGGTTGCCCCATCCCAGGTGCAGAATCTGGCACCTGCCCTGGTTAAACTTCATATGGTTGGTGAATGCCCATCTCTCTAAGCTGCTGGGTCTCTCTGCAGGGCCTCTCTGCCTTCAAGGGAGTTGACAGCTCCTCTGAATTTAGTGTTGTTGGCAGACTTACTTAGTATTCCTTCAAGTCCTGCATCCAAGTTGTTAATGAAGATGTTGAGGAGAACTCCAGGGATGGAGCCCTGTGGACCTCCACCAGTGACCAAATGCCAGTCTGATGTCTCCTCATTCCCTATAAGTCTGTGCCTGACCTGTGAGAGCCAGTTGCTCACCCATCACATGATGTGTTTACCCAGCTGTGTGCTGGATGTTTTGTCCAGAAGGATAATGTGAGAGTACCAAAAGCTTTGCTGAAGTCCAAAAACATTACATCTACTGGCTTTCCTAGATCAGCTAGGTTGGTTACCGTATTGTAGAACAAAAGCAGGTTTGACAAGCAATACTTTCCCCTCATG
>VWZW01003562.1:484540-498724 GCA_013397115.1 Edolisoma coerulescens | reverse complement strand
GTGATCCGCTTTCACTGTAAACTCTGTGAATGCAGTTTCAATGATCCTAATGCCAAGGAGATGCACTTGAAAGGGCGGCGGCACAGACTTCAGTACAAGGTAGAAATGCTAATGCTTCTCTCTGAAAATCAACCAGATATAAGCTAACTGGTTGCCTGTTCTTAGGTTTAAAGACTAGACAAAAGTAGGCACTCTGAGTAAACAGCATTTAAAAAAAGAGAAATACATTTCTTAGGCAATATAGCCTTTAAAGAATAAGGCAAATGTTACTTTGGTTGGGGTTTTTTAAAATGTTTGGAATGTTGCTTGTGGTACAACCTATGAGAGCAACAATAGGTTCTTTATGTTGCTTACCATGGAGTTTAAAGAGAATAAAATAGTATTGCTCACTGTTTTTGTCAGGATAAACAACACACACTCTTTGTGTTGCAGATTTTTTAATGATAAGTGCATTTGTGCAGTTCTAAAACTGCATTTTACTCCCCTTGATTTTATTGTAGATGAGTAGTGTATGTTAAATATGTCAGAACAACTCTGTAATCTTGAGATGAGGACAGGAAAGCCACATTTAATTCATTATTTTTCTGCTCTAGAAAAAAGTAAACCCAGACTTACAAGTAGAAGTAAAGCCCAGTATTCGAGCAAGAAAAATTCAAGAAGAGAAGATGAGGAAACAGATGCAGAAAGAAGAATACTGGAGAAGGCGAGAAGAGGAGGAACGCTGGAGGATGGAAATGAGGTAATGCATTCTGTTTCATGAATGAATGTGACAAAGCTGGTGTCAGATTGTCTGAAACTAAACTCTATAGTTACTTATTTTAAATACTTTCAGGAACTCTGTACTGTCTTGTTTTAAATTGTCATTCTCTCTCTGTTGTTTTTGTTTGTTACTGTTCCATCCTTCTGAGGAATGCAGAGTTAGTAGAATTACTTTGCTATAAGTCCAAACCTACTTTTACAACAATATTTCATGTTAGTTACCCTCTGTTCATTGGTATTTGCTTATGACTACTAAAAGTTGTTGAGGGTAGAGAAGAATCTCTCTAGAGCAATGGCAAGTATTAACCGTTGTATAGAGAGAACACTTTGATTGATGCACTTCAGGCGATACGAAGAGGACATGTACTGGAGGAGAATGGAGGAAGAGCAGCATCACTGGGATGACCGTCGCAGAATACCAGATGGAGGGTATCCTCATGGCCCTCCAGGACCTCTAGGCCTGCTGGGAGTTAGACCTGGAATGCCTCCTCAACCCCAAGGACCAGCTGTGAGTTTCTTAACTTGAGAAAAAAATTAAACCATTCTTACCAGCAGGCACAGTTAAGAATTATAAATTATTCAGTGCTACTTCACTTGTCTCCAGTGTTTCTTAATAAAGGATTTGGAAAAGTGAAGAAGAAATTATATGCTAATGAAATGGTGTAGGTGGACTAGTCTTCCAAAATAAGTGCAGTGAAATGACAAGAGGATGCTTCAAATACTGCTTCTTCTAAAATACAAGTCATACAGATTTTTGTACCTTTTATTTTATTTGATTGCATTATACAACATTATTTACCTAATTGTGGACAAATGTATGGATAAATAGTGGCTGGATCATCAGTCTTGGAGAATAATGCTTAGCGGTGCATCATACTCTAGCTGTGTGGAGTGCAGTACCACATGGGTTGATCCTGGCATTAGTCTGATAAGCACCTTATCAGTGATCTAAAAGGTGATGGAGTGAGTGTACACTCCTGCGGTTTGCAACTGGCATGAACCTGCATTATCTTGGGTGGGGAGAATAGCTGATACCTTTGAGGGCAAGGCCGCCATCCAGAGGGACCTATAGGCAGGCTGTAGGAATGGAACATTACGGAATTCTGCAAGAACAAATGCCTAACGCTGAATTCGGAAAGGAATAACCCCTTGAGTTGATAGAGGCTGGATAGCAGCCCTGCTGAAAGGGATCTGGGGGTCCTGGCAAACAGCAATTTCGGCATGAGTCAGTAGTGTGCCCTGACAGCAGGGCCAGCAGCAACCTGGGCTTTAGTAACAGGAGCATAATTAATAGATGAAGGGAAGTGATCAGCTTTCATTAGACGCTAACTGCAATGCTACATTAAATTTTGAGCTTTTCGGTAGAAGATATATAAACCATAATAGGCTCAGTGTGGGGCTACCAGGATGGTCAGGGGTCTGGTGATGCCTTTTCCCTAGTTCTAGAATTAAGAGCTAGACACAGTTAAGCGATAAAAGGGTTTTTACTTCGCTGTTTAATAAGGATCTTTATGGTGCAAAAGTTTGTCAAGGTGGAATACACAGAAATGCACACACACAATATATCGTGTATTTAATTTTCTAGACCTTGCAAATTAGCATATCTGATAAAGATTCCCCAATGAGAGGCTTAAATGAATGGCGTGACATCTCCCTGTTCTAAAGTGTTCCCCCCCCAGATAGGCTTAATCTTGGTTTACAGAATATGTTCTAGAGAAGGTCTTGCTTTTTCAAGATAGAGTAAGGCTTTCTGGCCTCCAGCTGTGAGGCCTTTAGGATGTCTGGTCTTCTGGCCTAGCAGAATACCAGGACTATGCCAAGATATCAGGCTTAAAGAATTACAAGTATGTGTGCCAAGGATACTGAGAATACATAAAAGGTGTGTAAAAAAAAAAAAAAGGCAAAAAATCATCATGGCATCACTGGAACACGTGCCCTGTGAGGAGAGACAGGCGTCTGGGCTTGTTCAGCCTGGAGAAGAGAGAGCTTCAGTGGGATGTAATAGCCTTCTAATAGCTGTGCATTTTAAAGGATATGGAGCCAGGCTTTTTACAGTCCTGAGAGGGTGAGATACACCCAGCTTAAGCCAAGACGAAAGAGGTTTAGACTGAGTACAGGAAATCGTCTTTTTTTTATACAAGTGTTGTGCAGCCTCCATCTTTAAAGGTTTTCAAAAACCAACAGGCTAAAGCCCTTAACAACATGATGTGGTCTTACAGCTGACCATGATTTGCACAGGAGATTGGACTAGATGACCTTCTGAGGTCCCATCCTGTGATTGTATGAAAGCAATCATGGATGCTTTATTTTGCAGCAGTATGCGAGTATTTCCCAGTTGACAGAAAGGCAAGAGATATTAGTGTTGGGGAGGTACCTCTGATCTTGGGATTTGGCCTTTGTTTAATTTTGATACATTTCATGTCTTTTCAGACATGATTGATTGTGACCAGTGTAGGCTGTTGAGGACATTTCATGTTTTGTTAAATTTCAGTGATGTGAGGTTTGAATATTCTGCTCCTTATTCACATGTTTGGGTTTTCATCATTTTGTCTCATTTGTGAATTTGGAAGTGCACCCATGTTTCAGAAATACACTTTTTTGTGTGTTCAGCCTCTGCGCCGCCCTGACTCCTCTGATGACCGCTATGTGATGACCAAGCATGCTGCTATATATCCAACTGAGGAGGAACTTCAGGCAGTCCAAAAAATTGTTTCTATTACTGAGCGTGCTTTGAAACTGGTTTCTGACAGCATGACTGATCATGAAAAAAGCAAGAACAAAGAGGGAGATGACAAAAAGGATGGCAGTAAAGACAGGTATTTTTCTTTATTACTTTTTAAGAATTTTATTGTTTTTCTTTCCCCTGTTACCAGTGCTTCCAGGATCTCATCTCTTTGGGGTTTTATACAGTGTTTTGAAGTCTCAGAAGCATGTGGAATACTATTTTATTTCACTTTTCTATCTTCAGATTATTTTTACATTATTATTTTAAATGCAACTTTTAACTATAATTCACAGAGCTTTGAAAGGCGTTTTACGGGTGGGCGTTTTGGCTAAAGGTTTGTTACTCCGTGGAGACCGAAATGTCAATCTTGTTTTGTTGTGTGCTGAGAAGCCCTCCAAGACGTTACTCAGTCGTATTGCTGAAAGTCTCCCTAAGCAACTTGCAGTAAGTAGAATTTAGATTTTTGGATTTGAATTTTTGTAAAAGTACTGTAAAAATCTGTCCTCAAGTTAAATGTCTGCAGGGCTCACTGTGCTGCTACATGACATAGCTCAGGTTCAGCTTCTTTCCATTTTCTAAGTGTTTTCATCTGAATTCAGAGACTGCTGAATGTTCTGCTTTCTCTATATTGTGTCCATACAAGTGTGTGCTCTAGCAGTGTAGTATCAATCACCATTTAATAGATTTCATTTATGTGGGAAATAGAAACGAGTACAAGGAAGACCATTAATCAGTTACTGGCAGCGATAGAGGTAATTGTGCAGCGTTACAGCACGCCTTCTGCCTCAAGGTCAAAGTTCTCCATTAATGCCAGTCTTTTGTACTTATATCTTGTTTCCTATTTGTATGTGTCAGTGCTTTATCATTCACAATTAGTTAGCTAAGTCTTGTGTGGGTTTTTTTGTAATTTTTACCTTTAGAAAAGCAAACATGCAATCTTAGACCATTCAGTGAAATTAATATAGTCCGTTTGCAGTATTTCCACAAGAAAGTATAAAATCTCTGCTCTCTGCTGAACAAACCTATCACTATAGAGTGCTTGTCACAGCATTAATATTTCAACGCAATCTAGTAAAATGCTTGACAGAATCACTGGCATGGTAGAAGCTTTAGCAGGATCAGATTAATTAGAAAAGAATCTCAAGTTTGCTCTTGTTTGAAGTAACAGAACAGATTTTAAAAATGGACATCTTGATATGTCTTTGTGGAAATGTTCACTTGTCCACGTATGTGAAAGAAGGTCACAGAGGTGCCTACAGCTTCCTTTTGGGGCTATTTAGAATTATTAAATAAAGTTGCAAAAAGCAATTCAAAATAACCACTTTGTTAGTTACACTTACTTTTTTTTTCCTGGTGCTTATCTTGCCCTTTGTTCTTAGCATGTTGTGATACCCAAACACAGGATGTATTGCATGTACCTAGCAATACCCATCTGTAACTGTGAGCTTGAAAAATAACCCCTTTTTAAAGGCTTCTATGTTCCAGTGAGAAACACCCTGCTGATATTTTAATTGGCACTGAGGCTTTTCTTTATCTCAAACACCATCAAGATTCTCGTTATGTAATTGTCTTGTTAATTTCCTTTCTGGGCAGTTTTTTTTCTTCTGACCTCTTGGTTATGTATTTTCATTAATAATTTGGAAACAATATGAAAGTCCACATATAAATATATCTTTGTAGTGTGGTTTCTATGACTACACAGGTCTCTGTTTCATATAATTGTGTTTCTGTCTTTCTGTTAAAAAATGACTATGTTGGAATCCTTTTTCTTCCTCATACTTTTACTGGCCACATGCTAACAGAAATTTCTATTTCTTGATATTTAGGTAATAAGTCCAGAGAAATACGATATCAAGTGTGCAGTCCCAGAAGCAGCAATAATTTTAAATTCGTGTGTGGAACCCAAAATGCAAGTTACAATCACACTGACATCTCCAGTCATTCGGGAAGAGAACATGAGGGATGGAGGTTGGGNAGGTTTTTGGGTTTGAACTGGGTCAGTATTACCATCACTTAGACATTCTGAATAGCGCTACTTAAAATGCACTTTTACAGTACTTTTGACGGTAACAGTGCTTCTAACTTTAAAAGATTATGCGATTTTTTCCAGCTCTCTGAGGTTGTTTTTTGGTCTGGAGTGCTTTTTGAGTATATTTAGGCTCCTGGTATTACAATCAGTCTTCTATCCAACTGGCAAACCCAACTAGTACACTAAGAAATGGCTTTGTCGTTGTGCCGAAGCAGAAGGTGGAGCTTGGGAATCAATTTACGTTTCTGAAGTCCACAGTTTCTCTGGTGCCAGCAGTGTTGCTTTAGGGTCTGTTCTGTAACACTTTCAAAGCTCCAAAAGCTTTTAAGCCAACAAGCATGATTAATGTCTGCAGTACATTGGTTCTTTTTATTTACGGGTCAGATAAAATTAACTTTTGTTTCCTTTTAATCCTGTATTTTCATAGTTGAAAGAGATCATAGCAAACAGGGTTCTGGTGTTTGACAGTGAACCTACAAATAGGAAATCTGAGGCTGTTTTAACACTTCTCGTATACAGGTTGAAAGAAATTGTATGTGTGTATGTATACATGTGCTTGTGTATATACGTATTTATATAAGCCACTGAGGTTTTTTTTATATTTCATCTCATCATTACGTGTCCTCTAAAATACTTGAGGTTTTTATATTGCATTAGTAAGTATCCTGTAGTTGTGACTAGTGCATTTATAAGCAAGCTACATTTACAAAGTCATCCTACATAATCAGAAAGAAAAATTTCAAGATGCATTCTGTGGTTTGGATGACTTCCAAAGAGTCTTAGAGTGCTTTTTACACTACAAGATTTTTAAGCTGTGCATATTATTCCTAGCTATAAAGGCTTTGTATGTGTACTGTCACACCCAACCAATTTTACTTGGTTTTTGACAATCTGAACAATCAGTGTAACATGGCTCTGGGCTGAATCCAACTTCCCATATTATTTAACTTTATAAAGAATGCATTTTATTATTAAATTCAACTAACCATTTAATGAAATTAACCTTAAACACCGTGTTTATTTCTTGATCTAATGTGCAAAAGTGCGGTATTGATTCCTGCTATAATACTCCATTTCAACTAAATGGTTTCTGGCCCAAAATTCTATGATGTGGACTAAAAATAAAATTTCAAATTACTACCGTCAGTCCCCTAAGTTATGCCACCAAAAGGAAACAAATCTGTATTTTTGTCTGACCCACACTTGAGTTAAATTATCTTTGTGAGTTTATTCACTGCTGAATGCAGTACTGCCTCTAGGCAAACAAAGTCAAGTTAGATTTCTCTTCAAGACACTGAGCAGTATAAAATGGATGTGCAGAAAAGTTCACTTTTGAAACTGGAGCAAATAGAAGACTGAATTGCCAATTATTGCAGCAAAGAAGTTCCTTATTCCGAAGACTGCTGCTTATTTGCTGCAGAGTAACAGTATGTGTTTGTGTTTTCCTTACTGCAGCTTCTCATGCTCTGTGTCTTACACTGGTTTAAAGTTTTCATTTTCCCTAGCCCGCTTGGGGAGCTAGTTCAGGTGTTAAGGAAGGCTTTACCGGAAGAACCAGTCTGAGTAAAGATGCAACTTGAGTCTTGCATGTGGAGTAGAATCATATTTGATGTATTATTACATGATAAAAGTCTAAAAAAATAAACAGTGAAATGAAATTGTTAACCGCATAGCTACTGTTCCTTACAGTATTGTGCGTTTGACAGTTGACCGAATCTGATACATTCGAAGAGCGCTAACCCAGCTGTGGAGTCTTCCTTCAGCAAACAAAGTGTACATACTTACAAACACATCTCTGTGTGCGCGTGTGTCTTTTTTATCCGTAGCTAACAGCCCCGGTCCAAAGCCTTCTAGCAGAGGGACTTGATTCCTGTCAGGGGTTGCTGCCAAGACATCGGAAGGATTTTTGACCAAGGTTTTCTAAAGCTCAGTGTCACACCTGCCATGCTTTACAAAGGAGGGGTTTGGATGCATAGTCCTAGCATCTGCTGTTACTTTGTGTTTGGTTTTTTTTTTCTTTTCGTCTTTGTCTCTCTCCTAGAATGAAGCAGTGTTCACACTAGTCTTATAATAGTTGACTGGATAAAATGTATTTTACATAATAAAACTTGCCTAAATTGACATACCTGTTAACTTTTAATGAAGAGGTAGTGTGGACACAGCACGTCTAACTGACGATTAACCCCTTATGTTTAGGCTAGTAATAAGTTATACAGGGTAAGAATTCATGCCCATATTCTGTAAATTAATTCAGTTTTGTCTCAGTTTAGCAGGGTGGTAGGTTAGGCATCTGATTTTAGTTAAATAGTCTTTAAGGGGTTAATCCTGAAATGTGAAACATATGCAAAAATCCACAGAATAAATATTACAGGAGTTCCTTGATATATTTTTTCAGTCAATGTTTTCTCATTGTGGAGTACATGCCTCAGCAACTTCTGACTTTCAGAGTCTTTTTAAGTTCCAAGAGTATTCTTATGATAGCTATTAGTAACCCATTTTAAATCAACGTTTCCAGCACTGAGTAAGAATCTTTTCTGTACATTTAAATTGCGATTCTTCTCAGTAAAATTATTTTACAAATTGAAAGCTTTCAGAGGTAGAAGTAAAGTTTCAAATTATTCAATGAATTATTGTGCTACAGTTTGCACAGTGTCACCTATTTACATATTAGTTTAGAAGAAAGTAAATAATTGACTGATTAGGCTATTGGCCCAACAGCACATATTTTAATTTTTAATTTCTCGACCTTACTTAGCCGCTTTTTCCTGTGGTGGGTTTTCTCAGGATGTGCTCCTTGTCTCATGTATCCGGGTTGTACTCCTTTCATCACTTAGCTTTAGCTGGCACCCCTTTTGTATAGGTTTGGATGGGATTTTTTTGTTGTTGTTTTGTTTTGGGGCTTTTAAATTGGTTTTGTTTTAAAAGAAACATCACTTTAAACATTTTCGCTTGCTCTGTAATTACCTTGTTAGTGAAGATTTTCATCTTTCCACTTTAATATATAGCCTGTAAGTTGGAATATCTGTGTGAGAAGCTACCTATGTTCTTCTCAACTTTGCTCTTATGAAGTCTTCACATTTTTATCTCTGTGTAGAGCAATAGGATTATCCTATGAAAATGCTCAAATCTTCACATTAAATTTAGTTACTGTATTGCAAAGTTATACCACCATGTTAATTCATGGCCTTTTATCTCTGTATTGTAAAGAATCTCACTAGTTTACTTTTGTGGTTTCAGAGCACAATTTCTGCAACATTCCTAAAAGCTTCTCATTGTAGGCATGTTTCATGAGGCTCATTATTTTTTATTTTATTTTATTTTATTCCCTGGCTTACCTAAATTTAGATCTTGGAGGAGTAAACTGTACTGTTCCAAACAGCCAGCTCCTGTGAAATGTGTGCCATTGAGTGACAGCTTTTTGTTTCATCTTATTTGGTGTATATCACCAGTTATGCTACCAACATATGTTGTGACTCGTCACAATAGCCATTTTCATAATGAGTAAAAAAATAACTTCTCAAGGTGATCATTAATCTAATTATATCTATACACTTTTCACATAACCTGAGGATACCATTTCATGTTGTTTAGTGGTTCCAGTTTCACTGATGAAACCACTTGTGTGGTCTCTTCATTTTTGGTAGCAAAGCAGTCAGCTTGGTAATTAAATTTTTTTCTGAACATTTAAATATGCAAGATCTACTATGTTGTCTGCATTTGTCAGACATTTTGCTTTGTTTTTTAGACTATTCCTTGCTTTTCTTTATCTTGCTGGGTCTGTGTAAAGCAGTCCCTTTTTAGGTCCTTCCTTGCATCCTAAGTGTTGCTGGAACATATATATTATGGGCTGAGGAAATTTATTTATACGGGTAAGAGAGAAGGTACTAGAAAACAAGGAACTCTGTAATATTGAAGAACATGTCACATTCCTTTAGGCAGGTTTTCAAAGCAAAATAATTTCAAGTTTAAGGCATGATAAAAATAACATCATTACTAAACATTTAGTGCCTTTAAGATTCGTTATACTTAGTTTTTCTTTCAAGAATAGGTCCCAAATAACACGTGACAATTAAAATTTAAAAGAAACGAAGTTTGAATGTTTCTACTTGGTTAAAGTGGATTTTTGTGTTCCTTCTGTCTTGTGTTCTCTGTGCTGGTGCACTGTGTCCAGCCATCCTTCCTTCGGTATTTAATTTTAGGGGATCNCGGAACATCATTTTACTTTCTTCTTGTAGCCTTATGAGAGATTAGTTCAGTTGCAATATAAATGTTTAACTGTGTGAAAACACTCAGCGTTGTTCATGCTAATAATACTTAATATTTCTCTGGTCCCTAAATTTAACTGTAGAAGGTTGAGTATGGAGGAGCTGCTTTATGCAGTTATCGCTCATTTGACGTCATTTTTTTTTCTGGTCATTGAGAAGGCGATGTTGAAAGCTTGACTCGCTTGGGGTGATCATATGTTGTATATTTGTTATATATTCCATAAGGCTGCAGAGTAACTTCGCTTTAAATAATGGAATATGTGTTTAAAGCTTTGTGTTTAGATTTAAGACTTTTTTTCCTATTTCTTTAAGTGCATTAAGTGTAGGGAATGAAAGGTGAGAAGCAACTGTTTGGTTTAGTGACTTTGCATTCTGGCAAAGGCACAGTAAAGAAACCAAACAGATTCCCTTGACCTTTCAGTCTCTATACCTATTTCTTAGATCTTTACTTTATCCTTTTTATTTCTAATATAGAAAGATACTGTATTTATTGTTACAAATGAACATCGGTCAAAGTGTATAGGGGATCAAGAAATGTTATTCTTGTATAACCTGTGCACTTTGATTTCTACCACCTTAAATTACTAACCCTGTATAAAATACTGCTGTAAATGGCAGCTCACGGAATAAAGTTGTAGAATGATTTGTTTCAATCTTGTATCTGAGCTTCCATTGAACAGTGGTGTTTTAGTCTTTCAACAAGTCCTGTTTGCTATAGGGGCAGGGGTTAATTAATTTGATTTTGTATTGCTCTCAAGGCTAGAGCTAATGGTCTGCAGTCCTGTGTGATTATCATACGTATTCTTCGTGACCTCTGTCAGCGGGTTCCTACTTGGTCTGATTTTCCAAGCTGGGTAAGTAATGTGTTTTTTTAATGACTCTTCTTAATAAATATGTTACTACAAGGAAATTACAGGGAAGTGTTAATACAGTTTTTAAATTCAGACTTTTTCAACAAGTAATGCAGGGTTTTGTTTGGGATTTTTGGTGGGTTTTTTTGTTAACAGATACTCCAGATTCCCTCTTAAAAATACAGTTTTCTGGGGTTTTGTCATTCGAAGCTGGAAGTTACTATTTTTTCCAAAAGGAATTTTCTTGTTCTTTTCTCTTCTTTGTGGGTAGATTCCTATTCTAGGTTTTAGCATTTTTTTCCTTTACTCTGTACAAAAGAACCTACTTTTTTCTAACTTTTTTACTCTGAATTGCTTGGAATTTGATGGAGCTTATTTAAAATAATGTTGGCTGTGCCCAGATAGTTCTGTGATAACAGAAAGAACTTGAAAGAAAAAATCACAGTAATTCTTATGATCATTAATATGTCCCTTTCTCAAGGTGAAATACTACAGTACTTCAGTACAGCCTGTAGTTGTGTCATGATCATATTTTAGTCAGTGTCACTTAAATCTCTGGATTTTATCAGGTCACCTCTCTTAATTCTTGCAGTTAAGTCTTCTTGGAGCATTCCTTTTGCATTGACTATCTTATCTCTCCAGGAGTGCAACTTGTGCTCCAAATACTAACAGGTGTAGGATCTGTAGACTGGACAAAGTTAGTCTGAAACAAATACCTGAAACATGTTTTATGTGGAAGTAAACTTAGCTCTGACTGTTGTGTTTTGCAGACCAAATCCAGTTGCACTGTGCTGCTTCCTTCTCAGTTTTGGCAGGAAGAGCGCTAACATTGTCAAAAAAGTTTGAGCAGTTGACTTTATTTCAATGAGAAATGTTTTACAACTCCACTAAGTTTGCAGACCGTTTTATTAAATTACTTCTAATAATATTTATTGCTTCTGGAAAGGAAGTGGAGCAGTGATCTCTGCTTTTTTAAATATTTAAAGGTAAAAAACCTAGTGCCACTTTCAGTACTGCATTCCACGGAAAGTACACTAAACAAATACAGCTTAAAAGATGCTAAGAAGTGCCCTCTTAATATCACTATGATACTGAGTTGTCAGAGAGTGAACCCTGGCATACTTTTCTGAAAGTATCCTTACAACTATTGCAACACAGAGCAGGCACATGGGTGAGGAATGTGGTTTCTTAATTCTCACATTATCTGTTCCAAGACACATCCAGAAGGGAAGAGAGGTATGAAGCAGTGTGTCAGACCTTGCTGTTTCTCCGTTCTCTCCAAAAGTGATTCCTGATTTGCTCCTGGTATCTGATGCATTCTCAGTGACATGGATCAGCACTGAACTGTAGTCAGCTGTTCTTCTGGCCCGTAGGAAGAGTCTTACTGATAAAAACAATGACAGAATGAAAGTGGTGATTTCTGCCAGTTCAGATAGAATTTCACAGACTGGAGTAATACAGTTTTCTGGATACAGACCTTCTCCTGCCCTCTATACTATAAACCTTTTACAAACCAGATGACAGAGCTTTTTTAAAAATAAACATAAGTAGTTGTAAAAATAGAAGATATTAGGAAGTCTGAATGTTCACAGTAGGAGCACTGCATGTGACTTAAAGTAAAAACTACATTAGAAGAATTTTGTCAGGTTCCTACACATTGTTCAAATTTGAAATTCAGCCTTTTGTGCATTTAAACACCAGGATATCATAATTCATATTTTCCTAGGATTGAGTTACAGACCTCAGTATATTGTATGAGGATCCAAAATAACTAGATTTTAATAAATGCAAATCCAAGATGTGCTTTTTTTTCTTTACTGATGCACTTTGCTTCCTACTTGAAAACAACTAAATTACTGTTGCCAAATCCTGACTGATACAGTGGGAGTATGGAAATAACATGCTCAAGAATTGAAATCTGTCAGTTAAATGGAGCTAAAATAGAAACGAATGGGCACCCTTAGTGAAGGATTGTGATCAGCACTGCCTGTAGTTACTTTCATATATCAGAATAAATATTTACACCTGGAAAGGAAAAACAAACTATAGCATTTGAACAACTGTAAATGTGGTGAGGACAAGGCCCAAACAACAAGTGCCTCCAAAAACCATTGTTTGAGAATTAAACTTGCCAAAGAGGTAGCAGTGAAACATCCATTTAATGCTGGGAAAGAATACCAGGGGAAGTTAGTCTTCACTTTTACAAATACTTGTATAGGTTCTTCTTGAAAAAAATAGTGTCTAATAAAAGTAACCAATGGAAATATTCACAGGAAAAACACCAGAATTTAAAATAGAGCAAATTATTTAAGCCATTTTAACTAACATCAAATAATGCATACATTTCAGAAAACATGTTTATCATAGAGGTTTTTTTACACTTGTTTAACATCTGAGTTAGTGTTGGTTGATAAACAGGAGAAAAATTTCTGTGAGCTTCAGTTTTGCTAAACTGAAGGACTAGTGAGGATATTAAGCATTTTAAGAACAGTAAATTTTTGATGTTTTAAGTTTCTGTGCTCTTGTAGAAAAAAAAGATTTTATTTTTCTATAGCATCCTGTTTCATTAGGTGTACTGCATACTGTATTCACGAGACTGACAGAATCGAGTGTCCCACAATGTTTCATACTCCCTAAAATGGCTTGACATGTTGTCTACCTGTGTGTGTAGGCTACTACTGTATAAATTCCTACAAAATTACTGAATGACTTGTGGTGGGAAGAAGCCCATCATAGAATCACTGAATTGTTAATTAGAAAAGACCTTGAAGATAATCAAGTCCAGTTGTTAAGCCAGCACCACGAAACCGTGTCCTTAATTGCCATATTCACTGTTTCGTGAACACTTCCAGGGATAGTAACTCTATCGGCTCCCTGGGCCGCCCGTTCCAATGCTTTACAACCCTTTCAGTCAAAAATTTTTTCCTAATACCCAATCTAAACCTTGCCTGCTGGAACTTGAGGCCATTTCCTCTTGTCCTATCACCAGTTACATGGGACAAGAGACCAACCTCCACCTGGCTGCACTGTCCTTTCAGGTGGTTATACACCCCTGAGCCTCCTTTTCTCCAGGATAAACACTCCTAGCTCCCTCAGCAGTTCCTAACAGAACTTTGTGCTCTAGACACTTCCCAGCTCTGTTCCCCCCCCTCTGGACACGCTCCAGCACCTCAGTATCTTTCCTGTAGTGAGGGGCCCAAAACTGAACCCAGGTTTTGGGGTGTGGCCTCACCAGTGCCCAGCACAGAGTGACAGTCACTGGCCTGGTCCTGCTGGCCACACTGTTGCTGACACAGGCCAGGATGCCTTTGGTCTTCTTGGCCACCTGGGCACACTCCAGCTCATGTTCAGCCACTGAAAACCTGCACCTCCAAGTCCTTCTCTGCTGAGCAGTTTTCCAGCCATTCTGTCCCAGCCTGGAGCTGCTGGGGGTTGTTGTGACCCAGGGGCAGGACCTGGCACTTGGCCTTGTTGAACCTCACACAATTGGCCTCAGCCCATGGACCCAGCCTGTCCTGATCCCTCTGCAGAGCCTTCCTGCCCTCCAGCAGATCA
>VWZW01003562.1:466402-484109 GCA_013397115.1 Edolisoma coerulescens | reverse complement strand
CACCTGGAAAGGAAAAACAAACTATAGCATTTGAACAACTGTAAATGTGGTGAGGACAAGGCCCAAACAACAAGTGCCTCCAAAAACCATTGTTTGAGAATTAAACTTGCCAAAGAGGTAGCAGTGAAACATCCATTTAATGCTGGGAAAGAATACCAGGGGAAGTTAGTCTTCACTTTTACAAATACTTGTATAGGTTCTTCTTGAAAAAAATAGTGTCTAATAAAAGTAACCAATGGAAATATTCACAGGAAAAACACCAGAATTTAAAATAGAGCAAATTATTTAAGCCATTTTAACTAACATCAAATAATGCATACATTTCAGAAAACATGTTTATCATAGAGGTTTTTTTACACTTGTTTAACATCTGAGTTAGTGTTGGTTGATAAACAGGAGAAAAATTTCTGTGAGCTTCAGTTTTGCTAAACTGAAGGACTAGTGAGGATATTAAGCATTTTAAGAACAGTAAATTTTTGATGTTTTAAGTTTCTGTGCTCTTGTAGAAAAAAAAGATTTTATTTTTCTATAGCATCCTGTTTCATTAGGTGTACTGCATACTGTATTCACGAGACTGACAGAATCGAGTGTCCCACAATGTTTCATACTCCCTAAAATGGCTTGACATGTTGTCTACCTGTGTGTGTAGGCTACTACTGTATAAATTCCTACAAAATTACTGAATGACTTGTGGTGGGAAGAAGCCCATCATAGAATCACTGAATTGTTAATTAGAAAAGACCTTGAAGATAATCAAGTCCAGTTGTTAAGCCAGCACCACGAAACCGTGTCCTTAATTGCCATATTCACTGTTTCGTGAACACTTCCAGGGATAGTAACTCTATCGGCTCCCTGGGCCGCCCGTTCCAATGCTTTACAACCCTTTCAGTCAAAAATTTTTTCCTAATACCCAATCTAAACCTTGCCTGCTGGAACTTGAGGCCATTTCCTCTTGTCCTATCACCAGTTACATGGGACAAGAGACCAACCTCCACCTGGCTGCACTGTCCTTTCAGGTGGTTATACACCCCTGAGCCTCCTTTTCTCCAGGATAAACACTCCTAGCTCCCTCAGCAGTTCCTAACAGAACTTTGTGCTCTAGACACTTCCCAGCTCTGTTCCCCCCCCTCTGGACACGCTCCAGCACCTCAGTATCTTTCCTGTAGTGAGGGGCCCAAAACTGAACCCAGGTTTTGGGGTGTGGCCTCACCAGTGCCCAGCACAGAGTGACAGTCACTGGCCTGGTCCTGCTGGCCACACTGTTGCTGACACAGGCCAGGATGCCTTTGGTCTTCTTGGCCACCTGGGCACACTCCAGCTCATGTTCAGCCACTGAAAACCTGCACCTCCAAGTCCTTCTCTGCTGAGCAGTTTTCCAGCCATTCTGTCCCAGCCTGGAGCTGCTGGGGGTTGTTGTGACCCAGGGGCAGGACCTGGCACTTGGCCTTGTTGAACCTCACACAATTGGCCTCAGCCCATGGACCCAGCCTGTCCTGATCCCTCTGCAGAGCCTTCCTGCCCTCCAGCAGATCAGCACTCACACCCAACCTGGTGCCATCTGCAAACTGACTCAGGGTGCTCTTAATCCCCTTGTCCAGGTCATCAATAAAGTGCCCTCCAGCAGATCAGCACTCACACCCAACCTGGTGCCATCTGCAAACTGACTCAGGGTGCTCTTAATCCCCTTGTCCAGGTCATCAATAAAGATAAACAGGACTGGGCCCAACACTGAGCCCTGGGGGACACCACCAGTGACCAGCTGCCATTATCAGTATTCAGTGTTAATATTGCACCACCTTTCTTTTTACTTATCTTTATAAAATAACTGAGGTTTCTTTCCATTTTAACTGAAAGTGTTGTATGATGTATAATGTTCTTCAAAATTCTGGATTCAAAATGCTCTCCTGAGGAACAGTAGCAGTCTTCTTCGGTCTTAGTCCATCTTCTAATTTGGCTGAACCCTCCTGTTGTTCTTCTAGGCTATGGAGTTGCTTGTGGAAAAAGCAATTAGCAGCGCAACTGGGCCACAGAGTCCTGGAGATGCACTGAGAAGAGTTTTTGAGTGTATATCTTCAGGAATCATCCTTAAAGGCAAGTTGCATTTGATCCCTGTATGTATACTTATGCTTAACTAATCTGTAATCTTGCTTGAAATAAGGCAAAGATGTGCTGCTAATTAGCCTGATTATTGTAGGTGGTCCTGGCCTTCTGGACCCCTGTGAAAAAGATCCTTTTGATACACTTGCTGTAATGACAGATCAGCAGCGAGAGGATATTACTTCAAGTGCACAGGTAAGAGAACATAGGTGTGAAGTAATTAAATTTGATGGATGGTTTTGTTTTGGATTTTTTTTAATGGAGCTTTATATTGGATGTGAATTTTCTTTTCTTAGAATGTAGTCAGATCTTACCAGTCTTAAACTAGCCATTCAGCATGTCATAGGAGAGGATGTATAATAGTGTTCATTTTTGCACTAAAATAAATGTATTTTCCTGAAAAATTTGTAGCATTCTCATCTATATCTATGTATCTAGATCTGTATCTATATCTGTAAACAGGTTCACTCTACAGCAGTATGTTACTAGATTGGCAATTACTTTGACATGTAATATTTTATAAATACATCTCTGTAAGTTTCATATGACAGTATTAACCATTCATGCTTGCAGTTTAAGAGGTTACTGCCTCTGCCTCTTCATTTGATCCTTTTGCTAAATGATTCCTAATGCCTTACATGACACACAAGCCCAGAAGCTCAAACACATGTACATTATTTTTAAGCTAAGATGCTCTACTTACAGAAGGAGCAAATGTGACAGACATCTTATTGTGTTGACTTTGTTGGAGGAAAGAAAGACGAGATAATTAAAGCTAAGGGTAATATCATACATCACTTATGCTCTTCCTTAATTGACAAAATGCTCAGAATGGACATTGGTTTGTAACACAAGTAACTTTTTTTTACTGTTTTTCTAACTGTTTTTCTAGTTTGCGCTGAGACTCCTTGCATTCCGTCAGATACACAAAGTTCTAGGAATGGATCCGTTACCGCAGATGAATCAACGCTTCAACATCCATAATAATCGTAAAAGGAGAAGGGACAGTGATGGGGTTGATGGGTTTGAAGCAGAGGGAAAGAAAGACAAAAAAGATTATGATAACTTTTAAAAATTTTTGTTATCATTGCTAAGATTGATGGTAATGAAAAATCCATTTGTTGCCTTGCTTTTACTTCATTCATAATGATGTCTGTTTAAAACATCCAAAACCAGCTGGTGAATTAGATTTGGAAGAGAACAACCTAGCTCTTCTGTGAGATTCTGAATATTTTAATTGGATGTACTGTACCAGACAAATTATGGATGGAAAGACTGCAAATGGAAACTGTTGTCATAGGAAAAAATAGTTTTCCCTCATTGCATTTTCCTTAAATGTGTTGCTAATTTTAGTATCTTTTCTTCTTTTTTTTGTCTTTTTATTAACAAGTGCATTGTCTTCCTATCTTGGCTGTGTTTAATGCAGCATTTGTGCTTCTGTTGCTATGTGTATTTTGACTTTTTATTTAGAAGTATTTTTGTTTGCCTTTGACACTAGTTGTATGAGTTACTTTGTGTTAGGTAGGAAAACCGTTCCCCTCCCAATTAATATTTTACAGAATTTTTTTTTTCTTTTTTTGTAAAGTGAGACTGCAGGATCATGTTTTTTTCTAAATGTGAAGGGGTTACAACACATAATTGTCCTGCCATTTGAGTGCTCAGAATTAAATGTTTTTGCCAATCTTGTGGCATTTGTCTCCTTAGTGTGATATAACGGTGTAATTAAGACAAATTTGTGTTAATCTAATCGAGTTTGCTGTTAGTTGTGCATTAGCAGTATAAAAGCTAATATATACAGTATGGTCTTGCAACAGTTTTAAAGCCGCTGCATAATTGATCAAAGATTTGCATGATGGGTTGTTTTTTTTTTATAGAAGGGCTTTTGAAACTATTATCTTAGGTTAAATGCGTAGGTCTTTGTATGATTGACTTCGTGACATAGCAAGGCCAAAAAATAACTTTCTGAATTTCTTTTCTCAACAAGCAAAGGTGGGCATTTTCCATTTAGACAAAGTTAGTCATTCTTTTCAGTCAACTTTGTCGATATGGTATTAATGCCTCTCAGCCCTTAAAATAAATGTTTGTCATATCAGTGCCTGTGAGGTTATCCCTTATATCTGTTCCTGTATAAACTTTATGTGATTTTTTTTCAGTAATTCAAATTTTAAAAGTGAAGTATTACTGAAAAGTGAAGGTTATCAAAGAAAAAAACCCAGAAAATTATTTGCTGTGGCCATAGTGTATGCTTATGTCTCTTTCAAAAATCTAAATATAGCAGTGGTGTAAGTAAAGTTACATCATACTGTTGATGTATGCTCTGGTACACAGGTGTGATTTGTTGTCACAGCACTACAGTGGAATACACAAATAAAAGTTAAAATTTATTAAATGACTAAAGTTCATTACACACTGGAAACTGAAGTTTCACTTACTCTGTTAAATGTGTATAATGCTTTGTTGCAAACCCATAAAACACAGATTAACATAGACTAACATTCCGGTAGCTACTTTATATCGATGGCTGTAGGAGAGTATCACATGTGACAAAGACAATTTGTTATTTCTGATACCATTTATTAAGAAAAATCCAACTTCTGTTCCATTTCAAGGTCGAATTTATCTTGGACCTTTTTAATAAGCAACTATTGGAGCAGGGGGGATGTTTCTGTTCCCAGCATCTACTGCTAACCAGCATGGGCCTATGGAATAAAAATACAATATTTTAGAAAAATAGAGGGAATCTAAAGACTTAAAAGAAAAACACTTAATAATAGTGTTTTGTGAGCATCAGAGTGCAATTTTCAAGGGAGTGATTATAAGGGGTTAGCATATTAAAGTAAAGCTTTCTCACTGTAGGAAAGCTTTCTAAATAATTAGAAATATGAAAAGCAGAAATGCTTTGAAGTTACTTTAAAGAAATTACACTTATTTCATTGTCCAGCCTTCATGCATAGCTCCAAGCATATGCTTGTTCTAGGGGATATCTTGCTGCCATCGTGTCTCGTTAGCCATTACTATTTATTTTGAAAGCTACAGGTGCTATTCATGTAGCTAGTTCAACTCCATACCAAAGTTTCTTTCCTCATAAGGCAAACTTGTCTATTCAGGAATGTGACCCTAAAATACAGGATTAAAAAGGTCAAAGATGTATTTTAGATTTTCTGTATTTTTGTTCTACTGGCTTTTAGCTCCTAACCAGTTTCTGGATCTTTTGAAATATTGTATACTTAAAGTGATTCCACATTAAATATGAAGCTGTGACCATGATTTCTGTGGTGTGTGGTGAGGGGTGACTTTGCAGTTTGTTTCTGGTGTTCCTGCCCATTTTAATGGATAACTGCTGACTCTTGTAAACAAATCTAAGAAGAATGTAAAAACAAGGTTTTCAAAAGTACAGTGCTAGCTTTGACTTCAAATACTACACTGTGCACTTAGGAAGGCGCAAAACTGTGACTAAATAAGCATTTTAATACCGTGTGTTTTGGTAATGGTAGCAGTTTACTAATAAGCACTGTTTGCATTTTTTATTCAGCAGTGCTGTGTGTTAAATCCCACAAACACTGTAGTCCTCATGCACAAAAGAGAAACGTACACAGGAAGGATATTCCCCTCTGCGCTCACCTTAGAGGAACAGTTTGTGAAAACATGAGCTGTTCTATTTTGAAGCTTTTATGAACTTTGACTTGTCTTCCTAGTTCATGGGTGTGTCCTGTCTGTGAGCAGCGTGGCTTCACATGGATTCTTGCATAAAGGTACTGCTAAAAATTAAAGTTTGTTAGACACAGTCCATCAACTTCTTGCCCTTCTGTGAAATTCTAGATGAACAGTTAAACTTCCAGAGCTACTGAATATGATGGGTTCATTTGCAGCTCCTATTTTTAGACCTTTTAGTACTTAAAATTGTTCTGCCTAGAAAATTTTCAACAGTTGGAATCAACTTTAAATATTCCTGCAACAATTTGTATGCATATTTAACATTCTTGTTGCTGGTTGAATATCTGCTGATCATTAGTCTGTTAAGTCATCACACAATGCCGAATTCATTTCTTTATTAAGCAGTAAGATGTGTTCGGACTACCCAAACAGATTTGAATAGCATAGCATTAATAATGGGGGCAAGTAGACACAGACACATGGCTTTTTCCACTTGAATTTTAGTTTTACAAAGTATAATAGATTCAACAAAAATATCTGTTTTCCTTCCATTTTTTGGGGTTTTTTTAAATGACAGCTGTAAGCCAAAGAGCCTTCTAGCCAAAAAGGCTAGCAAATTAAATTTCTCCTCAGAGATTCTTTTCTAGATCTTCTCAGATGATCTTTTTCTCCTTCAGTGTGGTATTCCTTAGACTTTCAAAAATGAAACAGATAGCTGGTCTTTTTGGGGAAGAAAAAAAATCCAAGGAATGTTGTCTATAGACTTAGTGCAGCAGTTTTGATTTATATCCAAATAAAAATCAGGCTTCATTCTGTAAGTATCTGTTAATCTGTATTCTTATATTTTGTTCCACTTTTTCATTTGCATTATGGAAGTCTGAGAGAAGCTTGCTGTTTTTTATTGACCTTTCTGATTGTTTACAGTTTTCATTTTAAGAAACACTGCCCTAATAATACTCAACAAGTGTCCAGTTGCTACCAGGATAGAAGTCACTTTTTCAGGGACTGGAAGCTCTTGCTGGGGATCTTGACCCTGCACAGTTTGCACACTTTCCCACATGTCATGGTCTTACCAACCTGTGTTGGTAAGGGTCATCATTTAGAGACATCTTCAATACTTGTGTTTTCTTAAACTGTTTTGCAAAGCCAGGGCCACTAGTATTTATTGGAGGGTAGTTTAAAGCCTATCAGCTTGTAGAGGCTCAGCCACTAGCTTACATACTTTCACATACATTCTGCATCAGCCCTGTTGGAGGTTGATACCCTAAATCAAAATAAACATAGAATGGCATCAAGAAAACTTTGTGGATTTTGTGAGTTTCCTGTACTTAAAAATCTAAGACTGCAGAATGGAGTAGCTGACCAAGAGAAAATAAATGCCTTTTTCTACAGTAATAAGGTTACTTTAACATTAAAAGTGAGACAAAAAGGCTCTTGTTTCTACACAGGAATCACAAACCTTGCTCCTTATATAACCTCTCTTTCCTTTTCTGCATGCTCCATCGTGTTTGTATCAATAGTATGCATATACGATCAGACTATGTAAGACAGCCTTCACTTCTGGCACACATTTAAGTTTGCCAGTAATTTTCTGGTTATACAAGTTAATGAACAATATGGGAGACATGAAGGTGCCTGAATACAGGAGTTCACTGTCATGTTGTACATGCTCCTGGGGTATGTGCTGCTCCAAAAGGGGATGGGTCTCTCAGAGGTGCAGGCCCACAGCTGCTAGTCCCACATGGGTATCTCAGCACGGCTTAGAATGTCCATGCTTAGGTAACTACTACATTTTTTCACACATGAGAGAAAAGTGTGGTACATTTAAGAACTGGAGCCAGAGTGATCCAGGATGTTGCCAATATAGTCATGTGAAACTGCAGCTTCAGGAAGGTGGGATAATCATTGTGGTATCAGCAACAGAGTGAGCTTGTCACAGGAACTGTCTGTGATAATTAAATGCCATCCCAGTTTCTACCAATAACTTCAGTAATTTATTTTAGCATGTTTTGTAAGTGGAAAGGGAATGAAATACAACAGAACAGACCCTTCCAGTTGAAAGGGACCTACAGTCATTGTCCAGTCACCTGCCTGACCATTTTGGGGCTGGCCAAGTTCAAGCACATTGTTAAGGGCACTGTCCAAATGCCTTTGAACACTGACAGACTGGGGCATCGACCACTTCTCTAGGAAGCTTGTTCCAGTGCCTGACCACTCTGTCTGTATAGAAATGCCTCCTAATGGCCAGTCGAAAGCTCTCCTTCCTGGTGCAGCCGTGAACCATTCCCTCACGTCCTGTCCCTGGATTACAGGGAGGAGAGCTCAGCAGTTCGCGGTGCCGTTCCTGTGCTCAGGAAGCTGCAGAGAGCAGCGGGGTCACCCCTCAGCCTCCCTTTCTCCAAACTGGACAAGCCCAAAGTCCTCAGCCGCTCCTCACAGGAAGTTCCTTCCAGCCCTCCCACCAGCTTTGTTTCCCTGCTCGGGACACATTCAAGGACCTTCCCATCCTTGTCCACCTGCAGGGCCCATGCTGAGGCCGCCCCAAGGCTGAGCCCAGCGGGACCATCCCCTCTCTGGGCCGTTGTGCCGCGCTCGGCGCTCCGGGATGGGGTTTGCCCTTGGGGCTGCCTGGGCACTGCTGACCCACACTGAGCCCAGCACCAACCGGCCCCACGTCCCCCTCTGCAGCTGTCTAGCGGCTCCTGTCCCACTTCATACCTGTGCCAGGTGTTACCCCATCCCAGGTACAGAATCCAGCATTTGAACTTGTTAAATTTCACTCAAAAAAGAAACAAAAGCAAAAACAAAAAACCAACCAACCAACCAAACAAAAAACCCTCCACCAAAACAAGAAAAATGGTAGCAGAAAGAACAGAACTAATTAAATGCATCCAACTGAAGAAATAAGGGGAGGCCATTAGAGAGCTACAAATCAAAGGTAAATTAAAAAGGAAAAAAATGTTTCGTCAAATAGTCAACAATAATCAACTCCAAAAATAGTGTAGGAAGTCAAAGAGAAAGACTGTTTCATCAGAGAGACCAGTGCATGACTGGCCACTCATGCAGCAACTGCAGCACTCCACAAAAACATAGAAGAAAAAAGAAGTTCCAGGTGATTGAGGAGGTTGAGATCAAACTGGTTCAGGCCAGTTGATGTGAGGTGTTAAAACATGTTACGTGCTATGTACTGCAAGTGTGCTGTGGGAAAAGGTGAAGGGAAAGCTGTAGAGAAGGCACTGGAGTACTGACCTTTCATGCATCTCTCCTGCTTCAGAAACAGAACTACATCTGGAGTCCATGCCTTTCTCCCCTACACGTCAATGGAGAGTGTTAAAGAGCGTGTGAGGACACTTCTCCAAACGCTTGGAAACCTAAGTGAATGTGCCACAGCCAAAAAGGAAAGTGTGGTTTTATACAGCAAATCCACAGGGCTGTGTTTGAAGTGTCCCTGTGTGCTCCCAGCAGCAGAGAGCGCTGTGTCCTCAGCAGCAGCTCCCATTGGAAAGGCAAAGTTCATTCTCACCTTTCTGTGACAAGCACGAAGGGAAAACTCTCATGTTTCAGCTACTACAGTGTTCCTCTCTATTGCCAAAGAATACATTTTAAAATAATTTAAAAATAATTTTGTAAGGATGCACCAAAGTCGTCATGGTAGCAAAACCCCAAATAAAATCTGCTAGTGAATTAGAAGACAGCTGTGGTTAGAAACACAGCCAGGACCATCTTGCGAATAAATTAGAAGTAAATATTTTAGGTGTGTAAAGAAATTACACAAGTCAGAGTAGGCATAGCAGAAGGAAGAAGAGAGATTCAATTTTGAGTCACTGGGGGCTGCAAAGAAGACATTCTGCAAGGTAAGGATTCCCACTGAGGAAGGCAACCTGAGAAAGAGGTTATAAAGGAAGATAAATGGTAAGATAAAATGTGTGTCAAAAGACTGTATCTGACAAATCACTGAGAACAGGAGGAGAGGGACATTTCAGATAAAATTCTTGTGTGAGGAGGTAGTGTGTGGTTTTGCTTTCTTGTATCCATTTCTTAAGGAATTTCTTGCAGCTGCTGCCAGGGGTGATTTCAGGGCAATGGATTCAAGGTAAGCATTCCTTATGTGACAATGGTAAATCATAAATCAGGATTCTGGATGCTTTAACTAACATCCCCAGCATGTTCTCCAGCATATCCAGAGGCATAAGATGTGCCAATTTACAAGCTATGGGACCAGTTCCGAGCTCCTGTTACAGGAGCAGCCAGGGCCGAAGTGTTTCCCAAGAAGCTGTGATGCAGTCAGAGAACACAGAACTGAAACCCAAGGGTTTGGGACAAAGTCCACACAATAAAATTCTGCCAGTCCTCTGCTGTTTTATATATTCTCACTGAGGAAAAGTCCCTCTACAAATTTCACCCACACATCAGAAAAGAAATAGATTTAAAATAACTTATTTCCTTGGAAAAACCTGGAGTTCTGGAAGTGCAGGTGACTTCTGGAATCCTCAGGAAAAATGTTTCCATATACCCATCTGACATTCAGGCATGCCAAATTCCCATACAGACATCAGCATGAAATTTTAATTCTAGCATGAATGCATTTTAATTCTATAACATTTTGTCAAGAAACTTTCCAAGGGCCTGAAGATGAAAACCACAGCACTTCCAGAGAAAAATATTCTCATAAATCAAAAACATTTGCTAACAGGGAAAAATACATGGATTTATGAGATTTCTTTTACAAGATTTGCTGCTTCTATAAAGTTTGCTGCTTCTATAAAGTTTGCTGCTTCAAAGACTCGTTTGTCTTAGCCAAATAAAAGTGTGCCTTGCTTAGACAAAGGCCTTTTAGAAGTCGGGGACAGTAAAGGGAAGCTAAAGCCAGCCTCTAGACTCATGTTTGTGTTTTGCCATGAGTTTCTGCTAAAGAGCATGTAGCTTTCCTGAAGGGGTAGGTTTGTGCCTGTTTCTCAGATTATTTGGGCTGGATTTTTTAGTTGCAGCAGTTGTATGGGAGGTGGGGACAACAGCACGAGCTGGATGGCTTCTCTCATTACCTGACGTCCATGATTACTGACACACACACAGGCATTTTGCATTAGGAAATCAAAGCCAAGAGTATGTCGAGGGCCTCATGGGCAAAGTAAAACAAGCACATTTTTTACTGCAGTCATGCACTAGATACAACTTTCACGACTAAAGGAAAGAACAGAAGAGCCAGGACACAGCCAGCAAAAACGAAATTTCAAGTCTGTATATATCCTTCCCAAAGAGAAGAGGTTACAGGCCTCATATTGAGTATCTCTCCCCACGGATATGCTGGAGCTGACCTGTCCTGTACCCTGTAATTTGGACACTGGATGTTTCTCACTTGCTTTGCTTTGCTTCTCCTCATGCCCAGCAGGAAGAGTCCTGCACAGGACCAACTATTTAACTAGATGGACCAGATTCCTAGCTAGTGACAGATAGCTGGACATCTTTCCCAAGGACTTTTCATCCACATAGCTTTCGAAGAAGTGACTTGGGAAGAAAGAATCAGGGCTGGCCAAGGACACCTTGGCAGATTTTTTCTACCACCCAGCTCAGGAACTGGCATCAAATTGGGAGCTGAATGTTGCTTTTTTCTTTCGTGGGGTTTATTCCAAGACAGAAGGGTCAACTTGTATCCTTTGATATAGGAGGGCCACATTTAGATTTATCAGTCTTGTTATCTACAAGCTCATGGTCCTTAGGACCTCCCTTTGGACTGCAGGTTTAGAGGAAACAAGGGTGAGAGGAGAGCCCTGACTTAACTTTGCCTCACATCCCGCCATGATGTAGGCTTTTTCCTCGTACAGATGGGGTTTGGCTCATCCTTCTTGTACTGCTAAGGATAAGAAATACTCAGCCTGAAGTAATTTCTGTTCACAGCCTTTTGGAGAATAAAATAAAGAAGCTCACCACACGACAAAGAAGTCTGTGTGCACCCACGAACAAGTAATTGTGTTTGCTTCAAAAGAGCTAAAAAAAGGTGGGGAACTTCCCTAGCCCTTGTATTCTTGTTTGTGACACCCATGCTTTCCTGGGTGAGAAGAGTTATTAGTTCACTTCCTCCTCTCCCACTTGTAGCTATTAAGAGAAGGTGATTTTGCTATTCGATGTGAGGTGCTTTGTTCCCTGAGTTTTCACAGCTCTCACAGCAGTATTTTGTTTTCCATCCTCAAGTTTCAGACATGCAATTCCCAGCTGCGTCTCTATGACTAAAGTAAACACTCTGCTCCAGGGGGTGTTCTCAGCAGTTAATGCCACTGTCCCGCTCTTCATGGTGTAGTTGTTAATTTGGTCTTGCACTCTCCTGTGTGCATGTTTTGGCACTATATGCCCCGAACGGCAGACGACCCTTCCTGGCTAGGAAGGTTAGGAAGGTTAGCTCTGGAAGGCCCAGCTAGAAAAAAAAAATTCAGCAATTAAGGGATGGACACAAAATGGCACCGATGTGTATTGCTACCCGTGAAGGAACTGCTGTTTGCCATGTGAGTCATGATGTGTGACCACGTGGGACATCCCAGATGGCTGTAGTTAAGGAAAAGAAAAATGCATCTCCTCAACCACCTTCAGGGAGGAACTGGGCACATGGTGTCTCAGGACTGAGACGTGGGATGGAGCAGGAATCAGAGCCACATATTTCAGCTGAGGAAAGCTGGAGTAGATCTGCTTTCCCTTTATCCGGAGAGATCCACCCAAGATCTCCCCAAAGAGATTAGGTTCTCACAACAAGGAGTAGAAAACTGCTTAAAAAATTGAAACACACAATAGTCAGTAGAGAAAGGCCACTGCTACAAAAATGAAACATGAAGAGATCATATAAGACAGCATTACACAATCTCTGACCATATACTTCAAAAATGAGTTCACATCAAAAGTGACAGACTGCAATCTGAACCAAGTTTGGAAACTAATTCCTGAAGGACACTGAAAGTACTGGCAAATGAAAATGTCAGTGTGAATCCAGTATTAGAAGTAATATCTTAGAGTAGAGCCCTTTTACCTTTTTTTGTTGTTGTTGTTGGTTGGTTTTTTGGGGGGTTTTTTTGGGTTGGTTGGTTGGAGTTTTTTTGTTGGTGGTGGTGGTTTTTTTTCTTTTTTTAGAATAGTCTTCATTTGCCGAAAGCTAACATTCATGACTTTTCATGGAAAATTATCATAGCCTGTATAAAGCAGAGATAGCTCCTGGCTGTCTATAGACTGATTTGCTGACCTTTTCCCAGAGGACATCACAGTATATTCCTCCTTTCTGATTTTTTCCCTGATAGTTCCCAGTAATCTGACTTCCAGCTTCATCTTAAGTCGTCTGTATTTCTTGCATACTGATTTCAGCCACTTTAGTGTGTTCTCTTACTGTTTAAAATAAATACCAAAATAAAATACTAAGCCCTGAACTGCATTACTTAATTGAACAGTTGAAACACGAAGTATTAGACCCAGCATGCATGGCAGATCTCTGCATACTCAGGGTAAACCCAACCCTTTCGGGACAGCTCCTCCATTCTGAGTTACATACAAGCATATGTGATGCTCTGTGAAGTGTTGTGATGCTCTGTGAAGTGTCAGAGTAATTGTATGGGCACAACAGAAACACCCAGGTTTGCACACCTAAGTGCAGTTCTTCTGGTAATGCCCAGACAAGTGTGAAAAAAAGAAAAACCAAATTCTACACCCAGGTAGCTTTTCTGAATAGAAAGATCACGGACCCTTGACAAATGGTAACTTTCTGAGATCCTCTTTCCAGCTGCTACTTCAAAATCTTTACCTGTTTTACCATTGGAGTTGCATTTACTAAAAGTAGTGTCCAGACCTGGATCCAGCCATGATGAGAGATCAAAGAGGAGCACAGCTGCAGATTCCTGCCTCTGATTTACCACTCTGGAATGGGAGTTATGCACACCTGTGACTTTGCAGGTCTACAGCACGGCAAAGACTCCCCCTATTTTCTTCAAAGAGAGGAAATAGGGAGTAGAAATTAGATGTAGTCATGCAAGTTTGCTCAACACTTGTGAATGGCTTTAAAAATTCATTATATCTGTCCAGCCTATACCAAAGCACCCACAACACACAGTGATCTGCACCCCCTGCATATCTAAGGACCCTTTGCACTCCCCAAGGCATCGAGATTTACAGCGGCCCAGGCTCAGAAAAGCTGAAGTGTGACACAAAGAGCTGTGTTCAGTGATCTTCACCAGCTATGCTCCAGCTACTGCCTAGGATAATGCCTTATCCAGGCTACTTGTTTCCCATAGCCAAGGAAATGCTGACAAGGAGGACTAGCACAAAGGAAAACATGAGATACAACTTGTAGTAGAGGATCCCTGAAAGAAAACTGATAGAGAAGCTGCAAACAGCTCTTTTGTGTCTCTCTTCCCTCAGCTGTTCCCACTGAGCCTGGGCACAGCTGAGAATTCAGCCCAAAAAGTTATTCAAATTAATAGCATGTGCATTCTTTAAACAAAGTAATCTCTGTTTATGGGAAGAGCAGAGCTGGTCTGTGAGATTCTCTCCTGCAGGCAGCTTTAAAGGTAAATACTGTGATTATACTTTCAGAAAGAAAAAGTATCAGTATGAAATGGTGACAAGTCAAATGCCATATATTCTTCACCCACTACAGACAAACTAGAACTTGGCTTTTAAAAAGTTTTACTCTTCTACACTTGCATGATTATACGTGTAAAATTGAACAAATTTAAATTACATGATTTGATACGCTCTTTTTTTCTTTAATGGACTGAAAGTCATTGGCAGCACAGACCAACACTTCCCATTTAGAAGAAACATGGGAAGACAGATCCTGTTAATACACCGTTCCAGGAACTTCAATTTGTTGCAGAAACTTTCTTTTAGAAGTCTTTATTAGTGAAGAGAACAATCGCAAATGATTGAACAGCATTGACCTGCCTTATTTCTTCACCAGGATGGGGCAATTTGGAACAACACTACAGAGTGACAATGCTGAAGAGAGGGAGCACATTAAAATGACAAAAAAGTAAAGATGTAAATAAATAAGTGAAAGGCAGTAGATGACTGTAGGGGAAGGGTAAAGGCAAGGTGGGGAAGGAGGGCACTCTGAAAGGCCAACTTCAGCCTGGCCAAGCTGAGTTCCTGAGGTGGTCTGAGCACCGGGGCAGTCTCTTGAGGCTGTTTCTGAATAAGGAATTTATTTGCTGCCCCCATTGCGTTCAGAATGAGCCTATTTCCCTCTGCTGTCTGCAGGAGGAATCTGTGGTGATGAGGTGGCTGGGCTGAAGTTGACTTTTGAGAGTACTCCCCACAGACACTCCAGATTTCAGAAGAGAAAGTGAGAATACATCGCTCTTCCTGGGGAAAGGGAAGAACATGGAAACCCTCAGTGCTTGGTAATATGCTGGGCACAGTGTCAGCGTTGCAGCTGGCCCTTTCAGATGCTAATGTTCTTCTCTGAAGTAAGTTAACTTGCTTCTGATAGCTTTATTTCTTCCATTCCAGAAAAGATGAACACACTGATTAAGGGGGGATCCAAATCCAGCCCTCAAATTCTAGCAAAAAGGCCTCAAATCCCTTCTGCAATGGGCTCAGCCCCACACATTTTGCAGCCTGCAGAGCAAACCCCAGGAAGAAGCACTCCCTGTTCATCACCATGTGGATATTTTGCTGATAGGGAATAGCAGTTAAATTCAGATTTTTTTTCTTGTGGGGCTTTTTTTGATAACAAGATGAAGAATGAATTCCCATGTGCTATGTGGGAATTAAGGCTCCTTTTGCACTTCCCATCGGAGTTAAGACTCTGGCCTGGTGTCAAAACATCCCTTCCTCTTTGAAAAACGCTATGTCAGTAAGTAGCTGATTTTTGCCTTAGTGTGCTGTAAACCTCATGGCGTGCTGAGGTATTCACGTTATTCCCACTCTAAATTCATGTACCTTAAAATTTTTTTTTATAGTGCTATTCTCTTTTTTTGAGTACTTTAGAGCACAGAGGTGGTGTCCCACATTTCCCCTCATCCTGGATTTGCACCAGTTTAATCCCATGGGGTGTACTTTTGACCTATGCAGCTGAGGTCAGCTGCAATGTAAGGAATGATGGGGAAGCAGCTGTGGAGAGAAACATGAGAGCTCTGCAGCGTGGGATCCCATACCAGAATAGCCTTTGTTGTAAAACTAACGAAAGCTAATCTTTGAGTTGTTTTGGGTTGGTTTTTTTCCCAGAGAGAAGGTGATTAAATCCAAAAGACTTCTCATTCCTTGAGTTTGAAAACAGGGAAATAGTTTTATTTCTGAATTGAAACGGTCACACCATTTTAGTTTCATAACTGCTGTCTTATAACTCCATGTAACCCTTTTTCTTCCTCCTGTAGTTTCCAAGGTCTGGGTTTGGGACAAGGTAAATAAAGTGAAGTATTAAAACAAAAAAAAAAAGGCAGGGGAGAGGGAATGATATGAAGAGTGCTTATCATTAATATTTGAAGGAGCTGTTGATATTCACATCCTATGGTCTACTGAAGTTTGTAAAGTATGTTTTATTTTTGTAAAAATATTTCCATAAAATCTACTCTGTGCACAAATTGTCCCCTGGGTTACCATTCACCATTTGAATTGCTGGGTAGTCTTGCTGCATTGCCACAGGCAGTTTACAATATTTGCATTGTTCTGTATCCATACAAAAATGAGGCCTTTAAAAGTAACCTACATACCAGTTAAACCTGGTGTTTATTCACAGCTCTGATTATACAGTGTCCAAAGACGACATTCCAGGGAGGCAGTGGCTGTAACACATTAAAAAGACATTGGCAGAGGACTTCTCGGGCTGTATCAGCAGTCAGGTTTTAGAGGGTTAGAGGATTATTTCATGGAAAGCACATTTTATGTCACTTTTCTTGCACTTCTTCTGCCATAAGTAAAACTCTGCATGTCAATGCCTTGTTTAGATTTTCCTTAATGCCGAGTTGTCTTCTAAGTGAGCACAGATACAACACAGGCATTTTGTGGCTGAGTAAGAAACAGTGCAGTAGATGAGTTAAACAAAGTTTAGATGGGATATTAGGAAAAAAGTCTTCACTGTGAGGGTGGTGAGGCACTGGCACAGGTTGCCCAGAGAAGCTGTAGATGCCCCATCCCTGGGAGTGCTGAAGGCCAGGCTGGATGGGACTTTGAGCAACCTGGTCTAGTCTAAGGTGTCCCTGCCCATAGCAGGGGGGTGGAACGAGATGAGCTTCAAGGTCCTTTACAGCCCAAACCATTCTGTGATTTTATGACTCTATGGAAGTGACAACTGGATCAAGGAATAGGCCAGGAGCGGGAGATCCCTGCAGCCCCGCAAAAAGGTACGTGGTTACCCCGAAATTAAAAAAGCCGGCGGGGGAACCCTGTTGGCTGCAGCCGCGCCCCGCAGGCCGAGGGCAGAGCCGTGCGCGGCATTCCCTGGGCACAGCCGGGAGCCCGAGGCAGCCCCGCGCCCCTGAGCGCCGCGGGCCGGTGACCGACACGGGCCGTGCCCCGTGAGGGCGGTGCGGCGGGAGGCGGTGCCGCAGAAATGGCCGGCGCCGAGCGGGGCCGGGGCTGGGGCTGTGGCCGGGGGCGGGCATGGGCGGTGCCGTCTTCGTGATGCGGCTCGGCGTCGTCGCGCTGCCGCGGGATCGCTCCTTCCGCTGCCTCCCCGCTCGGGACGAGCGNAAAGAGCTTAAAAAATAGAGCTGGCTGGTCAGCGGAGTTGTTTCTGTAAGCGGTGGCCAGATGTCGGGCTGCGGCTGTTCGGCCCGTGAGGTGGGACTTTCGAACCTGTTGTTCTTATTGTCCCTGGGCAGCATCACTTCACGTTCTGTTCGGTGAGCTCCTCCTATCANCGGGGCGCCGCGAGCACCCGGCCGGGGCTGCGGGAGCGGGGAGAGCTGCGCGGGGCGCTGGGAGCGGGGCCGGGTCAGGGGTACTGCGGGGCTCAGCCTGCCTGGGCTGCCCCGAGCGTGAGCGG
>VWZW01003562.1:416989-466374 GCA_013397115.1 Edolisoma coerulescens | reverse complement strand
CCTGGATATCCTTCCTTAACAGCTTGATGTTGAATTCCTGGCAGTGTGTATCTTTCTGTGTGTATCTTTCGTGTTGTTCTGCCTGTTGTCTTTTCACTTATGTATCGAAACTTATGTTGACGGTTTGATCAAAGTGACCATAGGCTCGGTTTACTGAGGTCATCTTGTTAGCACATGGTGTTAGGTCAGTATTGTTGTTCTGTATTCCATCATTCTTATTTCTGGTAAACAGCTGTTTCCTAGGAGAAACATTTCATGAATATGGGCCATAAGTGTTGGGGTTTTTTTCCCCTTCTAGTTCTTTGTAATCTGTATCAAACTGATTCTTCTTAATCGTTAATTCTCTTGAGAGCTTCTTAAGGAAGAGATTTTTGTCAATCTTGTTAGTTAGTGCAGACTCTGTCACTGATAGGACCTTGGTGAATCTGCTGTTTTTATTTCTCACTAGATCTGAAAGAACAATCAGGGTTGTTATGGCCAAGATCAGCTGTGGTATTTAAAACTTATGTCCTTAGTTTGTGATAGCAAATCTAGTTTTAAATGTTGTTCAGCCCTGGTGGCTTGTCGTTTCATCAGTTTGCTTTAAAAGTTCTGTCTCTTTCTTGTATTTCCAAGTGAAAACAGATGGAAGTGATAGGTAGAAATATTTCTGGAGTCAGCAAATATATCCCTGTCCGAGGTCACTTTTTCACCTTTGGAAAGTACCTTGTACAAATATACAAGGAACTGAATTTTGTGAAAGTAACACTTCAGTTGTTGGACTTACTGGAAGACATTTCACCATTTAAATGAGTGTGGTGTATGACTAAAGCTTGCTAGAAAAAATGGCTTGTGGGAAAGAGTACAAGTAAATACATACATAGTGCAGCAAGATACCAAATAATAAAGAGTACTTTAACTTGATTTTAAGTGCAGTGGTGTAACACTTCAAATATGATCCTGATGGCTGCAGGAAGAGTAACAAAGGTATCCAACACTGGAAGATGAGGCTGGTTTTGAAATATCCTAATTCACTAGACATTGCAGTCCTTAACTCTAACTATTCTTGCTGCTTTTAAGGCTCTCCATATTTCACTTAAATTTAAGAATTTCATGCACTCTTGTAGCAGAAACTTCGTGTTAGAGATGTGACTTCTGCCATAGAATGAGTGTCTTTTTTGCACCTTCAAAGACACAGTGAAACTGAGGTCTGATGTGATTCACAAGTAAAGTAAGTTTGACTCTGCTGTTAACAGTCTGTAACTGCCTTAACGGTTACACAGGAAACTGAAGACTTTAGTGGCTTATATGAAGATTAAAAATAAATTTTTAGGTATATGATGAAACCAGTAAGGCTATTTTGGTATCTAGAAAAAGCATGTTGATTAAATATCCTAAAGTAAGCAGAAGTGAGCATCTCTCACAGAACTGTGTGCACCAAGGAAGAACAACTTCCTGAACACAGGTCTCCTGTACAGGTTACCTTTCACGTCGCTGAGTTTTAAGAGTAGAACTAGACTGATGAAACAGTGGAAATTCGTAGTTCCTTTTATGTGGAACATAGTTTGGTCAACTGGGAACTTTCATCGAGGCATTTTAACTTCCAGGTGCTCGGGGAAGAAGTATTGGCAACAGGTGTGATGCTTCCTCTGGCAGGCCCTGTCAGAAGGTGGGAAACAGCAGTTCAGGGACTTGAGATTTCAGCTGTGTCAGACTGGAGTTAATGGTGGACTTCTCCCTGAATTTGCAGAGCCTTGCCTTGAATCTCTTTGTACTTCCAGTCTGAGGCAAGATTTCCAATCAACCACTATGCAGTACAGAGCAATAGAATAGTGTCACACTGTAGCCTGCCTTGCTTGCAGCCTCCAGCTTCTGTGGTCTTGTTCTGGTTTGCTTGGGAAGTTGTTTTAAGACCTTAAACTGCTGCTTCCAGGTTAGGGGAGCCCTAGAATAGGGAAATTAACAGGCAGAGCTGAGGTTTGGTTTAGCCCCACCTTGTTTAGTCCATCTTCAGATACCTGAGGGACACAGTAGGCAATATACTGAAAAATAAAATTAAGTCAGCTTTAAGCTGCTCTTTGTGCTTATTTGAATGTGAAAAGAAACAGGAACTCTATTTGTGTTAATATATGACCCGATGGAAGTAAGGAGTGAAAAGAAAATGCTGTTTATTAAAGGAACAGGAGTAATTTCTGCTGTGAAACCCCAGAATGTCTGGAAAAGCAGCGTTTTTAACATCTGACTAAATGTAACCTAGTTATGCTCTGCTGTATGGAACTGCAGATCAATCAATGGTCTGTTTAGAGTGAGACCGTAGGATGTTGATATTAATGACACACTTCCCCTCAGGACAGACTTGGCTACCCTGCAGGAAGTGGGGTGAATACTAGGGTCTAAAGTCAATGTTTTGACATTTCAGATCACAGACTTAGAATATGGGTCTGTGGAGACAGCGAAACAAGAACCAGTGAATTACTTCATGATTTCTAACTCTTTTGAAAACTGAAATTATTTACAGGGCAAACAAGCTAGATCGTATTTTCCTAAAAACCTTAATTCACGTAAAAAAATTAGATTTTAAATTTGATTTCAAGCTTGAAGTTGGTATTTTGGCATGCATACTGTAAAGCTAAATCCTTCATATTAATTCTTACAGGATGTTATTTCTTGTGTTAGCCTTTAAAGTATAGAATAGGTCATTCTGCTTCAGACTGCTTGTCCCTGAAATCTGGGCTATGCCAGGCTGCTGAGGGTAACTTTTCATACCTCATGTGCTTTGTCTCAGATCCTTCACTGTTGTTAGCTCATAACCACCACAAATACTTTTTGCTTGTAAATCATGGTATAATGTTGTGTGTTCTGTATGATCAGTCTTAAAAAGGTACCTCCCTCCTACAAAATTGGAATGGTGGAGTTGAAGGATGGAATAAGGAACAGGAGCTGGTGAAGTGGACAGCTGGGCTGACATGGGGAAAGCCAGGCGTTGATGTCAGAGGAGATGGACAGGACAATGTAAGGAAAGAGGAAAGGATAAGAGATGAAACGGACGTGGAAAATATGTGCTATGATCTAATAGACTTCTGGATAATGGAACTGTGAAAGGAAGGAAAACAAGCAGTTGCAGATTATTCTCAGCGATGTTATTAAAGTGTAGTAAGTATATGCTCTGGATTGTATGGCATACAGCATGGGACTAGGCTTGTTTGACCACCAAGGAGTCCTTCAGAAAATACCAGGCATGTAATGTGGTTTGTTTCTGGATGCGAAGTAGATACACAGCTTTTGCATGAAATTCCAGTGGAACTGTTCCACGAAAGTTTATTTTACTCAGGAGCACTGTAGTCACTTGTTGGAGCACCACAACTAATTTGCAAGTATTTTGGTACATAGGTTGACTTTCACAACTGATAACTTTCTTAGATATACATTTATCTTTATCTCACCCCTCTTTTAGTCTTTTAGTGAAGTAAATATGGAAAAAACAGATGCTCAGAGCTCACCAGGATGTAGAGCTTCCCTGTGCAGAGCTTACTTGTGGAAAACTATATAAAAACATTGAAGTATTCTGTATTGCAGCTACTGCTATTTGCCGTCAGCTTTGAAAGCTGTCATCTTTTTTGTCAACTGTTTCAGCCAGTACCGTTGATTACCTGGAACTGATAACTTATTCCTTCATTATTTGAATCCTTCAAACGTGTTTTCTCAGTATGTTTACTGAAAGTCTTGCTTTTCGTTGTCATAATTACCTCTAGCACAAATGTCCAGCTGTGGATCAGTGGAAGCATTACTGTGGGGTAAGGTAGGTTCAGAGTTTACAATTTGCAGCAGTAGACTGTGTGCATGGTGTCTCTGCTGGAGGTGATGAGCAAAATCAGTATCAGGAGGCACATATATATATATGTGTGTGTGTATATATATATATATGTATGTCAGTAATGATGAAAAAAAACCCCAAACAGATTCTCTATCAGGATCTAGATTCTGGCATGCAGCGAATGTTTTTCTCCCTTTACATATTTCCTGTGCACAGTTGTTTACCTCCCTGTGGAGTGAGAGGAATTGCTCTCAGTTGTGGTGACCCTGTAGGACAAAGAGCAGGAGTCATTTGGGATTCCTTTCCTGCTCGAACCCTTAGGACCCCGTTAATACGGCATAGCTGCTACTTGCCCTTGTTGCCCTAAACTTTGTTGCCTCACTCATGCCTTCAGCACTTGGGGAAGACCTGTCTCCTCAGACAGACTCAGGGAAAATATTTTAGCGCCTTTAAATACATTTTTTTGAGGGAGAGCTGAGTGTGGTCCCTGGGTATTGCAAACTGTGCAGTTGTTCCTTATATTTGGGTAAAAAACAAGAAGAGAACTTTCCTTAAGAAAAACAGTTGGTTCTTTGTTAGCGAGAAAGAGGATGTATTATAAATTAGTTTGGTGTGACATGGCAGCTTGAAGTTTTGGCATGATTTGGTACTCTGTGCTCTTAAAATTGATCATTAAAGGGTGTTGCTGTGCTCTTAAAATTGATCATTAAAGGGTGTTGCTGTATTTCCTACCATGGTTTGAGAGCCTGGAAGAAGGAAGGTAGCACAAGGTAAGTGCACAGATTAGAAGCAGCTCTTGGAAGTTTCTAAAACCTTCAGCAAAGTTGAGGTCTTTGCCTCAGAAATTCTAGAAACAAAGTTAATTTTTCTCATTTGCGTGGTGTCCTATAGGTGACCCCTTTTATCTGTGGCTGGTAATAGGGTTTCCCTTGTGGATTCTGGAGTAAGAAATGACAAAATGCTGCTTGGGTCATTCAGAACAGGGGAGCTACAGATGAAGAACTGTCTGTCTAGAGGTTTGCATGGCTTTTAGTGGTCACATATGGAAAGTACTTGCATGCTTAGTTCAAAAAATGGTCAGAGGGTGAAGATTCCTGACGCCCAAATGTACTTAGTAGCTTGCAGAAAGAGGCAGACTTACTTCTGCTGCTTCCCTTTCTTTTGTTTCTGTGCTCATCTGACCTGTTGATGAGCCAGTTCTGCTAACAATAGTCACTAACAACAAAACCAAATGTAGGACAAGTACATACTTCCCAGCTGATTTTACAAACCAAATTACCTCACCGTGTAGTCAGACAAACCCAGGGATAAAGGAGTGGGTGGGTGACTGTGAACGTGTGACTGATTAAAGGGGCGTTGAGCAGCACGAATTGAAGAGTCAGCAGGCTCTTCAGCTAGTGGTGAGATCTGTGTTGTCCCAAAACTTACATTTATTATAAAAATAAAGTTGAAACAGAGTGGAGATGGCAGCTGAATTTACATGTGTGTTCCTACACAACTTGAACCGACTCATGGTGAGTTAATTTTTCTTACAGATCTTTACCTTCTTGCTGAAAAGGGCAGATACAAAATGTGACAGTAGTGAAATCTGATGTATTTTAATACCCTCCCTAGGAAAACGAGTGCAGCAGCATGGGTTCTTCAGCAGCACTCATGGCTTGAGGTCTAGCTATCTCTAGCATATATGTGTCAAAACCACCTTTAATATGTTTATGAATTTATTATGGGAATGTAAAAGTTGGCTTTCAAATAGAACTCTTCTGGGGGCTTAACTCTTGGAATCTGTTGCATGTTATAGGAACTCTGCCTATCAAAAGCACCACAGTGTCTATGGGCTTTTGTCAGTGAAGTGAAACTGGATTTTACAAGGTGATCTCAGTGTTTGTGATCTCTAATATGCTGTGATGCAATTTGATTAAACTTCTAACTGGTTTCAGAAGATAACCAGTTTTAACTTGTAACCAAAAGCCAAACCACTTGTTCAAGATTATGTGCATTTGAAACCCGTTACAAAAGATTCATTGCATTTTAACAAATGGGTGTAAGCTCAAAGAACTTCTTTGGGGTCAAAAAAATTTTTTTTCCTCAGTTCTTATCTGCCAACACTAGCATAAACCAGTACTCATGGCAATGAGTACGAACAGTGTGGATGCAGGCACAGTACTACATTCTTTATGACATCTCCCAAAGTAAAAGGTACTGGAAAAGCACCTGGCTGGTATAACTGCTTTACTGTTCCGTGGAAGGGATTGTTGGCATGCGGTTTTCTGAGCAGTGTTGCATGTAGTTGGACACAAAGACTGATTGTATAAGGCAGAGCTGTTAAAGGCACTTGTAAACCCAAAGCTCAGCTTAGAGCTACCAGTGGTGAGGAGACAACACTGGGGGAAGAAAGGTGTATGTAATTTCTCTTCTGAATGCAGAAGTATTCAGCTTAAGCCATAGTAACATTTTAGCTAACTTTTTTAGCTGACAAGCCTGAACTTTGATTAAAATTTACTTCTACGACATCCCCATTTAGAAGACAAAAGCAGCAGACTGGGATTTGTTTTCTCTATTAGCTGTCAGCTGTAGTTATGGATTTCTTTCTTCACACCACCACCACTTTCATTTTAAAATCTTTTTCTCTTTTCAGCCTATCTTGAGCATCTCATGACATGGTTTCCTGGTGGTTTTAGCCTTGCTGTGCAGCCTTCAAACTTAGTTCTAGGTCTTCTGAGTGTGGAGAGCAAGTGTTTATATGAATGGCAGAGGCTGTTTATTTTTGTACTCTCAGGGGCTTTTGTTTCTCTGTATTTCATCCAGCGAAATCATTATTGCTTATATCTTCTTTTGATTGCTTGCCTTGAATTGCAGTATCTGACCCTGGATGCTGGTGACAAACTAAAATTAGCTTGCTTACTGCTGTGCCCCCAGGGGGGTTTCCAGTTAACTAATGGTTTTCCAGAAAGACTCCAGTGCAAGCAAAATGATTTGGACTTGGAGAAGGAAGTTCTGAACTGGCTGAGCAGGAAGGGTGTAGCATGTCGTCTAGTTTGATAGTCTTTTGGCTGGAAATTTTAGCCCAGCTGACAGTGCCTAAAGGCTAGAATAAGTGACGCTGAGAATTTAATATGTTTTGTGCAATTTGTGTCCAAACTGAAGGATATCCTGTTTTATCTCTTAGCTCCTGAAATACCTTTCCATATAGTCATGTTAGTGCTGTTTAAGTAACTTTTGTACTTTGGTTGAAATAATGCGTGTAAGAAAATCAGAAACAGGGAGTCATGGATGGAACTTGAAAAACGGAAGGGTACATTAAAGAAAATAGCAAATCATATATGGAAAAGCTTATGAATGACCTGGGAGATGGTGTCCTAATACTAAGTTTGTGCTTATCCATTTAGGTGTGCTGAGAGAACTTTAAAAGTATTGGTGATGTTTTATTTCTGTCTGTTACTTACACAAACAGTGCATTTTTTTTTGTGTGTGTTCACAAATGCATGTAACTGACACGGTGGATGTCAAAACAATTATTTAGCAAATAGACTTCTGACATTAAGTGGAAAGATCACATTGCAAATTATACTCCTTTAGTTTAGGAGGCTTTTTTCCTTAATTTTAATTTGCCAGAATGTGAGGAATTAAAGTGGGACGGTGTAGTTCTTTATAGCATGTGTTGAAGGATCTTTGCAAAGTAATAATTACTCTTTCTCTCTTTAGGAAATACACATAAAGGAACCCACAGAAAAGGAAGTAAATCCTCGCTTATTACCAGGTAAACGTTGTGTATTACTAGACGTAAGTAATAAAAATTAGTGATCAATGCTTAAATATTTCCATGTGTGCAGGAAACACTCAGGTGACGTGAGTGTCACAGGTAGTAAAATATGGGGTTTGGTTTTACAACCCATGCAGGTTGAAATGTTTTTAGCATCTGTATCTGCATGGGATGTTGAAAACTCTATAAAAACTAATTTTTTATAGAGCACAGTGTCCTCAGGTAAGCTGCATGTGGACAACTGTCTGTACTTGAGTTTGCTCTGTTTCTTAGAAGTTAAAGGTGGGTGGGTTTTGTTTGTTTGGAACTGAAGATAAGAACTAGAGGAAATCTACCTTCTAGTGGCTTTGCCTCTACTGTGAGTTACTTGGGCCTTCCGATGTTTCATTTACTGTTAAGATTTTCTTTTGTAATTTACAATTATTTCTTTTTAAAAGATATTTTCCAAGATAAGGAATGACAAAATACAGGTAAAAGTTTACAATAAACTAGTATTCTTCTGTTGGGTTTCCTGCACTTTTTAGGAAGGACCAGGAGTCTGTCTGATCACATCTATTAAAACTTTACTTTCTTAAATTTGAAGTTCAGTTCCTGTGAATTCTAGCACTAGAACTTAATTGACTGTTATTTATGCAAACTTGTGTTTGAGACTTTAAAATAGCCCTGGGATCTGTAAAATAGTCAAAGCCATGAAAAAATAACTATGATGAACCTGAAATAACTGATTCAAATGTTTCAGCATTCTTAATTTAACAGTAAGGAAGATTGGAATAATTTTCTACTTGTTTATTGACTATGTAAACTACTCTTGCTGGGTTTTGGTTTTTTCTCGAGTACACGCTCAAATGATTGCTCTTCTCCTGCATTTGGAGTAAGCCATGACACAGGTACCTCTGGTTACAGAACTCCCAAACATCTGCAGTTCAGGCCTTCTGTAATAACGTTAGTAACCTGGAAGGCTCTCAATGTGCTGATTCCGGGAGCTGCCTCTTGGTGGTTTTGTGTAACAGTGATGAAATATCTTTAGGCATACAGTTCTGAGAAACTGTCAGGAAGTTATTGCTGAGTTTGAGATAACAATTGAAATAATTCAATTGTAAATGTCAGTTAATGTTGCAAGTGTTTCTTCTCTGCAGGTGAACTGCTGCTCTGTGAAGCCAGCACAGTGTACAAGTATATGCAAGAGGATGGGTCAAATCGTGGCACTTACGGGAAACTCGTGTGCACAAACTTCAAGATTTCTTTCCTTGATGATGATTCTGCTTCAGATGATAATGTAAGGAAACAAGTGTTCTAATTATGACTAAATAGGCTCTGAATAAATAATCATATCATTCCCTGATATGGGGATGCAGAATGAACATAAATGTATACAATTTCCTAATGGGTGCAGACTAACTTAAATCAGTCTGCATCTGCTTGATCCTTCCTCAAGCTCTAATGACTGTTTCAAGCAAATGCAGTGCAAGCATTTGTGTGGACACTTACATTAGACATAGTTTATAACTCTTTATATTTTGTGAGTTGGTGAAGCTTAAGTTAAAAGAACCCATTGTTTTGAAAACTAAACAGTTTGTTTAAAGCTGATTTCTGACTCTTTGTCTTCGTAGCATTTGTGGAAGTGTGAATGTCAAATGTAGCTCTGATGATGGATAACATCTGCCTGATTTGACTTCGGGCTACATCTGCAGAATCATTTCAGGCTGTACAAGACTGAGTAAGCTCATACTCAGCGGAAATGCTCTGAAAAATTGTGTGGCTCAGTAAAGCTCTGAATTATTTCATTCAAAGTCAGGTGTTTACTGAAAAGATTTAAAAACCTAGTGCTGTTGAGCTTGCAAACACTGAAAAAGCTAAAAACTCCCCAAATCTTAAAAATTATTTCAGTCTTTTTTTCCTTTGGTTTAGTTGCTCAAATTGAGCTGTCAGAGGAGACAGGTAATGCCGCAGTGCTTTTGATAAGCTTAAGCATTGAAATAGTTTAGTCCATTTAGGTGATAGAAGTGAAAGGAGAGTCTAGTGGCTCCCAAGGTCAAGGTGATCTTTTTTGTGAAGGACAGTGAGAATAATATGATTTGACACACGTTGATTGCAGTCAGAAGTTTCTTTGGGTAAAATTTCACAAAGTTTAAACATTAAACTAAGGCTTCTGCAGCCAAGTACAGGTTATTGGACCTTCTGGAATTAAGTAAGAAAAAGCTGCAGAATCTTTTGATGTAAATCTCAAGTGATCTGTGGAAAATTGGTAATGACCATGATGATTTCTGTTCCATTGCTGGTTTTGAACCTTGGGTTTATAACATGCCAAATCAACTATATTTCTTTTAACAAAAGTTCAGTATTAGCCACTTGGTTCAGAGTACTGCCAACCTGGAAATAACTTCAATAAGGTTAACTCTGTTCATAGTAAAATAGAGTTTGCTGATGTACATCAGCCTTTTGGTAATAATATTGAAAATAATAGTGTTGTTTAGTTGTGGCATGACTCAAATGCCGTTTTTAACTGAACTTATGGAATGGTAGAAGTGAAGGGAACTCCAAATCACTTCCAGTTTGGTTACATGGTAGATACGGTAATTGGGTTGTGTATGTGTCTTCATTTTACCTGGTGATAAATCTGACTTTAATGTTGGAATGTTCTTGGGATACTTGTTCTTTTATGAGGCTTTGTATTTCCTGCCAGGTTCCCATAGCAAGGAAACTTGTCTTGAAAGGGCTTGGATTACATGAAGTTACTGTATTTCCTGTTTACTGCAGAGATTCTAGTTAGAAAAGTGACTCTCAATAGAAATGCATGCTTTGAAGCTATTTGAAAAGTAAAAAACAGTGAAAAACTGTATCTACATTTTAAGCATGGCTGAGACTTAAATAAAGCTATATTTGCAGTTTATAAACTGTGTGTGTGTAACTTGCATCTGTCTGTATTTTAATAACTGTTCTTTAGTGTCCTGCCTTACACAGCTTGTAAGAATAAGACGTAATACTGATATTAAAACAATGTATGGAAAGCCTTTACTTGGCAGAAGGTACTACTGTAGTGTGACATTTAAAAAAACTTTTTTCATGTTTCTAGGAGCCACAATTTAAGAATAAGATTGTAGGAGAAAATGACATAACTCTGCAATGTGTAGATCAAATATATGGAGGTAAGTCAGCTTTCTATCCCTTGGGGACTTAGAGTGCTGGTGCTCCTTGTACAAGTAAATCCCTTTTAGAAAACAAATAGATTTGGAAAAAGCAGCTGCAGTTATATTTAATGATGAAATGACAGATAAGAAATTTATCAGAACTCAGTCTTATCCCTCAAGCTTGTCAAATTAATTTTAATTTATTTGATTAAATTAATTTGATTAATTATCTGCTGGAACAGACAAAATGATTCCTTCAAAATGCAGTGGTTAAAAGCAGAGAATGTACTGTGAAAAGTCCCTAAAGTTGGTAGATAAGGGTCTTGAAATGTATCAACTATTTCTATAAATACAGATGTATTCACTTCATTTGAGCAATAACAGTACAGGTACTCAAACAATTCTTTTTGTTTGTCTAAGGGAGCTTTGTTTTATGAGATTCATGATGTCTTCAGCATATTAAAGAGATAGGGAAGGAGGTTTTAATTGTCAAGTAAATCAAGGAGTGCTTTGCATCAGGGCTTAGAGGTGTGCCAGTATTGCTAAAAAAGGTAAATGAGAATGGGGCTGGTAATTTTAAGTAGGGGAAGGCTTTATTGAGAATCCTGTTCTTGGACTAGTCATGAGCATTCAGAGTGTTTGTAAATGGTAGTGTGGATTTGTGAAGGAGTCAACTGGGGCAGCCCAGTGAAGCTGGTTGTGATTCACTTTAGTTATATATACAGTGGCCCAGCTGGCAGCACTTGAAGTTGTGAAATGGTACAGCCTCAAAGAGAAATGAGTGGAGGTTTGCCTTGGGGACTTCATGGTGGTTAAAAAAAATATTTTTAAGGAACTTAGAATGATCTCAGATGTCTGGGGACTTCCCCTTGGGTGAAACTACTAAATTGTTCTTTATGTATCTTGAAACTTTGAACTTACTGTGCAGTCAGAATGTGAAGAGAGATAACCACTGAGCAGCTGGTTTTGCTGCAAATTTGCCTTTTACCATATATGAAGTAATTTTATGGGTTTTAAAAGAAAAGTTTGAGTGTATTAGCACAAGAGCTTGCCAGCCTGTGTTGTAGGATGCTTGTTTTGTCTTGAGAAAACTTGGTCTTGAATTAGTTTCTTGAGAATTCTGGAAAGTCAGGCAGAGACAACTTTATCAGCCTACAACAAGTACCTTTTTGATATTTACTTAACATTTTAATTTTGCAGTTTATGATGAGAAAAAGAAACTTCTAACAGGACAGCTGAGAAAATACCCAGAGAAGTTAATTATCTACTGTAAAGACCTTAGAGTATTTAACTTCTGCCTGAGATACACAAAAGAAGAGGAAGTGAAAAGAGTAAGTATAGTAACTTAATTTGCTTTTCTATTTTTAACTTGATGTTGGGTGTTTAGTTGTGAGGATGAGGGAAGGATGAAATTCACTGAGAGATCCCTGAAACTTGGAAGTGTTTTCTGATCATTTCCGTCTAAGACAGAAAGTAAAAGACTGATTTCATTAAACATTTCATTATGCATAGCAGTTAAAAGATAGGTGCAGTGGCTCTTTAAAGAAAACTGAAACTTGTGAGTGCTACAGGAAGTTAGCTCCAGCTCAGGCAAGCTGTAAAGCTGTTCTATTTGTGACATGTAATTTCATTATGTTTTAGACTTCAATATAGTGTTACTTTCCTGATAACTTCAGGTTTTTTCACTAGTTAGTCTGAACTCCAAACAAAGAGTCAACTAACTTTATTTAAATAAGAGTAATTCCGGAGGTTGAACATACATAATACTACTTAGGCAAAGTAGGCACAGTGTCTTGCAGACAACAGAGAAACCTTCCTAAAAGTCAAGTTTCAGCTCTTGGGGGTAGAACCCATCCATTTTGTTTAAATCCGGGATGGAGGGGTTGGTAAATAAAAAAGATGGTTTCTTATACTGACAGTCTTGGCGTGTGTTTGGGTGTTAATTTTTGGTCCTTTTCTAGATCGTCAGTGGTATAGTTCATCATAGCCAGACTCCTAAGCTGCTTAAACGTTTGTTTCTGTTCTCTTATGCATCAGCTGCTCCAAACAACAGAGGTAAATGTTTTTCTATTTTTGGTCTATTTGTTGCATAGTTAGTTCTTTAAGGAGCCTGGGGGCGTCTTTTGGGTGTGTGCTTGGCTTATGGCTCTGTCCTGCTGGCAGGTAGCCTCAAAAGATTAATTTTTCTTTTGTTGTACGTTGTTAGGCGTGTTGCTAAAAATCTCTAAATTGTCTCGTGTTGGTTTCTGTGTCCTTCAGGAAGTTGCACAGAAATTTTCCAAGCAGGAGTAGCATCCCTGGACTGAAAACTTACCGTGACTAAAATGTGCAAATGCTTTTCATGTGCTTCATCTAGAAGATACTTAACTTGTTTTATCAATGTGATTTTTCTCTATTACTGCTGTGAACCAGACTTATTGCTCTTAATCCTGAAATTACTGCATTTGCAGTGGCATCATATCAGAAAGTGTTTCCCTTTTTGCTCTTATTTGCAAGCAGTATGCTTCTTCCCGGCAGTTGCAAAAAAAAGCATAGGTTTGTAAGGCATCTGACTTCCTCTTATATCTGACTTATTACATAATCTTCCCACTTGATCAAACTTGGCTGAATAATACATTAAGCTGCAAAATTCAAGATAAAAAATTGTCAGCGCACTTTTCTAGCATTCCGTAATTTAGACTTTAGTTGAAATAATAGTGCCGTTTTGAATTAGGAACCTGATCCTTAGTGCACCACCACCACCTATTCCTTTCACAGAGGGAGGTTTTGATGTACACGTGGTATTAATCAAACACTTACCAAAATATGTCAAGGAATTTCAGGATCACTGAGGTTAGAAGAAACCTCTGGAGATTATCTAGTCATGTTCCTGTCCATATGCCCTTCTTCAGAGTAGGGTTAACTGCATCAAGCTTAGTCATGTCCAGTTGGGTTTTGATTATGTCCAAGTGTTGAGACTCTACAGCTTTCTGGACAGTCAGTTTCATTGTTTGACCCTCCTTGTAGTGAAAAATGTTACTGTTACATATAAGTGGGATTTGCTGTAGTTTAGCTTGTGCATAACTGCCTCTCATCAAGTCACTGAGTCTAGATCCATCTTCTGTGCTCTCCTCCCCTGCGTCAGCCCCAGTGTTTATACACGCAGGGGAGATGGGCCCCTGCTGAGCCTCTTTTTCTGCAGGCTGAATGATCCCAGCTCTGTCTCTCCTCATAGCAGATGCTTTGAGCCCTTTAATGGTCACAGTGGCCCTTCACTGGGCCTGGTCCAGGAGCCCTCACAGGGGAGCCCAGCACTGGGCACAGCCCTGCAATGGTGACTTCATTCAGCTGGTGCACAGCGGCTTTGCTGATGCAGCCCAGGAACACGCTGTCTGTTTGCTGCAAGGGCGCATTGCTGGCTCAGGTAGTTCCTGCAGGCTTCACCTGTGACTGGTGTTCTGTTTCAGCTACAAACAATGGAAGGACTGCAAGCTTTTCCAGGCAGAGACTGAGCGAATGTGGGAGAAGCCTACTCTTTAAAGCAACATCGAAGTGCTCTCCCACAATTCTTTCATATTTTAATAGCTGTTTTCAATAGTAACTGGCTAGGTGTCATTCTTCATAAAATTATTGCAGGATAAACCAAGCAGACTGTAGAAATTGTTTTTTATGCCTCTTACAGTCTGATACCTCTAAAATCGTGTCTCCAAGAGCTCATCAGTAATGTTCTGTTCCGAGCTGTAAATTTTTCGTTTACCTTATCTTCTTACAGTGGAAAGTTTCAAGTTACCATTGTATCTTCCATGGAAATTATAGTTCTGTTTGGTATTTCAGTGCCAGCTGATGTTGTAGAATGTTACTTAATTGGGATGTGTGCTTAAAACAATTGACATTACTCCATAAATTACATGGTTATTATGCAAGATTTGAGGCTAAATCAAGCTGCTGCCTTAACTGTTCCTGAGGTGGCTAAGTGGAATTACAGGGAAGATTCTCAGTTGAAAGTATTGAGACTGAACTGCTGTAATTAATTTTCTGCTCTTACTGAGTGCCTGAGATGTTCTATTCAATGCAAAACTATTCATGATAAAAGAATGAACCTTAAGTGAAATGCAGTATCTGAAATTTTTGTAGAAAGGTTTTTGGTATGATTAATTCTGATTTAAATTACAGTATTAGATACCAGTCAGCTGCATTAATATAAAATGATACTTGCTGCACAGTATCCTGGATTTTAGGCTGGTTGTGAGGACAGCCCCAGCTGTATGGAAGTTCTGTAGTAACTAATTAGTTTCTGCAGGAGAAACTGTTCCTGATGTTATTAGTCACAGCAGTATTGGACAGAATATTGCTGTTGTTAAAGATCAGACAGAGGCAGTGTGGTGTACAAAGGCATTTTATCTTTGACTTGAGGCTTTCTGTACACAAGAGGTTCTGCTTGCTTACCTTAATGGCAACTAACAGGTTTACTTAGGAATGTTTTTGTGTTAGAGTTCCTGATAGTCTGCAAATTTAATATTACTGATGTCTGACAGATGGGAGAAACCAAACTGTGATGTTTGAGACGCTCGAGGACTGGCGTGATGAGTTGGAGCGGACCAAAGGGAATGTGAAATACAAGGCAGTGACCACCAATGAAGGCTACAGAGTCTCTGAGAAGTAAGCTTGCCCTTGTTGATAGTGAACTTTGGACTTGAAAAAATCAGTGCTACCTTTGATGCTGGGGATTATAAGTCATTTAGGACTTTTTTTAGGATCTGGTTTCCATTTTTATTTATGGAATAGTTTGGATCTCAGGAGGTGATCCTGCACAACCCCTGGCTCAGGCAGGGTTAACTTCAACATTAAGTTCAAACTACTCAGGACCTTGGTCAAATCAAGCTTTGAGTACGTCTAGGAGTGGAGAATAGAAAATATATAGGTTACCTACACTTCTGTAAAACTCTTTAGGATGACACTTTCTCAGTCCTGTACCTTTACTCTGAAAAAATTTCAAGTTATGTGCACTGGAGATTTTCCACTGTTTTATTTGGGGGCCGGGGGGGGAAGAGTAACTGGTTTAAAGTAAATCTGCAAAATGGGCTGGTGGAAGTTAAGTTGTCCTGCCTTTAAGAGAAGGTTAGCTAAGTTTAGCTGAGCTTGGCCACCAGTGTAGCTGAGTAGCATTCACTGGTGAGCGCTGTAGGATGTATACAAGGCTTTGTATACTTCTACTGTTGTTTCATAGTCAAATCTTGAAAGGTTTCACAGACCTTGGAAACTAGTATTTCAAAGTCTTAACTATTTATTGTAGAACTCTGTCTTGGGAGACCCAAACTGAGTTTAAGTACTTACCTCTGTTGCTTCTCTGGGCCTTGAACATAAACATTGTTGGCTGATGCTGGAAATCCTTAATGTATTAAATTATATTCTTGAATTAGGATGTGAACTACTTAACAGGCATGGAAACAGAACTAGTCATTTAATACTGCAAGGGTATCTTTTGAAACAACACAGCATGAGAGAACCAAGGTGGCCTCAGCAATCAGTCTTAGAGGTTGCAATTAACTGCACCTTTACAAAGGCAGGGGGATTGTTGCAATGAAAATAGTTAAGACCTCAGGGTTGGGAGAAAACCTTACTCAGCTGAAAATAAAGGGGCAGCTTTGAGGACAATGTAATAATCTAGTAGAAAAGATTATTGTAGCAGAGTGAATATATAATTAGCGCTAGAACACTCACCGTCATTAAAAGGAGCTTGGAAATTGTTCAGTTGTTGAGACCAAGAAACTCTTCTTTGTTATCTTAGGCTGCCTTTGTATTTTGTTGTTCCCATTTGCATTTCTGAAGAGAGTATCTTGAAGTACGAAGGCAGAGGCATTCCTGTAAGTATATGTGCGTGGCTGAGGGTAAGACTCTTACTGAGATGGCAGAATTTCAATTAGTATTGCAGATGTTACTGCATATTGTTTTCAGAACTTGTTTTTAATAGCTTACATGTATACCTGGTCATCTACAGAAGGGAAACAGATGTTGGAAGGAGAAGTGTTTGATACAATCTGTATTTCACTGAACAGTGTAATATGTAGCAAAACATATATATAACATATACATAACATAACAGCAAAATATGTATTTACTGTTCACAGTTCCCATTTACTAATGTCCTTGTAGCCTACATACACTACTAGCCTGTCTGTCCACCAGCCTGTTTTTCATGAATCTGTACTGAGTGGCATCTGGCTGGGGCAAGATGTAGGTTTTGAAATGCTGTTTGGATATTGAGGTGAAGATGGTGCATGCCAGGTGTAGCTGGATACCTCCAGTTACCTGGCTTGGGTTCTGGTGAGTGCTGTGGCTGTGGTGATGCAGCGTTTTTACAAAGTCAAGTAGCCCAACTGAAAAACTAGTTCTACCAGTCCAACAGAAAATGAAGTTAAATATACTGGTTTGCACCCTGTAGCAAGCTGGGTTTGGCTTCCTGCCTTGTAGTCCAAGAACCAGTAAGACAGAGAAGATGGAAACGAGGAGCAAAGTAATCTCACTTGTGAGGTCTTACCGTAGTTGCTGTATGCCCATTAAATTTACCAAGGAAAACCATGTTCATTTCATGCTTTTAAATTAATTGGTCCATGGAGAAGATAGTACTGTACTGTCCTGCCTGAAAGTCATAATAGTTTGATTCACTTTTTCTGAGAGAGTCAAGAGACCTATTACACTGCTTCTTACACAGAAACAGAAGTGTTTGGGGTTTTTTATTCCATCTTGCATTCATGGAACTGTAGAATAATTTGGACCTTTAAACATCATCTAGTCTAATCCCCTTCTGCAATGAAAAGAAGCATCTTCTCCTAGATCAGGTTGCACAGAGCCCTGTCCAACCTGGCCTTGAATGTTTCTGGGGCATCTACCACCTTTCTGGGCAACCTGGTCCATCCATTTTTCCAGCAGCCTCCTTGTAAAAACTTTCTTCCTCATATGTAGTTCTAAATCTACCCTCTTTTAGTTTCAAACCATTACCCCTTGTCATATCACAGTAAGACCTGTTAAAAAGTCTTTCCCTATCTTTCTTCTAAGCCTGCTCTAAGTAATGAAATGCCACAAAAAGGTCTCCCCAAAGCTTTCTCCAGGCCGAGTAATCTCAGATCTTCAGTGTATCCTCACAGGACAGGTGCTCCAGTCCTATGACCATCTTTGTGTCCCTCCTCTGGGCTCGCTCCAGCAGGTCCCTGTCCCTCCTGTGCTGGGACCCCAGAGCTGGATGCAGGGCTCCAGGTGGGTCTCAGCAGAGCGGAGCAGAGGGGCAGAATCCCCTCCCTCCCCTGCTGCCCACGGGGCTCTGGCTGCAGCCCAGGACACGTTTGGCTCTCTGGGCTGTGAGTGCCATGGCCGGGGCATGTCCAGCCTCTCACCCACAGCACCCCCAAGTCCTTCTGGGCAGGGCTGCTCTCGGTCTGTTCATGCCCAGCCTGGGCTGATACCAGGGCTTGCCCTGACCCAGGTGCAGCACCAGCACTTGGCCTTGTTAAATCTCATGATGTTCCCATGGGCCACTCCTCGAGCTTGTCCAGGTGCCTCTGGATGGCATCCTGTCCTTCAGGTGTGTCAAACACACCTCTCAGCTTGCTGTTGTCTGGAAATTTGCTGAGGGTGCACTTGATCTCATTGACTGTGTCATTAATGAAGGTATTAAATAGTCCTGGTCCTAGTACAGGCCCCTGAGGGACACCACTCATCACTGATCTCCATCTGGACATTGGGACATTCACCATTACTCTCTGGTTGTGACCATTTAACCAGTTCCTCATCCCTGAACAGTCTGTGCATCAAATCTGTATCTCCCCAGTTTTGAGAGAAGGATGCTGTGGGTAATCATGTTAAAGGCCTTATGGATGTCCAGATAGATGACAACATGTGTAGCTGTCCACTGTTCACAGGCCTTGTAGAACTCTTCTAATTATTTCCAGACTGTTTCTGTGAAGCTAGTGTCAAGATAGCTGGACCATGTTAAATTGGTTTGAGAAGGCAATTGAAGGACAGTGTAGTAATTTTTTTCCACTCTTCGTGATTGTGAGGTTTCTGGATCCTTCTGAGGTGCACCTCTTGGTTACTGTAAATTGGTAGCAGAACTTCAATTTCCTGATTTCATTTGTGTAATATTCCTGATGAAAATGATTCTTACTCCCTGTTTCAGTGCAAGTTTACAGATGATCTCGAGAGCTTCAATGAGTAGGTATGAATGAGGAAACTATATGTAAAGGGAAGTAAGAAGCTTTGAGGACTGATTTGCCACAAGGAATACCTGTGACCATGTAATCTGATTCAGCTGTGGGGTGTTTAACACTTTATTTCATATGCCTAGATTGCTCTTTATACATAGTTCACATGGAAAAACATCAGTGCATCAGTGCATCTATTGTGAGTTATCTCAAGGCTGAACTATAAGAGAAACCTACCATCTGTGTGGAGAAACTGATGGATTATATATATATATATATATATAAGTTACTTACAAGTCCTATCTTGCTGTGGCATATATTCCAGCATAATTTGGCCACAGACTTTTTGATCAATTTTTTTTTACCTGTGAGGGAAGTTGAGAAAATAATGTTTTGACATAATCTGACATTTTATATTTCCTTGTGCCTGTGTAAAGCCTAACTTAAAACTTGCAAGTGCTAACATAGTGTACTCAGGCATGTAATTTTGGTGCAGGTGTAGGAGTTTGCTTCTATTGATGGTGTTATTAAATACACTAAAACTTCAATGAAGCAAAAACACAGAGAAATTTTGAAATCACTCAATCACTTAAGCAAATACCTTGTATAGGACAATTTACTAATTTTTCTTATCTGGTAAATGTCTTTCTACAGATTTGGTGTTGGTCTTGCCATAACGGTGCTGCTCTCCTCAAAATGTCTGCATTTCCCAAAGAACAAGATGACAGCACTTCACAAATGCAAAAAGCCTTCTTGGATGGGTCAGTAATAGCTATTCTGTCCACAACACTTTGCTTGGTATGGACCTTGCTTCTCTTTTTCCATATATGCTATATCTTTTAAGCTTTCACATATCAGGAAACAAGTTCTATATTTGAAAGTAGTTTTCTGTAGGGGAATGTGTTTAAGCCCTTGACCTAATGGCATTGGTCACTTGTGCAGGACTGGAACTTCACTGAGGGCTTTTTCTGTGGAAATACATATTAGATACAGGTCTGAGGAATCTGTACAAGCTGTTGTGCTTAGGTAAAGCAGCAGCAAAGCTTGTAGGGTTTAATGGGCTTAATTGTTTTGCAAGTAAGAGAAATCCAGACTCCATCTCTAAACGTGGATTTGCAAACTGAGCTTTAAAGACTCTGCCATCTTCTGAGAGCTAGGTTCATGTTCTTAAATAACTTGAGATAAGGTGATCTAAAATGTCTGAGACAGCCTAAGCAGTTTACTACTTCAGCTTTCAGGTATGAAGGCAGACAGCACCTTTTCAGATGGGGTAGGGAGCTGAATTAGTTCAGCAGTTTGAAAAATGACAAGTTTAACTTAAGGGAAGGAGCACAGATGTCTGACTGTTATGGCAATGACTTTTTGCCCTTTAATTTTGGCTTTTTTTTAACCTGTTGTGTCTTAGACAGAGCTTCTCTCTCAGCAGACACCTGTTAGATCAGACTCATATGTATAATATCTGTGCATTGAACATTGGCTCCTTGCTCCTCATAGATGGAGAGCCTGTTAATCACACAGAACTGACAGAAAACAGCTTGATTGGGCTCTTAAAAGTGCTTTTGTTTATAAAATTAATTATACTTGCATAGGAAAAGCTTGTGGCCCTTCCTGCAGATTCTTTAATATTTCTACCCTGAAATGGGGAAGATTACATTGTTTAGAACTGTTTTTAATACTGTTTCATGATGTGAAAGTAAATAAAAGTAGCAGTAAGCTGTAACAAAGTATCCTCTGATATTTTGATGCCTTCTCTGTGGCCATTTGAACTCCAGGCAGTATTGCTGGTTTTCTTTGCTGTGCAGTACTGGTGCTTAATCACTGGAGTCTGAAATATATCTACGAATTGGCCATCAGGGTGTGTTAAAGTGCCATTATAGTAATAGTCTGAACTCAGGCACAGAGCAGATGTTTACAATTAGCAGTTTATCTTTTTAAAAAAGCTGTTCAGAGCCTGATCTTCCAGCACAAGTTCTTTACTGCTTCATTTGGAAGAAGTATTTGTATTTGGCCAGCGATTGCTTTCCCTCACCTCTCTGATCTGATGCATCTTCCAGGAGGTCTGGTAACCTGTGTTTCTGATGTGGACCCCTGTAGTTCTCACCTAAAGCAGGTTTCTGTGCTACAGCCTACAGGAAGCAAAGCACTCTGTCCTGCCTGGAAAAGTGCCCACAAGGCCTCACTTCTGAAGTATGAGCTAGAGCAACTTATCCCAGGTCCTGACAATAAGAGGCCAGTGTGACAGCAGACGTAGTTACTAAGTTGATGTTCATCTGAGCTCTGGAACCTGAATGAGAGGGGATGTGCTGGGTCCAAACCAAAGCATCATCTGGCCTGGTATTTTTTCCTCTCCTTCAAGGGAAAAAAAATAGTACATATATAGGGAAGTGCAAGATATATCATCTTGTTTGAATCCAAATAATTTCCTTTACTCATGTGTTTCATTAGAAGACCTGGCAGCTGGGTATCAGAATCTGGTTGGCAAAAGTCAAGAGAAATTGTAAGCTTCTGCTAGGAGGTTTGGGTGTTTCTATCCATCTCTTCTTTCTGGATACACCTCTAATAACCCCCTAGTAAAGTGATTTTGGTGTGTCTCGTGAAGAAAATACTAAAGAAACAGTAGTAAAAATCAAGTAGTGCTTGTAATATTCATAACTGAGGCACAAATGTAATTTTATTGGTGTAATGGTTAAAAGCATCAAATCTTCTTATAAGCCTGTAGGCAAGCTTTCAGACAGTACTTAAAAATGCATGGAGGCCACTAGCTTTCCAGAGTGTCTGTCTTTTGGTATTACAGCTCTTTCACAAATCATGCCTATTAACTTTGTCTTCAGTGATAATAGTTGGTGCATTATTTGACTTGTGAAGCAGAAGGCTTTAATCTCTTGATGGTTTGATTTAGAATCTATAAGACAATTAGCAAACCTCCCTATGAGCTCCTGAAGATGGATGACTTGTCAAGCAGCCTTCCATCTCTGCAAGATATCCAGACTGCATACACAAGATTTAAACAGCTGTTTCTGATAGGTAAGTCAGACTTTAAAGCAAAGCATAACAATGATGTGCTGTGTCTCATGAGTGCAGTAATTTTCTTGATTGGTGTCTTGATTTTGAGGGTGGTTAAAAGCAGATTTTAAAATACGTAACTGAATGTCTGGGATGTGAATGAAGGTTTGTAATTCTTTGACTTAACCACCTCTTGCTAAGCTGTCACAGTATCTGAAAATTAGTTTTAAAGGGAGTGGGGTCTTAAGCGCTAGTTGGAGCAGACTAGCTGGAGTGAAGTTTGTGGGGAAGATTTTTTGGTCTTCTGTGGTCAACCTTTTAGTCTTTGTGCTCTGTCAGAGTGCAGACTAGATGCTAATTAATTTTTGCACTAGGTGTTGTTACACACTAGTCACATCTCAAAACATACGGAGCTGCTTAAATTCTGTCCTTTAGAAAGCAACAAAATGGGAGCCATGTGAAAGTATGTTCTAGGCTTTCAGACTTCTGAGACTTTCCAACTATTTTGCTGTCATGAAACACTTTGAACTCATCTCCTGAGATGAAAAAAGACCCACTCCACTTTTAATATGAGATATTAGAGTTTCACACTCAGGATTTTGTCTAGAATACACTGTCAAATCCACAGTGAATCTTAAGAGCTAAAAATAGTTACTTACCTTTTTATGTGGTTTCTGGTAACTCACCCTCTGTAGGAAAAAGGCCAAAGCTTGAATTTAAGTCATTTACCTGTCTCAGGAAATACTGGGTATTTCGATGATGTAATTGTATCATTGTCTTGTATTCATGGAAAGGGGAATGTGGTAAAACTGCAATCCAGTAAGTGTTTTATTCTTGCAGATTTTTAAATAAGGTTTGGTAGTAGGCTGTACCTCACTGAGTGTAGCACTATGCACTTGCAGTCTGAGAAAAACATTCAGGCAACCTTTTGCAGAAGTAATAAGATCTTACAGAAATTTACTACCTTATTACCATCTTTTAAAGTCTGAACAGATTAACCATTACTTTTGTCCTGTACATGCCTATGGTACAGGCAGCTCCTCCTGGCCATGGCACTCACAGCCCAGAGAGCCAAACATGTCCTGGGCTGCAGCCAGAGCCCCGTGGGCAGCAGGGGAGGGAGGGGATTCTGCCCCTCTGCTCCGCTCTGCTGAGACCCACCTGGAGCTCTGCATCCAGCTCTGGGGTCCCAGCACAGGAGGGACAGGGACCTGCTGGAGCGAGTCCAGAGATGATGATCAGAGGGATGGAGGATCTCTGCTGTGAGGAAAGGCTGAGAGAGCTGAGATTGTTCAGCCTGGAGAAGGGAAGGCTTTGGGGAGACCTTATAGCACCTTCCAGGGCCTAAAGGGGCTACAAGAGAACTGGAGAGGAGCTTTAGACAAGAGCATGAAATGATAGGACAGGGGAGAATGGGTGGGTTTAGATCAGGTATTAGGAAGAAATTCTTTTCTGTGAGGGTGGTACATCTAATGGAACAGAGTTTTGAAGATGCATTTTAATGCTTTTGTGGAGAGCAAGTTTCTATGGCCAGGATGAAGGAAACTGGGAGAGGTATTTAAATGTGTAAAGAGCAGGATGAGGGGCAGAGGCATGGAGGCAGAAGAGCAACAGGAAGAAAACATGCATTTGAGGTGTAGGTGAAAGATGCAGCAGAGACTGAAGTGTGTGTGTATGTGCTGGAATTGAACACTGGAAGTGTATGGAGAGAGACTCCGGGAGGTGAGCAGTTACACAGAAACATGTGGAACTGAAGCTATCATGGAAAGGGTGGGGGAGGAGGGAAGTGTGTTTCTTTGGTTTCTCACTAGTAGAACTGTTTGTAGGCCTTGTGCTTCAAGGTTTGTCTCATGCAGGAAATGTAATCTATTCTGGTTTTAATTTACTGTGTCAGCTTGTGAAAGCTTTCCAATGTCTGTTGACTGGCTTTGATAGAAATAAAAGCAATGGAGATTTAGGTGGCATTTAAAAAAACATACAGAATTCCTAGTGAAATTCGTAAGAATTTAATGACTTTGTGATATTGAACTTGGCCTCCCCGTTTCTGTATTTTAATGCCTTTTTTTAGTTGCAGCAAAAACTGTTCAAAACATTTTTAAGGTACTCGTACATTCCATAAATTTTTATAATCTACTTCTAAAACCCATTGATGTTTCTGGCTCTGATGGTAATGATTTTCAAAATCCAGCCTTTTTATGTTAAGCTTTATGTAGATCATCTCTGATTAAACTTTTTTATTCCTTTTCCATTTTGTCAACAGATGTATTTACCTGGTTTGATTGCCATGAACCTTCAACATACTTTTTCTAAAAGGCTGTGGTGCTATAAAACTCTGCTGGTGTTTGTAGGACTATTTCACTTCCTTATTTAGTTATAAGGTGTCAGCTTTAATAGTGACTGAGATTTGCTGATTCCTCAGTATTGGTTGTTTTGTACCAGTTCGTAACTGAAGGGGAATACAATGTTTGGCTGTTAGTTATCACTACGTGCATGTGAACAAACCAATTTTTTGTTTTTATCTTCTTTTTGCAGATAACAGTACAGACTTCTGGGCAACTGATGTGAAATGGTTTTCATTACTGGAGAGCACAAACTGGCTAGAAATAATCAGGTTTGTTATATCTTCATCTTTCTGTGTTTCAAATTGTTGGTAAATGCATTTGTAGTGGGTTTTCTAGCTAGTTTCTTGAAATTGAATGACATTCTTTGCTGCCAGTAGGAAAAAAGAATTAAGACAGGCTTATGGTCCCATTTATATATCTTATTTCTGCAACTTGAGGCAGTGTTTTTAACAGTGCAGACTTGTGTTAAGCCTTCCACTTTAAAGGATGTGAGAAATAGCAGATCATTCCAATTACAACTCTTCCAGAAAGCCTATTAAAACTATAGATCCAGTAATTTCTGTCCTGCACTGTCACCTTCTTTCCAAACTCAAGAATCCTGTTTGTTTCTTGTATGAAACTATTCTGTGTCTCTGACTGGCCTTGCCACCTTCTCTGTACTCTCTACTTCTGTAATGTCCTTTAGGAAGAGATGAAGTGCAGTGTTCAAGACGTTAGCCCACCAAAGATTGATAAAATGACATTTCTTTTCAGTTTTGTCCCCCTCCTGTGCTGATTGTTCCTTAAGTTCTCTTTTCTTCTTTCAGCAGTTCAGAGTGAGTAAGTGTTGCAATGGTGTTGGCTAATTTAAGGCTTGTTGTAGTGGAATGTTGAGGAGTTTTGTTTTCAGTGTTACTTTGTGCTAGCTCTTTTGTCTGTCAGTTTATTCTGTGATCAGCTAATTACCATGAGGGGCTTCTGCAGTCAGCTCCAGTCCCTTCTACTCTCAATAACAATTAATAGATATTGATAGTTATAAACTGATTAATCCAGAATTTAAATGTAGGTGTTTATTGAAAGGTTCTAGTGAAGACCATATGTTGAGAAATTCATTGACGTAACCAAGATCACAAGTAGTTTAAAGTAAAAGCCAGGCCAGGTTGCTATCCGTAGGTTGTTTTGAGACTGGTCATTTCCATACTTGGATCCAGCTGGTTCCTGGATCAGCCTGTGCTTGGGTCTTGCAGTTAGTAGGAATGCCTTCTCACATGTTCTGGATGGTAGAACAAAGAATCTGACAACTCCACACTTAAGAAATAAACTGTCAGCTTCTATTAGTGACCTAAGCTATTGCAAAAATCCTAATTTGTGTGCAGGCTTTTGCAAAAAAATAACTAACTTTATAAAGATCTAGATCTAGAAACCAACAGTGTTACATCTGTTTTTATGTGATCTGTAATTCCACTCAGTCTTCCTTGTGTAATAATGTTCTCTGAATAAATTTTGTCTGAGTTGTCTGAGAGCTGATTGCTCATCTTTCCCTCTGCCTCTTAAAACCACATTTTGGAAGAAATGGAGTATGTAGTACATTAGAACATAAATGTGGTGATGTTGACTCTTTCCAGGATAAAGATCTGGTTCTTAGTGACTTTAACACTTCAGTGTGTGATGGCTGCTGTTGATCCAGAATAAAGTATTGTATCATAGCAACTGAAAATGCATGGTTAATGGCCAAATAAAATGTTCTTGAAGCTCAACAGTTCTTCATTTACACAAACTGAGCATGGGTTTTGTGTTTTAAAGAACTAGTCAGGTTTCAGGTATGGCATTCTAACCCTGCCTAAGGGAAACTAATGTAAGAAACTTCACTCAACTTTTCCTGTACCAAAACAGGAGAGTCTTGAAGAAAGCAATAGAAGTTGTTGAGTGTCTGGAAATACAGCATACAAATGTTCTCCTCATAGGTAAGTATTTAGTGAGATAGTCCTATATATTTATTTTTTAAAATTCATTTTGAAGTAGTTTAAGCTGTAAGTTTATAATTACAGTAGAGACTTGCTAAAATTCATACAGTACTTGAGTAAGAGTAAAGCACCTAAATCTCTCACACTCCTGGAAATGCTTCCTGTAGTTAAAAAAAATATGGTGAGCACAGTTCCAGGCTAAGATAGTATGTGAATGAGAGAGCTGCTGATAAATTGTCAGGAGAGTCATGCATAGAGAAGAGGTAACATTCCTGTTTCCCAGTGTATTTTATTTAAGGTCTCCTAGACCCTTTGCTGTATTTTAAGAGGAAGGGGAACCATAGCTACACAAAGGACCGGTAATATGAAAACTTTGCAAAATAATATTTTTATTTTCTAGATACACACTGGATATTCTGTAGCCTCTTTATTAAAAATACATGGAAGAATATGCTTACTGTAAACATGTTGAGCAGTTTGTTTTCCTAGACTGAGTAATCCCATGGAAAACCAAACCTAACGTTATCCATTAAGTGACTCTTGGATTGGTAATTTAGTTAGGTTTTTCCCATATATTGCCATTTGAGAAACCTAGCACAGGAAAGAGGTGTTTTCTGGAGGCACCTTTTGGAAAGGTGAAGAATGTATGTTGCATGAGGAGGCAGTTTGACACCTTGTGAAAAGAGGCATAGGAAGGGTAAGGGGCTGAGGGGCAGCGTGTGCTTTGTGGGAGACTGAAGGGCACAGGCAAGTTACAGTGGTGAAGGCTGGGGCTTGCAGGTTTTATTGTCAAAGTATTTTCCTAGGATAAGCGTGTTAAGTAACCTTATATTTGGAATCCTGGATTAACTTCTCTCTGACTTGCAAAAATTTCTGTACTGCTCTTATCCTGAAATAAGATTTTGTTTATGTGAACATGGCAATGCTTTGCTTTCTTACACAAAGTTTGAGGAATGGCTCAGTAAAATGGTTTCTGTTCTCCTTTGTAGAAGAGAGTGCTACTGATCTGTGCTGTGTAATCTCGAGTCTGGTTCAAGTGATGATGGATTCATACAGCAGAACAAAGTCAGGGTTTCAGAGCCTTATTCAGAAGGAGTGGGTGATTGGAGGACATGGCTTTTTGGATCGTTGTAACCACTTACATAAAAGTGAAAAAGAGGAGGTATGATTTTTTTAATTGCTTTCCTTCCTTACTATTTACCAGCTTACTCAGCATGAGGAGAGATTTAGCCGTTAGTCCAGAAGTTCCAGTTACTCTGAGGATCTTTTGTGTTTGGTTTTAAGGGTTGGTGTTTGTACAGTGTCACTGGTTTTGCTGTTTAGAGGTCAGCAATGTCTTTATTGTTAAAGAGAACAAATGTAAAATTTCCCAGTCTCGGAGTCTTTTGAAAGTCATGTATCTTGTGCTCTTAAAAACTGTGTTAAATGGTAGTAGCATCCATAGAAATAACTCACGTTATTTGCCTATTCCTGTCACATCTAGAGATCAACTTTATACTGTCTTGCTTTGGGACTAGATCAGATTGCTATACAGAATGGAAATAATAGGTGTAAACTGACTAATTCTGATCAAGAATTTGCTATAAACTAGTTTTGCTTTGCCACCCTTAAAAGGCTGCATGGTGGCAACTTTCAAATTCAGAGTAGAAAGTGCTCATCTCTTCTGTCAATAACTGGCCAAGGGTAGCTCAGATAATACATTTTCATAGTTCAGCCAAATATATATGCAGCAGTTCTGTAGTTAATCAGGCTTCTTGCTTTAAGATTTGGCTTTGGAGACAATAAATGCTATAAAATAAATAGTCTTCATGGTGGAACAATTTTAATTTTTTTTGAAACTGATGAAATATTTTATTTACTTAGGCTCCTGTTTTTCTGCTCCTGCTAAATTGTGTTTGGCAGCTGGTACAACAGTATCCTCCAGCATTTGAGTTCACAGAAACTTACTTAACTGTCTTGTCAGACAGCCTCTATGTGCCTATTTTTAGCACTTTCTTCTTCAACTCTCAACATCAAAGAGACACTAATAAGGTAAGGGTTTGGTGTGTTGTGGACACGGTGTGTTGGAGAATGAGTTTGACCCACAAACAAGGAACACTCAGAAAAAGCTAATTTCCAACAGCACCTTTTTCCTTACTCATTGAAATGCCTTGAAGGGTGAACAAGTACAATTTTGGCTATAAGGAGTCAAGTTCAGGGCTTAGGAGTTTATGATGACAGAAGGAATACATAACCTGTAATGTGTGGCTGTAGTTTCACGTTTAATACTTTTCAGTGAAATTGGTACTCCTTAACCTACGATGAATATCCAGCTGTCCTGCAGAATCAGTTATCTACAAAATTCTTGTATAGTATATTCTGTTGCATTCCAAAATCAGCATCTCCTGAATGTTGGTTTATATTTGGTTCATGCTCTTCTCTGGCGTAAGAAGCTGGGAGCAATGGGAGTATCCTCTGCAAGGCTGCACAGAGACTAAAGGAGAAAGTGAAGATTACTGTCTTTCATACAAATAAATCATTGATCAAAAAATCTAGATCAGTAGCACCACATGACTGCGGTTAACTTTTGTCATTTGGAATCCTAACATGCCCCCTGTGTTTGAAGAATCCAACTGTCTGTCTCCTGTCCGAGTTTCAAAACCCTTTTTTCCCTGAGATTATTTAACCTTATTTTCATCTGTGAAAGTCTAATTGCACTGTTGTTGTTCAGTTATTGAACACATAGAAAGCACAAGTGTTGTTGCAACTCCGTGGCCTTTTTTCTGAAAAGCCAGTTTCTTAATTTCACCTTGACTTGGTCAGAATTCCCTTCTAGCAGTAGTAAATGTGACCTGTTTGTTTTGGCAGAGTGGAGAAAGCCTCAAGACACAAAGTGGTCCTTTCAGATTCCTTACTGTGTGGGACTGGTCTGTGCAGTTTGACCCCAAGGCCCAGGCTTTTCTGAACAACCCTCTTTATGCAGAGAAACCAAAACCAGATAAAAGTCAACGGAAGACTGCACGATTCAAAGTAAGATATGTGCTGGTAAACTATTTTTTTTAATTCTAGAATTATTTTGCACATCTCTTATTTCAAATGTACTTACAGTGAAAGTATTGGTGCAGACTTTTTTTAATTGACAAAATGCATGTGTACCTCAGACCAACCTGGATTTTAAGAACCAAATTTGCATCCACCTCGGTTGGAAATAACTGTTTTACAGTAACTATTCATAGCCATGAAGCTAGGGATTCTTTTTCTTCATACTTCTGTGCAAGTATAGTGGTAAGTCATGAGATTTAACATTCAGGTGAGCTGCACTGACATGTTTGTTCCATGGAGTACCTAACTGAAATACATAGCAGGTTTGTAATTGCCTCCCTAATTTTGTCTGAGTGTAACTGGAGTGTGTGTCTGCACTTGGAGTGGGAGGGGGACCAACAACAGCCAAACACTGTCTGGGGTATGGAGGATTATGGATGGACCACCTCATTACAGGAAAGAAGCACTAATTCAGGGGAAAATGTTTGTTTGGAGTAGCCTCTTTCAATTGTAATTTATTGGTTAAATTCTGTCCTGAACAAAGCACTCCCAAGTGAGACACTGCCAGTATGATCTACAGCATTAATCTGAGATGAAATGAGGGACCACTGGATAAAAACCTATAATTTAAGTGCTCTGATTTCTAACTAGCTTAAACTAAACATGGACATTTGTAATACTTGAATGTAAGCAAAGGATTTGGCTTTTTCAAAGAAAATTGTTTTATCAGTGTTACTTTTGGTTAGTGCAGGGAAGGTAGCTGGCAATACTAAGTACACCCTGTGAAATATTTGATGTATTGAAAAATAACAGTTTAAACAGAGCCACTGCTTTGCTATATAGTTCAAGTGACTATTGCTTGCAAGTAGTTTCTGAATACAACTTTTTCTTCCTCTTAAAGCTGCTTTCTGAAGTCCCATTAATATTTATCTGAGTATTTTTCTTTTCTTTCCTCTTAAAGCATCAACGGCAACTTTCATTGCCACTGACACAGGCAAAGCCTTCCACGAAGAGAGGATTTTTCAGGGAGGAAACAGATCATTTAATTAAAAACATTCTTGGTAAAAGAATTGGCAAGTTCATAAATTCTTCAGATGAGCCCCCTAATAGCTTCAGGGAGTTTTATGATAGCTGGCATAGCAAACCTGTCGACTACCACGGTCTTCTGTTACCGCACATCGATGGCCCCGAAATCAAAGTCTGGGCACAGCGTTACCTACGATGGATTCCTGAGGCCCAGCTTCACGGAGGTGGAACAATAGCTACAGCTGCCAAGATTCTGGACTTGATGGAGGAAGTGCAAAGCCTGCAGGTGAAAATGGATGAAGAACACAGTCAGGCTGTGTCTGGAGACATACATTCTGTTCCCATGCTGAGAAATTCTGCCCGTTTGTCATCCTTGTTTCCGTTTGCTTTGCTTCAGAGACAGTCTGTCAAACCAGCTTTACCCACTAGCACCTGGAAAGACTTGGAAGATGAAGATGACTTGGTCAAGAGGGATGATGAATTTGTTGATCTAAGTGGGGATATGTTATAACATGTATATAGATTACAGTATGGATTTTATGTGGCTGAGCACTGAGTTTTAAATGTTGTGCTGTATCTTCATATAAGGAACTCGAGCATCTGCAACCTGTTCAATGGGTTTGTGGGGTTAAAAAACCTTGATTGGAAAGAACTACTTGCCGTATTTAACTGAGCATGTTTTGAACTTCCATTTCACTCTAACAATATTTATTGCAGAAACATATTTTTAGCATAGGTGTAATAAAGATGAGAGTCTTGGCTGGAGTAACCATATGGCCACTGTTTAAAAAAGAAAAACAGCAAAAGAATACTTTCTGCTGTAAAGGTGGAATGATAAATGCATATAGCAACAAGCATGCTCTCTTAGCATCTCTTTCCCTTTATGCTAAGAGTACTGGGATTGGAGTACTTTGATTTGCATTTCCCCCCACACCACGTAAAGTAAGCAGTGAAAGAAGCAACCAACTGTGCATTCACAGATGAGCTTTTGACAGTTGAGGGAGACACTCGTGGTCACCAGGGGTTTTCTGTCTGCTGTTGGATCAACAGAAGTCATGTGCTTGCCCCTTCCCCTTTGTCACTGTTGGTGTGCGTGGTGTCACGGTCACAGGTTGGCTGCTGCATGCCTGTGCGTGCACTTAACTCAAAGGTCAGATGCAAGAGCTTGATGACACATTTCAAGTCTTAATGTATGGCTGCTGTGCTACATGCCCTTGCTGCCTTGGAATATTCAGTTTGCTCTTAATTTTGAGGAATGAGATTTCAATTTGCCACAAGTATTTTTTCTGATTTTAAGTGGAGTGAGACATTCATTTTAACTTTCCCCCATTGATGCCAGTTGCCTTTAAGGCTTTCTGTAGCTTGCACTGAGACTCTCCACATAGCAGGGAAGACTCTTTTCCTGTAATCCTGCAGCAAAGCAGGATTTGCAGTCTGTTGCCACTTGTCATGAGTTGGTGGTACAGCTTATGAATGTGGTGTTTATACCATAGAACACTCATGTCCTGTTGCTGGATGTTACAACAGTACCTCAGTGAAAAAAGCCATAAAGAAATGCCTGTTGACTTGGATCTACTGTGTGTGTTTATACAAAGTATTTTTACTGCAAATAATTATCCTCTATAAAGATGAATATTATTTGACTGTCAGATCTGTTTTGAACCCTTAAATTCTGTAATACCCCAAGAACAGTTTCAAGTCATAAAATCAGTTACACTGAGAGGTTAGACATTGAATATTTTCTCTGTTCTCATCACAATTTAGAATTCCATGCTGGAAAACTTAGCTGGTGAATAAACTGTTGCTTAAATTTGATCAGCTCGGTGAAACTGGGGATATTAAACTTTTGTTACTGACTTTTGTTACTTCATACTGAGTTGTATTAATGTATAGCAACAATTCATCAGCAGCCCTCTAAAAATAAACTCTCATAACTGGGAAAGGGGGAGAGCTTGATGCAGCTGTGCCAAACTGAAGCTTCTCAGCTCTTAATTGCCTTAAAGTCTTAGTGCGAGGACAATACTTGAGTTTGTAGTGTTTTATTTAAAAATACACTAGTTCTTATGCTTTCTTCTGTGATATGTATGATCTTTACAGCTAGCACTTCCTAGAATGGGCTGTACAGCACATTTCCTTCAGACTTAGTTGTAATTCATGTGACTCATATATGCAATAATACTTTGCATGTTGAATGAGCAGTGTATTATTACAGTGAAGAAATACTTGTCATTCTAAGGTTATTTGGGTTCCAGGGTGGGGATTTTTAAACACTGCCATTTAAAAAAAAAAGATTAAAATGATTTTTCTATACTTTTGATCAAACTGTTGTAATATTTCAGTCATGAAGATTACATATTTGTATCAAAGAACAGATGTTGGACATCTTATTTGTACATAAGTTATCAGAAATATATATAGAAGAGAAGCATATATCTGGAATTGAACATGGGAACACTTCTAATGTAGAGTAAATACTATTGTTGCTGGTTTTCTGCACTGAAGGATTGGAAATATACTTCATATTTTTACTCCAGGCTTCTGTTTATACCTCTTAAGTTCTAACACTGAATGCGAGCTAGCAGCTTTACAGGTTCTTATCTTCTTTTTTCCTTCTTTTTGTTAAATACTGTTACTCCTAACAGGCTGTTTGAAGAGTGTCAATAAAATATACTTTCACATAGTTGTCCTGAAATGAGAATGTATGTTTAAGGTTCCCTTTGCACGTGATGCACTAAATCACAGCAGACTTGACATTCTGCAGTGACAAGGCTTTTCTGGTTATATCCTGGTTTTTACAGACTGTTACAGGGAAGCTGTGCAGTTTTGATCTGGCTGTCCTTCTGGAGAGGTGCCACCGGGGCAGGAGAGAGGAAAGCTCAGTGCAGTGAAGTAGGAGGGCTGTGGGAAGTTAAAGGTGATCTAGGAACTCTGTGCTGCGTGTCCGTAGTGGGGGGGTTATTAAACACTGTTGATGTCTGTCTTAGCAATGTACTTCCCCGTGTCCAAGGCACAAGTTGTTCTTTCATTGTCACACTAAGCAACTTCTTGAAATTGCCACGGGGGGGGGTGTTTCTCAAACCAGATGTGTGTTTGAGATGGACTGAGAGGTGGCCACAGTAAGCTGTGGAGTACAAATTTAAAACCTGTGGAATACAAATTTAAAAACTCCCCTTTTTTCAAGACACTACAGATTGCTAGCCCCTGGTCAAAGGCAGCACTAGTGCAAATCACAACACTAAAATCCCATGAATATTACACGGCTGTGCCAGCTTTGTGCTTGAAGCCCCACACAGCAAGAGCTGTGGGTCATGTTGTACTGCAAGGTGTGCCTCTGCCTCACCCACACCTGCTAAAGACCAGCGACTGTACTTTGACCGCTTGGCTTTGATTTAAGATTGTATTCACTATTGAAAAGGTTCAGCTATTGATGTGCAGCATAATGGAATGCAAACATGCACTTTATTAAGGTGCTTGCAGCCAGCTTGCCCTCCTGATCTTTTGCTCCAGCTAAAGCTTTTTCCATTTGTGCTCAAAGCATGGAAGCATAACTTTTTCCAGAGGTAGCAGAATACTTTCTGCTGAGGATTTCTTACAATGGAATAATTTTGTCACAGCAGAGGTCACCTTCATTCTAAACTACCTGGAGACCTCATGCAGTATTTACGGCTGGGTGCTCCTTCACAAAGAGCTAGGTTTTGCATAAAACTCTATTTAAAAAAATAATCGTGTGAAGGACTTCATTTTCTGGGACAGGAAGGAGATTTGAGTAGTGAACTTAGCTGAGTCTGAAAAGATCATTCTGTGTACAGAGCTATACATTATCTTCCAGGGTGAACTGGGGAGGCAGGGAAAGTGGAAGGGGCAAGAAGGGGCAAAACCATTCCTAAAGGGTCTCACGTCCTTTTTCTTGTTTTGTAATAAAGTCAACGTGACAAATGCTTTTTGCCAGCATTTGCAGGATGGCAGAACTTGGTGGGATAATAAGAGTTAACTGGGAGAGGAGTGGACACAGAAGATAAGGAGAGCTGATGCTTGAGCTTGAGAGACATTTCTGGGGGGAGGGCACCACAATGTTGAGTACCAAGGCAGGAGCAATGGGGTTGTTCAGCCTGTAGAAGAACCATGGTAGAGATTTACACACAGTTCTGAGCCCCAGAGGACTCCCTCGGCTCGAGAGGTAAGTTTGACTGGGGTACAGCTGTAAGCTTGCTGTGGAGACTGAGAAAATGTTAACAGAGGACTGCTACTATCTTGGCAAGTGTTTGGATGGGCAGTGGATGCTCAGTGCTGCCATGGCTCGGCTGCCATGGAGCCCTGTAGAGCAGTAAATGCTGGTGCTCAATTGCAGCATGTTACTCTGCTTCCAGTAAGCTTTCGGTTCTCCTGGTTTTCATTTCAGCAACCCAGTAAAATGAAATAGGCACTTACCTTAATGTTATCCCTGGATGCTTAAAGCAGGCAGATAACACATGCCTAGGAAATGCATTTAAAGTAAATTTACTTTGTGAACAGCAGATCTAGGAAGACTGATTTCCTGTGGCCTTGGTTGTCCGGCCATACCACTTAATTTTGTCCTTTCTTCTGGCATTTCCTGCCCTCGCTCATTCCAGAGCATCGTCGGTCTCCATCCATCTCCTCCCTGTTCCTACGTCATGTGCTGTACCAGCAGTTTATAGGTTTGTCACTGCTGTTGACTTGCTGGACAACTCAAACTCTGTGTCTCGGTTCCTGGGGGACCAAGTAAATGCTCAAGACTTGGTATGGCCTGGCCATGTAGCCTCCAGACTGCCTGTTGGAATCTAGCAACTTCTGAAATAAATTTTGTCAAATACCATCAAAATTATTCACTGGTTTTCTAAGCAGGTGGGTGGACAGAACATTGATTAGATGCCCTGTGTCGTTACTAAGGGAATCAGGGCAGGAGAATGCAACAGAAACCCCTGTACTGCAGCTCAGGCATAATGCAAATCTGCAGTTCTCAGGCTAAAAGCAGTGCCTCTCTCAAACAGGAAAGATCTGCTCATTTACAGTCAAGTCAGGTATCGCAGTTTTCTCTTAATCAAACTTTTTTTTTTAACCTTGCATATTGTCTGTTTCTGGGTCCTGAAGTAAAATTTTCATTATACTGTAGGAGCCAAAATTCAGTCTATGAATTCAGTCTACCACTGAATTTCTCGGAAACCAACTGATACTTCTACGAATTCTGAAAGGCTACTTACAAACCTTATTTTTATTCCTATCTGAGGAAAATTTCCAATTAAGAACAGCTAACACTGCTAGAATTAGGTTTTGCTAATAGAGTGTAAATCTTCAAGTCTTCTTCAGACTTTTAAAAGTCAGAACTCCTTGGGCTCACTTTGCAATCAGTGGGACTCCTTTCCTTTTGTTTTAGAGACATTAATTTAAAGTATGTTTATGCATGAATGTGATGACAGAGATGCTAATTTTATGCAGAGGGTATAAGTACACATTTCTTCATGTTTTGGTGATGCAAAAAGATATTTCCACTTTCACTCTGACCCCAATTCATAAATCAAAACATGTTCCTCACCACCCTCCTTGAGTTCACTATACACATGAACCCAGTTTGTTTCCTACAAGCCACTTCCTGTATTTTCCAGTTTCCCATCCCAAACTTTCCACTGTGGATTCACCATTAGAAAATATTTCTTGCTTTTCTGATGGCTGCTTATTTAACTTTGGAAAAGGCTGGTTTTATGCCTGCCAGCTGTACTTAATTTTTCCTGTTGCAGGAGGTGGTGGGAATATTTGAAAGCCAGACGAGGAGTACTACAGATGACTTGAACAGTTCTCAAAGTACAAGGTCTCTCACTTCCCTGCCAATACAGAGCATGGCAGTTCTGGAAGTTGTCCTGTAATAATAATAATTATTATTTAAGTAAAATCCTCCTGCACAGCATTTTTTCACAAACAAAAACGGCACCAAAGAAAAAGCAGGGTGATAATCCCAATAAGTGTTTTCTAGTGCAGCCTATCTCCTGTAGATGCAGCACTTTGCTGTGATGGTGCCTACACAAGTGACAGCAGAACGATGGTCTGTTCTCCCAGCAGGTTTGGGATCGGGTTACACTCGATGGGCAGCAAACGCAGGGAGCTGCCAGAGGGAGCCCTACTAATCACTACCCCGCGGTGCCCTCACACCCTTGCTGTTTGCCAGCTGATTTTATGGAAATCGGTATTTTGCTTTCGTGGATTAAGCTTTCCACCAGATCAGCTCGTTGATCCAAACCACCCCGTGGGGATGCAGGGGGAAACGAGGAGCAGATTGTTTGAGGGTGCCCCTCTCAATTAGCAGCCCCCAGTCGGAGCAGATGAGGTGAAAGGTGGAACAACAGGGGCAGGAAAAGCCACTCTCCAGCTGCTGTGCTGCTGAAAAAGAGATAAATCCTGGGAACCACCTCTAATGTGCAGCGAGCTGAAATGCTGTAAATAACACACACGGCCAACTCTAGCTATTGAACGCTTCTGAGGGAAAACAAAAACGGAAGAAAAAACCACAATCCAAACCAGCTGTGTTTTGAGGTTGCCTGCAGAAGCCTTACAGGATGATTTAAAGTTCAGTTGCATTGGATCTGACCTGTTTGCCACAGCAGGAAGGTCTAAGTAAGGTGAGCAAACCCAGTGAATTCAGTCTATGGCCATCAAACACGTTCTGATGCTCTTCAGGCCTGTAGCTCCTTAGGCTGTGCTTTGGTTGGGCTGGCAGAGTCTTAAATACCATCAGGCTGCCTGGGCTGTGAGTAAGCAGTGATTGAGGGCAGCTGCTGAAAAGCAAATACCGTGTTCTGACTTGTAATCTAAAAACAGCCATTGCTCGGAAAGTGATCTTGGATTCCTGGTGTGTTCCTGCAGTTGTCATCAAAGCTTCAGCCACACACAGGTGAGCTGATTGGTTACTCCCCCACACTTCTTTAGCATATTTTACTTACTTACTTCTCATTTGTATTTAGATTTAATGCAGGTGATCTGCTTTGTCCATAATCTGCCCATTATCTCTCTCAGGTGTAGAATCTAGTACTTTCTCTAATTTTCCATGAAAATTTATCTACCTAATGTTGTTCTGAAAGCAATGGTCCTTTTCATGATTCAAATTGCAGCTGAATAGCTGTCTGGCAGAAATGATGATAAAAAGGCCAAGTTAGTGAAATGAAATACAGTAATAGTAAAACCATTACTCAATGGCTTGGTATTAAGCAGAGGCTGCATGAATATGGCAAACCTCTGGAGTTCTGCAGGCAATAATGAATGCTAGAAATAGCTGAAACACAATTACCAGGGACCCAGAATGATTCAGGCAGCAGGAAATGACTGAACATAAACTTCTTTTATAATCTTTGGATCTTATTAAAGTAGTAATAGCCCTCCTTGTTCTGGTTGCTGACACTAATATTCTGTCTAGGCTGATGGACATCCTTCTCCTGCTTGAATGTTTTCCTTCTCAGTCATTAATACACAACTTGCTTCCTTCCAGCCTCAGAAGGCAAATGTCTCCCCAGCTGCAGCACACTGAGGGAAAAGTTGACTGACATCTTTGCATTTGTCAGAGGAGCATCGTAAATGGCTGTTCCCTGCCAAGAAATTTCTTTTGAAAAGTTACATTTAGTCAGTAAAATAACACCCGAGTGTGCCAAACTGGAGTTGAAAAAAGGTAAATTTAATCATAGGATTGAAAAGGAATTCTTTAATACACCTGAACTGAAGTGAGGAAAGAAGGATTAACTCTTTCTATGGACAGGTGGAGGAAAAGACACACTGGCTGGCTGTGTCCTTGCAGCCCCTGGAGGTCCACAGAGGAGCAGAGATCCACCTGCAGCCCATGGATAACCCCGCGCTGGAGCAGGGGGATGCCCAAAGGAGGCTGTGACCACATGGGAAGCCTGTGCTGGAGAAGGCTCCTGGCAGGACCTGTGGCCTGTGGAGAGAGGAGCCCACAATGGAACAGGTTTGCTGGCAGGGCTTGTGACCCCATAAAGGACCAACATTGGAGCAGCCTGCTCCTGAGGGACTGCACCCTGTGCTGAAGCATTTAATGAAGAACTGCAGCCTCTGGGAAGGACTCACCTTGGAGAAGTCCTTGGGGGAGTGTCTTACAGGGAGGAACCTCACACTGGAGCAGGGGAAGAGTCTGAGGAGTCCTCCCCATGAGGAAAAAGGAGCATCAGGGACAACATGTCATGAACTGATTGCATACTCCCCTCCCTGTCCCCTTGTGCCACTGGGGGAGAGGAGGCAGGGAAACCATGAATGAAGCTGAACCTGGAAAAAGAGAGGGGGGCATGCAGAGAAGGCCTTTTTAAGATTCATTCTTCCCATTATTCTACCCTGATTTAATTGGCAGTAAGTTAAATTACCATCTGGGAGTCGAGTCTGTTTCACCTGTGGCGGTAGCTGATGAGTGGTCTCGCCCTGCTTATCCCAACCCATGAGCCTTTCATTACGTGTTCCTCCTCCACGCTGTTGGGGAGGGGAGTGACAGAGTGGCCTTGGTGGGCACCTGTTATCCAGCCAAGGCCAACCCACCACAAACACTTAAATATTGTGCCCTTAACAGCATCTCTTCAACTGTGTGAGATTTTTGAAAGCCTTTTTAGCAGGATTTTCAGTCCATTTAGGTATGGCTGAGTTTAAAAGGAGTTGACAATGTATTTCATGTGTCTATATTAGCTTTTGTTCAATTATTTAACTACTGGTCTGCCAGCAGGGGCCACTCAGGCAGCCACACTTGCAGGACAATCTTGTTTAGTGAGAATCACCCACTGATTCATATTTCCCAAGCCTCCTGAATGTCTCCTGGGCCTGCTAGGAGAAGGTATGTGTTGCATTAATAACCAGGTTATCTCAGTGTGGCCATCACCAAATCCTCACTGCTGAGCTATGGCATTCCAAGCAGTCTGTCTCATATCGGGGCAGGGAGAAGCTGTGCCACCACTCACTGGCCACTTTGGCCAATTCCATCGGATTTTTGAGATGTATTCGATGGCAGTGAGGAGCATGAAGTGAAGAATTGCTCCTTGGAGAACTGGCAGAGGAGAAGCCTTGCAAAAGGGTGCTTGGGTCAGGTGCAGGCTCAAAGAGCTGTGTTAGAGAAGCTGTGTCCAGCTGTTTGATTTATCCTGTGCTCAAAGCAGCAGGGCTTCTTACATTTTTGTAAATAAACCAAACTGCATCAAAGATGCTTTACTCTTAACTGGAATAACATATTGGACACTGAGCTGGCCAAGTGCCCAGATCAAGAAAGATCTCTTCCTGTGGAAGGGAAACTGGCAGATGAAGAGAATTAGGAATCATGATATTTTTTATTTTTGTCAGTTGTGCTAAAGAGACATAGTAAAAAGTCTACTTTGAAATAGTTTTATCTGCCTATGTAATTTCAAATTTTAGAGTAATTTCTGTACAACATTATCTTTCTAATACAAACATGCCAATGGAAGGTGGTAAAAATGTCATCTTCTTCCTTAAACAGTCTTGGTCCTCCATATTCTATGCTATATTTCCTGATGTTAATGGCAAAATGAAGTTCCTACTACTGTCTGCTTGAAGCACACCTTGATAAAAATAATTTACTCAAGTTTTACTTCTGATGCAGTAGTATAGTTTAGAGCAATGTAGCCTTGCAAAACATCAAAAATAGCTCTTGTCATGAAACAGGATGTCAGAAACCCCTAGCACTTTGTATCAGCCTTGTGTTAATAACGATGAACAAACACATATTCAAACATGACATTCATATCTGAGGCCAGTTTATAACCTTGGGGTCGTGCAGACGTAAGAAATGCTTTGGTTCTGGCTGCAGGATGTTTATGACTGATGGTGAAGTGCCAAGCTGGTTCTCCAGTTCCAGGCTGTGTTTGCAGTGGGGGAAACAGAACCCATTTGATTTAAAGAAGAGGGAAAGTCCTAATTTTGGTTTTGGGATTGTTTGGTTTTTGGGGTTTTTCGCAGAGCTATATTTCAGAGTGGGACCATGCTTCCAGGATAAGGAGTGCTTTGTTTGCTTTGGTGCAGTGCCTGGTCCTGCTCTCCTGCTGTGAGCAGCGGGAGATCACCTTGCTGGGTTTCAGCCATAGGTGTGTTTTGACCATTAAGGCCAGTAAAAGCTTAAGTGTCTTCTGGTCATACATTTGTTCTGCAGAAGCACAAGATTTGTATTTTGCTGCTCCTTTACAAGCTATGAACAATGAGACTAGTTTTAGTTTGGGGAGGTGACCTTTTAAGGATTTTTTTGTTGGTTGGGTTGGGGTTTTTTCAAAATTTCTTTCTGAAGGGCTTAACTGTAATAGCTGTTAATTAAAACCATTTTTTTATCCCTTGGCAAAGACAATTAATCTGGTGCCTAAATAAATATTAGGGAAAACACTTAGTGAGAAAAGGCCATACATACCGAAGTAGGACACCTTGATGCAGACGGCTGACTCATCAGTGTGACATATTCTGTGATAAATATGGAGAGCTCAGATGTCATTTGTTGTACCTCAGCAAAAGCAGAAAGAGATTTTTTTTTTTCTTCAAAAGATGCCTTGTAAACCAGGCAGAGATCTTGATCTACTGTCTAAGCAGGTGAAAACACTGATACACTATGCAGCTCTTCTCATTCCTCTGCTGCAGCCAAGGGCCCCCCTCATGGATGCATCCCTGTTGTTTGGAGGTTCCTGGACCATGCCAGGGCCACCTTTTTAGGCTGCTGGATGTATTTTTATCACCAGCTGAGTTTCTCCACTAAGATTTTGTTTCCAACTTCCATCTTAATTTGCAACCAGTGATAATTTAGCTGCTAATCCTTTTCCATCTCTCCTCCCTGGGGAAGTCATTGGAGCCCTGAAGGTCTAATCCTGGCTTCACTGATGCAGCTTATTGCTGTGAGCATCCCACTGCCCCCGGGAGCTGTGGGAGGCAGCTTTTTGGGAGGCTGTGTTGTGTAGCCAGTTCTGCAGCTGCATGGGAAAGCGATCTGAGGGTCACCTGCCACACGCTGCTGCTCAGAGCCTGAGGCTCTGAGGCAGACAGACACCATTGTTCTGGCTTGGAGTTATAATGTAAGTGGATTCAAGGGGAAAGGAAAGCTTCTTCCGGCCAGATCAAAGCTAACATTTGCAAGAACTGTTAGCCTTTGGAAAAAATAAATGTGACAATGCAGAAGTAAGTGGCCCTCAGCGAGACACCAGTGCATCAAACTGCACAAGTGATGTAAGCACTTTTTCACATTTTCTTTCCCTTTCCTTCCAGATTCAGAAAAGAGTTTTGGGGAACCATTCTCTTGCCAAGTTTGTCAACACGGTTTTTGTCAGGCTCACTGCTGCTGCATGTCTGGGCATGCAGGGAAAGGCACCAAGCTGCTGCTTCACTCCGCAGCCAGCGAGGCTTTTGGGTAGGGAGTCCTCCTTTCCCATACCAGCATCCCTAGGAAAAGAGTCATGTAACCTTTCCAGCTCTGCTTTGTATTTCTGGTGTTGTTTTAGCTCCTTTTGCCTTCAACAGTGAAGTTTCAAATCCCCCATCTTCTTCCCCAATCTAGTTTTCAGGGAGAAAATAAATACACTAACAGGCAGAAACATGAGCATGCTATGGAGGTACAAGGCTGATGGTAAAATTATCATTTTTTTAGAGTTTTCTGACAGTCCCTGACTACTAGTCAGGTTTCTGCTCTGTTTGAATTCACTGTGATAGCTACAAACACTAGTTTAAAAATCAGGAGACATTCTAGAATCACCTCGCTCTGTGTCTCATGGTTAAATATTGTACTTCTCACCCCTGAGATGAGTTCAGTTGTTTAGAGCATGGTGCTAACAATGCCAGGGTTGTGGGTTTGATCTCCATATGGGCCATTCACTTGATGATCCTTGTGGGTCCCTTCCAACACAGAATATTCTGTGATCCTGTGATCTTTACTTAGTTCTGTACATGCAGTCTTATGTTGGGTGCTATATTAGTACATAGCAGGAGTTCTTACACATTTGTAGCTTTTTAACAAACTCTTAAATGCAATCTGTACTTATGAAAATGTACTTATTCAACTGGACAGCAACAAATCTTTAAATAACTAGCTAACCTTAGAAACAATGTTGTGTTTAATGCTAAAATGCTCATCAATCTCTATTATGCAGGTTAATGCCCTAAACCTTTGGCCTTTGTCCCAACCATTCAAATTATTACGCCAGTTTTAATTAAGAATATGGTCTGTGTAGATTTATTTTAAAAATTCTTTGCAGATTCCCTATGAAGAGATTTCTGTTTGAATAGCAGCTCTTTTGCAGAGATTTATATATTTGCATAGATGGTAAAGTGCTTGCCAGTGAAATTGCTTTAAAAGCCATCCCACAGAAATGATATAGCAATAATACCATTTTACAATACAGAAGAGAGATGTTGTTTCACAGATATAATCCAGAGCAGAATTAACCCCCCAAAAAATCAATCCATATTTGGTTTGTTTTAGCCCTTTGGGGACAGTTCACAGGATAATACTCTCAAGCTCTCTGCCTTGCAGTCAGCAGAGGCCCCTGGATTACAGGTGAACACAGAAAGGCAGCAGTGCTGTGCAGTGCTCTGATGCTGAGTCTCACTTCTGAACTTCCTCCATTAAGGGCAACCACATCCCCTCCAAAAAACATCTTCCAGAATTTTCTCCCATTGTCATAGTCAACTATGCAAGGCAGTTCACAGCAAGATGGTGAGACAGAGTGCTGCCTAGGACTTGACTTTGATTTTATTCTTCCATATTTTCAAAGCTAACTTTAGCAAACTAATTAGACGTGCTTGCATCCTGGTTTGGTGCTTGAATGAATCAGGGAGAAGGATAACCCAGAGATGTGTGTGTTCAATCTACAAATATTTATCGGTGCTTTTTGCTCCCTGAGTAGAAGGTACTATGGAAGGTATTGACATCTGTGCCAGACTCAAAAACCTTCTGGCATTCCCTGCAATCACAGCCTCCTGGCTGCCATCAGGAGTGCAAACCATCCAGGGCAAGCAGGGTGTGCCACCTCTGCCAGGAGCAGCACAGAGAGTGCAATGCACTTGGCTGAGTTCTGAGGAGCAAGGTAACTTGGAAATGCAGCTTTATCTCCCTTACAACAGTTTTTATAGAGGCTCAGAGATGGCTGCTGCCAAATACTTCTAGGTTTTTCCTCTGTTTCCCAGCTGCTCACACACCTTTTCTGAGCTAATGTGACTACTAGTTCCTGGAATCTGTACTTTTCTCCCTCACTGACCCCATGGCTCTGTTTGCCTCACAGTTACAGTTCTAAAATTACCAGTCATTATTTGATTCTCTCTGCATGGGTCTTTGGTCAACAAGAGGGTGTAAACCTACCAAGAGTATTCAAAATTTATTCTACACACACTCCGAATGCACACAAGTACTCTCTATTTAGACAACATGAATGCTGCTCTAATCACTATTTATCTTGTAAATTACAACTCTATGGAAACATTTTCTTTGCGCCATCTGGCTTGATGTATTTTTTAATCAGTTGATGAGTATTTATATACGTTACAAGGAACAGATAGTAAAGCATTTGTTACATTAGGATGTGAAGTAAAGATTTTTCAAAGCTGAACCTGTAAAAAATTCACTGCATTAAACATTTTAAATTTTGCTGAAATACCAAAGAAAGTTTTGGTGAAGGTTTCATAGGGCTCATTTTGCACAATGAACATCTGTCAAGAAAACTGCACATTTTTCCTAGGGATGCTTGTTGAACAGGACCCCTGCGTAGAAATGAAAAGACATCTCAATTACAAACAGCACTTCGGCTGATAATTTTGTCATTATGATTTCAGTACTATAATTGCAATATTAAAATAACCAGTACAGATTCTTGCTGCTGAAGAATTTCACTCAGATACAAGGAGGAAGATGCTATTACAATACAAATATTTCAGGAACTAGCAATTATTTGAACTCTCCTGGAGATAAGAAAATGAGACTATCTTGAAATACTCAAAATTTTAAAAAATGCTTTTGAAATGAGCAAATGTGCACAGCAGTTTCTCATGTCTGCCTTTGGTCTTCCTAAAATGCCTGTCACTCTTTTTCTAAAAATAGACAATTTATTGTATTTTTAGATACAAAACTTAAAAGCAGCATGTGCTGGTTTTTAACTCAAAGGCCTTTGAAGATAAATTTTATTACTTAATGGCTGCATCTGATTTTATATGAGCTCAGTGTTAAACACTGGCATTCATGCTGCTGAAAGTACTAATTAAATCTACAAATTTTTGAGAAGCCTAGAACATTGTCCTTGAATCATCCTAAGGGAGAAGCTTAAAAAGTGGCTATTGGAAAAGGTACATTGGCAAATTTTGACCTTATAAATTGACAATTTAAACAATGTCCAAACAGTTGGGCATTAAAAGCCAGATGAGAGTTTTTAGTACAGATAGAAAGAGTTATCAGTAAGTGTTTTTGACTTAGAAAAATTATTTGCTGTTAGTTTTGGAAAATCCATTCCTAAAACCAAGAAGAAAAACCCAGCTGGTCTGCGCTGGCTAATGAAGGATTTATTTAGTAACCAAAACAACAGCATGAGTAAAACAGGTGCAGCTGAAACTGAAAGAGAGAATATTACATGATCGCTGTGTACCAGACACGACTTCTACAGTCAGTTGATCATTGACTCTGGTTTCTTCCCACATACAGTAACACACACAAGCCCGCTCACTTCCCTTGTCCCTCATCTCTGATCTTAGTTCTTCACTCTGTACCTCTCAGCATCTTGATTCTTCTTGGAGATCACACTGATAATATTGGATAGAATAAATCTCACAACAGTTTGTTTCCAGTTCTTTTCTGGCATTAATGTCTAGTCTAGCACTCAAGCAGCATGTCTGTAATCAGCATAGTTTTGAAGACTTTCTGGCCTTAAGGAATTCCTGTCACCATTTGGTCCTGGTCCTTGGGTTCCCATACTTTGTACTCCAGCACAGTGCTCCTTCAGCGAAGATCCTGTGCCTTTATGTGAGACTACCCTGTCAAGAGATCCCTGAAACGATACAGGGGAACATGGTCTTTTTCTTGACTGTTGTTTTTAAGTCAGATCCTTACAGGGATTCAGGCCAATTCAGGGATTCATGGCTCCACCAGACACTTGTTTTTAGTGGCCTAATTGGGAGTGGCACACTTTCACTGGGAAGGAATGGAAGACACAGACAGGAATGTAAACGAGCTTGACTGGCGAAATGGCTGGATGGTGAAGCCATAACAGAGCCAGCAAAAAGTGGAAAACAACTCCTGTTTTCTTGCTGTCAGCTTCAAAACATGCACATCCTATTAATCTAACTGTTCTTCAGGAGAAAATCTGCCCACCTATATCCTGTGATGATGCTGTGACAGGAGCAGTAGGATTCACCCACTGTGTTTGAAGTTCCAGAGCCTGGCACATCTGTTAGGCTGAGGTTTCTGCCAACTTGTCGCTTTAACCAGCTCTGTGTCATGCTCCTGATGTTCAAGTTGTGAAACATCTGTTTGTAATTAAGAGCATGTGAGCTCCTACTTCAGGTGTTAAATAAAGTTACTCTTTGTCTGACCTGCTGTCCCAACACACACTTGCAATCAGTTTGTCACTCGCTTTTCCTGCTGCCATCACTGGGGTAATCCCTGCTCCAAAGGAGAAGCAAATTGTGGCAACTGCAACTAGCACAACAGAAAGTAAGCCTCTCAGATTCATGCCTTTTCTCTTCTCTCTTTTATTTCAACCTCCCAGCTGGCTAGCAGCAATTAAAAAATCCTAGCTATTTCAGAAGACTACTGCATTCTGCCAGAGATGGGCTTAAGGATAAACTAGGATGCATTACAAGGTCAATTTACTGCAAGATGAACAAAACTATTTATAGACCACAGCCTGTCCTTTTGCGTTAGAACTTCTCAACAGAGTGATTTGGAGATTTCAGGCCTCAGCTCTCTGGATACCACTGGCATTGGGATGGGGGAGGAAGGGGAGTCTGTACCCAACAAGATGCCAAGTGACAACCCAAACAACATCAACCATGCATTGCAGTGTCAGGGCTGCAGCCTTCTGAACTCCTGATAAAGCCATGCAGGAATCAGAAATATTTTTCAAATACTGCTTGGCACTGTAAAATAAATTGCAGTTATGAAGGTCATGACAAAGGATCCTCTAGGTGGGTATACGAGTGGTCCTCTCTGGCACACCAGCTCTCTGCTGTGTGGAAGGGATCAACACCAACAAAATCATGTGCTGAAACATGTCTTGTTTGCTATCCTCTTCATTCAGATTTTGGCTTTGTATATCAGTGTTGCATTGGTGTAAAAAAAATAAAATTAATTGGCTCAGAATTCAAGTATATGTATTCTTAATTTGATTCACACTGAACTTCTTAGTTTATGTTCATCAGATAATGAGTCAGAACTGAAATTAATAATGAAGAAATACATTTGTTTGAAATTACATCATTCAATTTGTGCGAACACCTGAGTTTCTAAGTCAAAAAAGTGGCTGCTAAGTATAAGGAACTTCACTGGACATGTCATCATAATAAAAATCAAATTGATCAACAAAAAAAGTGATTAACCTATAAGTGATCCTAATTTGTTTGCTTTTGTTACAAAACACAGAGAAGGGGGCAAATCAATAATATAATTAGCAACTATTTTTAAAAACTGATTTTTACAAACTGGAAAGTAATGATGAGTCCTTGGAGGCCCTTCAGGAAAAGAAACCAAAAAAAAACCAAAAGAAAAATACTAGGAATTGATAACGAACACTCCATTAGTTAACCTTGAAAATGCAATCAGGACAAAATGCAAATGTACTTAAATGCCACACTATCTAGTGGGAAAGTGAAAATAATTGTAATAGCCCAAAGAGTGCATTCTATTGATAAAAATGAAGACGATAAAATTGCTTTAAGATAGGAATTAGAGAAAATGTAAGTTGTGCTTGAATGTGAACTGAATGTAGGTACAAGGCAAATTATACCAATGATATTACTAAAGTGAAATGTAAGAATTGTTAACAATCCTGTCAGAAAATGTATTCAACAAACAGCTTTGTGTTTCAGGGAAATAGGTAAATATTATCAGACGAGACAAAGATCAACTTCTTTCCAGTAACTGTACTTTAAAAAAAATTTAAACAGCAGCACTACAGCTGTAATTTGTATCAGTAAACCAGGATAGCTTGCATACAGGTTTTTGAAAGAACTTTTTGGAACCTCTTTTTGATCTCTAAATATGATTCTCAATAAACCAAAGAGCTCCAAAGAACAGGAAGAAAGCTAATACAATGACTGTTAAAAGAAGGCAAAGGGAATGACCCAGGTTAATTACATGCCTGTCATCTTGACTGTCATCCACAGAAAAATATCCAAGTTGCTCATAGAGCAACTAAATTAATAAATGATTGAATTTAATGACAACTCAGAAATGACATTTTCAGGAAACAGATCTCGTAGTGCTATTGTGGTATCTCTTCTTTGAGCAAATGCTTATTTGATAAAAATAACAGTCACGTTATATCCTTCAGTTTTGGTTTGGCATTTGAGCTGGTACAGTAGGACATTTTAATTAACAAAAAACCCAGAAAGATTGAAAAAAAAATTCAGAATGTCGCACAGTAAGCGGACTGTGAATAATCAGCAGGCCTCAAAAACCAGAAGAGGAACAATCAGCAAACACTTGTGAGAGCGATCCAGATCCTCTGGGGATCAGGATTGTCCATCTGCTAGTCTTTCTTATGCAGCACCAAATTGTCATCAAGTCACAATAGCAGGGGATGCAAGGACTGGGGGTGTGGAAAAGAATGAAAGCTAAAGCCACTTCCAGAGTGACTCAGAGCTCTTGAAAAACAGGGTCCAGTTTAAAAAACAAAAAACAAAAAACAATTAAAAACCCCAAACAAACAACTCACTAAAAACAACCCTCTATTTATTCACATATTTTATTTATATATTAAATACCTATTTTACATATGTTTATATTTATATATCTCGATATGGTTAAATGCAATATTCTAACTGTAAACTAAAAAGTGTAGGCCATCCTTGCACCATAAACACCTTTATTCTGCAACAAATTACACTGCCTGGAAACTTACATGGGATTTAGCCTTGATAAGAATTTTTTTGAGGTTTTGGTGTGCCACGTACAAAAGGGCTCAAGGTTTGAAAAGGTGCTCATCAACAGCAGAGCCGAGGGAACTCTATCTCCAGAATATGAAGGAAAAACTGTTGAGAGCTCACCTGAGTTCACCCGACGGGTACATTTATGTATACATAGAATCATGGAATCACAGAATTTGGGTTGGAAGAGACCTTAAAGATCATCTTGTTGCAATCCCCTGCCATGGACAGGGGCACAGAATCACAGAATAAATCAGGTTGGAAAAGACCTCTGAGACTTTTGAGTCCAATCTGTGACAGAACACCATTGTGTCAACCAGACCATGGCACGGAGTGCCACATCCAGTCTTTCCTTAGACACCCCCAGGGATGGTGACTCCACCACCTCCCTGGGCAGTCCAGTACTATGTTGAATCACCCTTTCTGTGAAGAAATGCTTCCTAATGTCCAACCTGAACCTTCTCTGGCACAGCTCGAGGCTGTGTCCTCTTGTCCTCTCAGTTGCTGCCTGGGAGAAGACGCCGACCTGCAGCTGGCTACACCCTCCTGTCAGGGAGTTGCACTGAGTGATAAGGCCCCCCCCTCGAGCCTGCTTTTCTCCAGGATAAACACCCCCAGCTCCCTCAGCTGCTCCTCACAGGACTTGTGCTCCAGAGCCTTCCCCAGCTCCGTTGCCTTCTCTGGACACGCTCCTCAGCTTCTTGTGAGGGGCCCAGGACTGGATACGGAACACTCGAGGTGTGGCCTCACCAGTGCCGAACCTAAGGTCGCTGCCCTGCTGCTGGGGCAACACACCTTCCACCAGCCCAAGCTGCTCATCGCCACCTCCACCCGGCCTCGAACGCTTTCCATGTGGAGGGAAAGGGGCTGGGGGGCTGCGCCAGCAATCGGACACGGTTTTGTGGCTAAACTCGAACGGTCAGTCATTGGAACAGGCTGTCCAGAGACGTGCTGGAGTCACTATCCCTGGAGGTCAAGAGGCGCCTGGATCCGGCGGTGGGTGATGTGGTTTAGGAGTTACAGGGGCAGTTCTGGGCGGACGGTTGTGCTGGATTGTCTTGAAGGTCTCTTCCAACTTTCCTGATCGTATGAA
>VWZW01003562.1:365103-416836 GCA_013397115.1 Edolisoma coerulescens | reverse complement strand
TTCTAAGGAAACGCGGCTTACTCTCATGGAGGAGGTGCTGCTGCTGGGCCTCAAAGACCGTGAGGTGCGGCGGGGGCGCTTTGCAGGGGCTGCCCGAGGGGACACCGGTTTTTGCGGGGTGCTTTGGGGAAGAGGAGCCTGATGGTGGGAGGGGGTCAAGGGCGCTGCAGGGTGAGTGTGGCTGCGGGCTTGGGGACAGAGGGGACGGGGGACGTGATGTGGCTGTAACAAGCTTGGTGTTTTGGAGGAGGTAGGGAAAAAGTGCACAGATTTTGGGGAGGGGGAACCCGGCAGAGTTTGTAGCGCTGCCCTTCGGTTGCGGGGTTCGCGGAGGAGCTGTCATATAAATACATATGAGGGGTAATATAGAGGGCCTGGGGCACGATAGGGACCTGGATATGGGAGCCAGGGCTTCAGGCCAGCGTTGGACATGAAGGCCTGGGTGAACCTGGCACATTTATTCTCGTTCAGCTTACCCATAGCTCTAATGTGGGAGATCCCTCTACTCCTGTGGGTTTTGTCAGACAGAGCTCTGGTACTTATGAGGTCCTCGGGTGCCCTAGGATGCTGAGCAGCCCTTTTCTGGTAAGACTTTGCAAGTAATGCATGCAAAAAATACCTTAAAATTGGGGGAAGGGTTATATGACAAAAATGGGCCATGAGTAATGAGAAGTGTGTCAAAATGAAGAAATGGCATTATTAAATAATTCTGTGTTTTTACTGATTTCATAGCTTAATAGTTTGCCATGATACTGTGAATAAGTCATTGAGGAAGGTGTACTTCCACCAGTGTGTTGGATTTTTTTTCGTTTGAAAGAGGCAGTCAATATAGAAAGCACACACACTGCAGAGTGTCAGTCCTGTCAGGGAAGCAGTTTAATTTGATGTGGTGTATGATGAAGTGTAATGCGCCTTTATTTTAGATACGAGATATAGTATGGATTTGATTAAGCAACATGCTTTTCTTTTTTTGCCAAGTAAACCTGCTTTTTTAATTAGTGTGACAAGTAAATTAATCCGGTTCATTGATTTGAATGGAAGTCTCTTGAAACTCTCCATGTTCAGGAGGAGAAAATAATGGGGGAGGAAAGGTGATAAGTTATATGTTCTTTGATAGGGCATTGCATCTAAAATTTACTGGTTGATAGTGAATAAAGAATGATTTTCTTGATTAAAATTTGCTTTTTTAACACATGTCACAGCACCAACCCTGACTGAGTTCAAGCAGCATTTGGACAGTACTCTTTGGCACATCTTGGGGATGGTGCTGTGCAGGGCCCGGAGCTGAACTCAGTGATCCTTGTGGGTCCCTTCCAACCCAGCTTATTCTGTGTCTCTGTGGTCTGTGTATATACCTGCTACAATAACATTTTATTTCTCTCTCAGACCCTGTGTTGCAGGGCAAATTCTTGTAGTCCCATTTTTTTTCAGGTGGACCTTGCCATGGTGTCCTGATAACCTCAGCAGATAGTGATCTCTCCTTCTACCTGTGAAATTGAAGGCTTGTGCATATGAGCATTTCTCTTTCTACACGCCTGAATAGTTGGGGGAAAGTAAGTTAGGAGTGGCAGGAGCAACTGCTGGCAGGATTGCCTTAGGATGGCTTACCTTGAGGAAGGTGGTATAAACTGGGTGATCTTTCAGCTCTTTGTTTTTTTAACCAGGATTGTGTGTTAAATATGCTGAATCTGTGGGCATTATGCTGTGAAGATTTCGTAGGGAGAATTGTGTCTGCCTAGGAGGAGTATGTGGCACTAGTCTGTGGTGTATCAAAAGGAAATAGTTAACATTGTCTAAAAGTCTAGCTTTGCAGTGGTGGGCATCAAAGTTATAAATTATCTGACTTTGCTGAGTGCATCAGTGACATACATTGCAGCTGATCTAATATTCCTTTGTATAGAAAAAAGAATGGAATGGTTACAGTGGCATGGATATCCGTAACTCCCTTGGGATTTTGCAGTGGAGACATCAGACAAAAAGAATGAAAATGTTATCTCTAGGGCAGGGAGCTTAAATGCAGGAACTGTAGCATACCCTGTTTGTGAGCTTTGTTAGATATGAAGCATTGGGATTTGGGCTTTGGTTTTGGGTCTGCCTGTGCCCCTGTGTACAGGCCACACTATTTAAACCACTTGTCATGTGTTTTCCTTCCAAAACTGGAAATAAAACTATAGGCTCATTTTCTAAGATGAATATTTTTTGTTCTCTGTTGTTGTAATAATAAGTAAGCAAAACTAACTTACTTTACACATCTGGAAATGTTTTTTACGAAGTCTTTACTTCCAGTAGAACTGATTTACCGTAACATTTGAGTGAGACTTTCTCAAGAGAGCAAGAAGAGGAGAGCAATATAGGGTCTCTAAAGTGTAATTGTGAAACTATACAAAGTCTAAGGGACAGGCAAAGGCAGGTTTTTGAGATACAAGGTCAATTGAAAGCCTGTGAATTTAAAGCTGAGAACGTCCTTCCTGTTTATTCCAACAGGATAAAGCAATTTACTGTTTACTTCAAAATAAGAAAAAGAAAATACAAAAAGTAGACTGGATTGGCCAAAGAACGTATTAAAAAAAATGTGAAAACAAGGACTCTGTTTTGGCCAAAGAACATGTTTCCCTAAAAATAACTGCTTTCTCAGAAAAGTCACTGATATATGCATTAATAACATAGCTTTCAGATTTTCAGGTAATTTTTTTTAAGAAGTTAAACACTAGTGAATATGGCTTAACTTCATGTAAATCGTATACAAAATACCTCGCATGTATGGAGCTACCTTTATAATTTCTAAGTGTACATGGAAGAGTCTTTGCTAATAGGAAACAGTTTTTCAGGAAGATCCATTAAGTGATGCATTGATGAGTTCAGTGTTTCCAGGAGATTGTTAGATATTCATGTGAATCCTGTTTTCAGGGTGGTGCGGTAGTCATAGCAAGACTCTTGAGTTATTGTCTCGTTGCTGCTGTGGTGTGGATTCAGCGATGGGAATTTCTGGCAGCTGTAAAACAAACACACCACCCCTCAATGCCATTCCTGATGTGTGAACACAACTGCACTTGAACATGCTTCTTGGACATGACCTTTTTGTTTGTTAATGTTGTGTCCCCCACCAGGTTGGCCTAGTTCTGGTGTACATAACGTATCTGTTCTGGTTGCTCTTTTCCACCAACGGTTCTTCTTCCATCTGTATCGCGTAACTATTTCTGTATTCCAGAGTCAAGATAGGTTATAAGGGATATGTGCACGCTCGCATAATGTGACAGATGCGGCGTCCTTGGAGGAGCAGCTAATAAACTGGAAGAAAATACATTACTAAAGTTTTCCAGGGAACAATCACAATACCTGCATGTATTTGGAAACCCTTTAGAAACATGTCTGGAAAAGAGAGTCAGGTTCATTCATTTAAAGCAGAGCAATAGCCAGTTGCTATAGGCATAAAAAGCACACATCGAAGTAAACCAGTGCTATATTAGGTAAAAAAACAGTATTGTGATAGGACAGATCACACCCCAGCAAAAGGGAGTTACAGTGTAGAACTACTGAAGCAAAAGAAGGGAGTGATAAATATTAGAAGTTATATTCTAACTTATTTTAAAATGATTGCTAAGAGATGAGTACAGGGTAGCTGGTTCATTACAGGTCCTCCAGACATCTTGTAATTCAGTCCCATAAAAATGGAGAGGTTGTGAGGTGGCCCTGCTATGTAACTTACTCCACTGAATTTCATCCTTGTAGTGTTGTGGGTTTGGGGTTTTTTTTCCCACCTTCTTGAAATTTTCTCTTGGTATTTGTTGGGAATCTATTCAAATATAGCAGTGCACTCATCTGTTTTTATCCTCTATACAATTGCCACAGCTAAACAAATTAAAGCAGCTAGAGATACCTGGCACCCACTAAGATAAAATATTTATTTGATCTGTAACTAATTCCTTACTTGCTGAAAGAATGCTCGTGTAAAGTATGATGAAAAATATCTGGGTACTGCAGTCTGCTCAACATTAAATATTTCTTGGATCTTTTACCCTTTCTTAGCTGAAGACTAAAATGTCATTTGTGGAAGTGATGTTAAATCACTTTATTAGGTACAGAAATTATCTTGGATCTTTGTTGATCATGTTGGGCTTTCAAGAATTTCATTTATTACTGAAGATTTGGTTTTGCAGCATAGCTTTGTGTCCAAATAGGTCACATGAAGGTCTCCAGCTTAGGATATTTTTCATTGTATTGAAGTAAGCTATTAGGAAACTAGTGTGCCTGCTTCAGGTGGGCTATTTTGTATGGATCAGCTTAGAACTAAAATGTAGTTTCTTTATTATTCTTACGAATAGGGTGTCTCAATTGCTTTCTGAATTTTAAATTTTAATCCTAAAGATACTTGTGTGAAAGGTGAGGTAGGAATTTTGAAAACATTCAAAATGTGGGTGGTGTTTTTCCTGCTCTTAAGATTTGACTTAGGGAAACTGATACTATGATGCAGAAGTCTGAGGGGATTTGCCTTTGTAAGAAATCAAATGGTTTTAAAAGTCTTCTTTGTATCCTTTTAATATTTTTTTCCTCTCGTTAAAAAAATTTCAGCTAGCATCTGAATGTCAACTTAGAAGTGCCCAAGTTTTGCTGGAAAATTTCTGAGACAAACAAGTGTAAGTTGAAGAAGCGTCTACTGGGAATTCATTTGCATTGCAGTTGAAGAGTGATGTATGAATGTGTTGAAACCTGGACAAAGACGTGCTTTTTCTCAAATGTTCAGGGCCTAATAACAACAAAGTGTGTAATGTCTGTGGTGAAAAATTCTTTCTTTCATAGTTGCCTACCTTTTTGGTCTTTTTTTTTTTATTATTTCATATCCATAGATAAATTACAGGAGAAATTACACAGATAAATTACTAGGAGAAGATAGGAGGTGTGGGAGGACGAGTACCCCAATTCTCTTTGCTACAAGATGAGTAAAGTGCCTTTTTACCATGCTGCTGAATAAATCCTGCTTTTGGGCTCTTTGGAGGATATGCTGATTTTGAATTATTTGCATGCAGTTGGTGTGGTTATCCCTGCTCTCATAGCATGGTTAATCTGTAATCTGTATTATTTTTCTATGGATAACTTTGAGTGTGGCAAAGTCCCTTTTTTATGGCAAGCTGTCTAGTGTAGGGCAAAGACAAAAACATTGTCAGAGCCTTTTTAGTAGTGCTTTCCAGTTTTTTAAGTGCTCTTAAACAAAGCTTTAACTTGAGCGCTTGTAAAAAGACGCCATAACTCTTCTTCCTCTCCCTATAGGAAGCTGCTTTTATTAAAAATTTTGCATGAGGTATATATAGGAAAGTTTTGCTCTTTACTGCTAGAAGAGAAATAATCATGAAACTGAAAATAATATTTTGTATTAAAGAAGTAGTGGTATTTTTTCAGGTGTTCTTTGATCCTAATGTGGATAAAGTATTACAGCACTTATTTTAGTTAGTCAAGGTCCATGTAATGGGACTTCTTTGCAAGGGTAAATTGACCAGACTAAGTGTTGCAGACAGTATATTTAAGAATTACTTTCTTGCAGATCGAGTAATTACTGCAGCACATACTCATCCCTGTGTTGCATTACTGGGAAGAGGGGAAGCTAGTCTGGAGTAAATGTGTGGCTTGGGTTCCTCTGCACAGACAACATTCTCAGTCCATTTTTTCATAACTTGTAGTAAAAGAAGAAAATAATTAGTTAACTAGCCATGTGCCACTTTTAACTGTTTTTTTTTCTGGCTCGCAAAGAGGTCTTTGATAAATTTCAGTAACTTGCTTTCTCTCAGAAATATTGATAAAATGTTACTGTAGAAGAATTTCACATGTGCTTTTCAGACATAAACATTATGAGATTGCACACAAAATAATTCTCAACTGCTCTCTTCCTCCAAGTGCACTGTAAGCCTGGCTGAGTAGGAGCACAGAGGTGTGTGGTACTATCACTAAGGTGTTAGTCGGAGTGAACCAGCATTGTGCGTGCTAAGTCTTTCCCACCTCCCCCAGTACAACCTATACTAAGCTACTGCATTTCATCCTTTTTTTTCCCCTTTTTCCTCCCCTGTTTGTGATGGACCATTGAGACAATACAACCTATAAGCTAGATCTTTATAATGGGAGCGTTGTTATGTTCAGAGCTCTTTTTTTATTTGTAGATGTTACAGGATTTATTCATCACACTGGGAAATTAGTTGTCAGGCTTTTTGCATATCTTTCTGTTGCTGATACTCTTTTAAGCACTTGTGAGCTGCATTTTGCTATATACTTTCTAGTCATCTGCCTTTGTGGTCTTACTAGAGAGCGTCATGTACTTGTGTTATTTAGAGTCCTTAGCTGCCAGGCTGTCTTTTGTACATGGTTTTAGCAGAAGGTTTCTATTTAGCTTGTCATTCTTGTACAGCACATTGCCCTTTCATTTTTTTTATTTCAATAGACATTAGGTTTTACCGTGGCACTTCCACATTGGGCAGTCTCTACCACGAGAGAAGCATTCTGTGCATATTGTGTTGTAATTTCAGTATTCTGTCTTCTGCAGTGCACAGTGACCAAGGCGGGTATATGACACTCATTGTGTAGCTTGAGGCAAATGTCAGGTGGATGTTCTATCTGTACGGATCACTCAGGAACGGCTAACTGCAACTACTTTACCTGAGCTGGATATTTAAATGGAACTCCTGCTTTAGCAGCTTCTGCAGACTATGGCTGAGACTTTCAGTTTACAGTCAGTATATGTTGAATACTAAAGGGAGGAAATTGTTGTTCCTTTTAATAAGAGAACAGTGCATTGGGTGGACTTTATATTTAATCTCACAACAAAGATGTTGACATGGCATTATTATGAGATACTCTGTTTCTTGAAAATTATTTGCACCTGGACAAGTGAAACAAGTGAGAAACTATAAACTTGTTCTGAAAAGATCTGAAAAGAAGATGGGTGAGATTTAGACGAAGAGAGGACTCTGTCTCCCTTATGTGCACTGTTTTTTAAAGACCCAAAACATGACTCTAGAATTCCATCCACATTAATGTCCAGATGCAGATTACTCAAAATTAAGCGTTGTGCAGCTCCCCAGTTTGAAGTAATACAGTGTTTTACACAGTATTTTTAATTGTGACTGCTGTAAAAGAAAAGGTAGAAGAGAGGAGAGGGGTAGATGTTTTCTTTGGGGGCAGATACACTGTATTTATAAGACTGGAGGAGGGAATTACAATTTTAATCAGAGTGGCCTAGTTTGTCAAAGTTAGTGAAACCGTCATCTCTTATTTTAGCCAATAAGGGACCTTCTTTGTCTGTATTAGAAAGACATACCAGATTCAGGTTTTTCCTACTGTTTTTCAGAGAAGTGTACTGGGCCTGTCTGGGTTAGAGTTAATTTTCATCACAGCAGCCAGCATCATGCCATGTTTTTTATTTTTGGCCAAAACAATGTTGATAACACAAAACAGTGGTGATAACACGCACCCTATGTTTTCTGTTGGTGAGCAGTGTTTGCACAGCATCAAGGCCACCTCTGTTTGTCACTCTGGCACCTCCTCAGTGAGGTGTGCAAGAGGCTGGCAGGGGGGACAGCCAGGACAGCAGACCCCAACTGACCAGAGGGATACCCCAGGCTGTGCAATGCCATGATCAGCAATAAAAAGAGAGTGGAGAGAGCAGGGTAGATGGTCATAGCTTGGGGACTGCCTGGGCATCAGTCTGCTTGTGGGAGGTACTAAGCAAGTGTTTGGCATCACTTACTTTTGTTTTTTCACTTATGGTCTTCCCATTCTCTCCCCGCATGCCAGAGTGACTGAGGGAACAGTTATGTGGGACTTAGCTGCCACCTAGGCTCAGCCCAGCACTAGGAGACACTAAATTCTGACTTAACATTTCTTTCATATAAGTCAGATTTTACATTTGGTGACAATAGGAAGTAGAGTAGAAATCAGTTTGTTGAAATCAAAGGTTATTGAACAAACTAATTACGTCTTAATTTTGCACCAATATGGAGAATAGAGATTAGACCCTGATGCAAGGTGGCTTTGCAAGAGTCATGCAAATATTTGAAGTCATTATCTGCTTGTGTATACAGTTAATCATAAAGAAAGTTGGGCTTCTAAGTTTGTCTTTTCATTTCTAAATGATCAGTCAGAGTCTTAGAAGTTGATTTAATCAGAGGTCTCATAAGGGTTCAGCAGTGTGTGTGCTAGTTACCTCCTCTTTAGCAAATTCAAGGGTTTTTATTATCTTCATTTTAATGGGGGATGTGCCTGTGTACGTGCTTGAAAACGTGGGCAATAACATTTGGCTTTAGTCCTTTCAGCACCTGACAGCAGTTGCTGTGTGTTACTTATTCCTAAATGCAGTGGCAGGTTAATCAAATACCTGACAAGTTGCTTGTCAAGACTACTGTGCTTTATAGAATATGTATGCATGCTTTCCTGAAGTATTTCTATGTTTGACTGTCAGAACATTTCAGAGATTTCCCCCACTAACTTATCTTCTATTTATAACTAGAGTACAATTTATGTTCCAGTAAAATGGCTAATGATTTCATTTGCATGAAAAGAGGAAATCAAGAGGGACTGGAGTCAAACATCAAAGTCCTCACCTTGTAGTATTCCAATAATAAACATTCCTGCACTCTGACTTGCCTTTTTCTTCTTAATTTTCAGAAGTTTTGTAGGTTAGGATATATCATTAGATGTTCCTGCAAGCCTCTAGGTTGAGAAGGTGGTGGCTTACTTGAAAGGTCAGATTTGCCGGAAAGAGCTAGCTAGGTATAGGTTGAAAAAGACCTAATCTAATGTGGAGAGGAATCCAGTTTATTTAAACTGCACATGACTTGAGGTTCGGATATTTTTCCTTTGATGCAAAAGAAAATCCAGAGTTTTCCTATCACAGTGTTTTACTTGAATATTTTTTTAGCATTTACAAGTTTTGGGTGTCTTGTTTTTATCTTTTCAGTATTATTATTGGGTTTCCTGATGACACCAACTTGAAAGGAGCTGTTGACTCCCTGGAAGTCGTAGAGGCCCAGCAGAGGGACCTTGACAAATCAGAGGGTTGGGTGTCACCAACCGCATGAAGTTTAACGAGGGCAAGTGCCAGATTCTGCAGTTGGGATGGGGCAATCCTGGATGTAGGGGGGAATGAGATTCTGGAGATGCCTCGGGCACATGGTGGGATTGTTGGGGGTGTCCTATGCAGGGCCAGGAGTTGGGCTTGATGATCCTTGTGATTCCCTTCCACCTGAGGTTATGGATACAGGATATCATAGGATATTATTCCGTGATTTCTGAGGGATGACTGGTTAAAGGGATGAATGTCTCCTGAAATTATTTTGTCTTCAGAATGTCTTCAAAATGTTTTTTCCAGCTATTTCTTTTACTGGATCTGAAATTCCTTTGTTACCCATTTTAGAGATATCTGAAAAATGAAACTCTCTGTTTGTCTGTTGTTTGTCTATATAATACATGGAAAATAGCCTTCTCTGAATGTATTCATGTCAAGTAAGCTGGGTCATGTCTTCAACGAAATGTTTTAAAACAAGTTGGTCTGTAGAAGCAGTGAAAATCAATATATGACAGAGAGTAGATGTGAAAACCATTTAGTAAAGAAAATAGAGGGTTTGTCTTTTAGTAATTTGCTAATAATTATGAATTTTATTGAATTATGTTGCTGTCTGAACCAAAATTCAGTTTTGTGTTTCAGGATTGCCTGTTGTCTTGGAATCTAAGCATGAAGAAAAAAACCTGAATGTGTTCTCAGCTTAACCATCATTCTTGTATTCCAGAATTGTGAAAGTTTTTTCTCTCTCTTGTCTGATAAGTCCATTGAGAGGGAAAAAGGTTGAAACTATTATTGAAGAGTTATTCAAGCAGGACACCCTAATCCTGAACATTTTATTTGCAGTTTGGGCTAAGACTACACAGCTCCTTGCCAAAAGAAATTGATTTGGGACTTGCCAAAGAATGCTGCTGGAGAAGCTGAACTTGGTTTTATGTTTAAATCTGTCTGGCATTGTGCAGTACTGTAGTGTTGTGGAGTATGAGATTTTCTTAGAGGTAATAAGTTGATAGCTATTAGAGTTAATAAACTGAAATACGTATATTGAATGTATGTTAGAAAGTAAGAATCTTGGGGTCATTAAAGCACATGCATAATTTGACTATGTCAGCTTGTCTTGTTTGACACTTAATGTCAGCTGCAGCTTCTGTGCTGTGATTGCACTTAAATTCAGGTTGATATAAATTACAGTAACCCACATTGGAAAGAAAAGAATAGATCTTTTTCATTCCCTGGAGATGAAAATGGATCAGTTCATGTAAGATACCTATGGAGAGAGCAGTCTACTTTTACTGTGAGAAGTCAAGTAATTTTGGACATTCCAGCCTGTCTTCAATGAATGGTGCAATAGTTTTCCCTTTTTCTGATCTTCTGTAATTGTTTTCTGTTGTTTGCATTTTCCCCACATTCTTATATATATATATTGAGTTAGGCTGGCAGAAAGACTTTTAACTGATTCTCACTGGACTTCAAGGTGCTTTAGATATTTAGCCTGTCTAAGGCTACCGAAGCTGAATCAGAGGTTCACAGAAGTCTATATAAGGATCTAGCTGAGGTGGAACAAATGCTGGTTGGCTGTAGCAGAGGAGTTCTAGTATTGACAAGCATTTCTGTTTGCCATTGAGAACCTGGAAAGTTTGTGGACTGTTTTGAATTTTGTGTTCATTCTTACCAGACTGGTTTGCCTGCTGTTACATTGTGAAGCTTCTTGTAACAGTAAGCTGGAAGAAAATACTTCCTTTTTTTTTTTTTTAAGTGTTCATTATTTCTAACGGCTAATCTAAAAATGATGTACTTGAAATTTTTGACTGGAAAAGTCAGGTGTCAGATTGGTTGGACAAATACTTTATAAAGTGCACTCAGTATTAAATCAAGCATCTATAGCATCAGTCTTGCTGACTCCTACCCCATTCAAGAGATGCTAAAATGCATTAGTTGTTCCTTATAGAACGATTAGGTTCCTAAATCAATAACTAACTTTTAAGAGCTTTTCATATATATAGAATCCATAAACTTATTGCTCAATTTTATTGCCCCGTAACTCAATTACTGATTTTGATTTGCTTGAGATTTCTGCTTATAGTTGTGTTATCACAAAGAAGAGGTTTGCTTACCTGCAACAGTATCAGACAATATATCTTTCTGCAGTCAGCAGTTCCAATCAGCAGTTTCACCTTCAGCTAGGAACAGCAGAATCATGTACAGGTGTTAGAAGACAATGCTCCATACTGTTCTTTGTCCTTTCCTAGTGCTGTCAGCGGGTATCTCCATTTAATTCAAGAGGATGTAGTGTTTCTGTTACAGAAGAATGCTGGTGATAGATGCATTTAGAATTCCTAAAATTAGGCTTTTGTGTCAATGGAATGAATTGAAATGCTACGCTAAAACATTATTTATAATAAACCAAGTACTTTTGTTATCCTTTCTTTATATGTTCTGCTTATATTTTGTACTTTGCCTATTTGGATTTGAGAGCAGCTTTAAGGAGATGTGTTGTAGAAGTTCTTCAGGTGATGTAAGTGCTTAAAAAAATTCTAAGTAATATTAGTAGTTGTAGAGAGACTACTTGAAAGAAACAGTGTATTAAGATGGTTGTTGTCTTTTTTGGGAATATGATAGCCCTATGCTTTTCACTCCACTAGTACTCTTCATTAAAATCAAAATACTTTTAGGCGGTGTTTGTTTCATGAACAATCATATCTGTTAAGCAGATTAAAGTTGTAAACGGATTCTTACGTTGGAGATAGCGTGCAGGGGGAAGGAAGCAGTCATCTCTGACATGAAAACTGTGACGGACCAAAGTTCCTAATAACTTTTCACCTGCTGCAGAGCACCTGGACAGTGTATGCTGTTAATCCTTTCCCTTCTGTTCTCCCCAGCTATCTTTCTGTGATCACAAAACTACTACTTCAGGGAGGAACTCCTTGACTAAAAAAGTGACAGTTCTGTCACAATTGTAATTAAGTCCATTATGAAATACAACTTGCCATAGCCTCTATTTCAAGATAAATTGTCTCTGCTTGTCTTTTGCAGTAGGTTTCAAATGGGTGACAGATGATGATTTTATATTATTATGTTCTAGCTGTGCTTTGTGTTGGCTAATAATAGGCTAGTAGGCGCCTCTGAAAGAACCTGATGTTGCTTCAGAGAATCAGAAAGAGATGCTATTGCTGTCTTGTCAGATTTAAATAATATAACTTCCACTTTATGGTCATCAAGGTAGTCATTGCTGAAGTCCAAAATGGGGAGCTGAAGGTAATGATGAATAGTGCGTGATAACTTAAGCTTTATGCTTTTTGTATTTTCTGAGCAGAGTTTGGTCATGAATGGCTTCAGCACAGGTATCCCAATAATGTGCAATTTTTTTTCCCCTGTTCTTTGTCCCAAAGACTAAGTTATAGCTGAAACTGTTGAGATTATAAATACTATTCAGAATTTGCAGGCAATTTATCTATTGAAGTGTAGGTTGTCACTGAATGGTGTGGTGTTACATTTTGCTGTCTGTCCCAACCACATTCCTTCCCTTTTCCATGCTGTCTCTGAAATTTGTTCACCTGCACGGTGACTCAGGTGAGGAAACTGGCCAGTAGCTCTCAGAAAGACCACTTTCTCATCTGGCTGACTACACAAATGCTGCTGTGGGCTGAGGAGAGAGAACAACAGTATGCTTCCATGGACTGAAGAAATACTTTGTCTTCAGCAGCAGTTCAGGCTCTGGACTGCTTCCTTGGGTTTAGTCCTCAAACAGCTGAAAGTGAAGATACGGTGGAGGACGTACCATCTCCAATTACATGCAAGGTTTTGTGCAAAGTTAAAATGAGATGTGGTGATACTAATTTGAAAGGTCAGTAAAACTGAAATTAATCTCTCCAAGTAAAGTAGTGATTCACAAGAGTTGCTTGTGCTGGGAAAGTAATTGAACACTGGGGTATCATTTTGTCCTGTTTATTTTCCTGCTGTTTTTCCCTTGGTGTTTCTTTCTGCCACTTTTAGTACCTCTAAGAAAAGAAATCTGAATTTATTTATATATAGAACATGAGTCTTTCTCAGAATTAACTACACACAGTGAGCATGAAGGTGCATTTTCCCTCCATGACACTGCTGTGTAAATGCTAGATGTAAGTAGACTCTTTGCCAGTTGTGCTATTCAACATGAAAAGCGGCTCATATAAAATTTATACCAGCAGATGACTCAATTTACCTTGTCCAGACCTGAACTGACTTTGAAAAGTTTTTTTTTTCCAAGTTCCACATCCACTTTAGTTAGTCCATCTCAGACTTACCTCTCTTGACAACTGCTTCCTCTAATTCTCAGTAGAACTGAATGTTGTGTGTTTTATGTGTCTCCAAACTGGATATTTATTATTCTGGCATATATATTTGGCAAGGGTCTCTAGTTAAACCTGGAGATAATTGTCCTCAGTAACTTCCCCTGATCCCAGCAAGCATGGAAGATTTTCCAGTATGTTTGTCATCTGTGATTTTGGAGAACATACCATGAAAATAGTCTGCCACGTATTGGAAAGAACAGATAGCAAGGAGGAAACCCCTGTTTGGGAAAGCTCAGCACTTGTTTGTATATAAACAAACAAATAGTCTTGTGTCTCAGAGCTTTTATATTACTCAACAGAGTGTTTGAAGGCCATCTATGCAGAAGTGATAAAAGTAACAGCAAACTCCAGCGAGTTTGAGAAGTCTAATTTTTCTTGTCTTTCATCATCCAGGTAGAACTTGATGCAGTTTTTTTTTCCTGAAATACTATTCTAATAGAGAACAGGGTACCTGTAAATTCAGAATTTACTGTTTGTTAATGTGAAAGCTTTCTTTAACCTGGATTGTGCCTCCTAGCTGATAAACCCTGAAACTAAGGATTTGATGTCTTCTGACTAGATTGTAAGGTGTAATACCTCGGAGCTGGGACTTCTGAACTCCTCAGGAGCTGTAATTGTTCACTTCTGCTTTCTGTTTGTTGGCCATCTTCCCTTCTGCCATGGCTGGAAAGAGTTTAACCAACATTTTATTTGTTTTGTCTGTACATGAAGTTCCAGGAATTTACCAAATTTCAAAATCCTTTTGTTTGTGTCTTTCATAAAAGAAAATTTTGGAATTTCCTGAGAACAGGAATTCAGGGGTTTGGGTAGCTGTAGTGATGTTTCTTCTTTAGAAGGTTCCCTTCAATTGTTTGGTTTATTTGTGTACCGTGGATGTTTTATTTTTAAGTAGAGGGTGCTAGATGAGGGTCTAAGGAGTACTATTAAGTTTGAATGTAAAATGAAAATGCTATTAGTGAGAGAAGCATAGACTGGTCAGTATTATGTGCATTATCCCAGAGAAACTTCTGTTGTGGTTCTTCATAAGTATAAATTGAGTCTGAGTCAGGGCCAAAACTTTGACCTAACACTGATCTATGATACTGAATATGAGGCTGTGTGGATCTGAGGATGGGCCCGAGGGGCCTGTTGTGCTAAAATAAAAAAATACTTCATTTTTTTGGTGAGTAGGCGGCTGTAACCCACGAGTTATCTTCGCAGACCATTACATGACTTTATGATGCTTTTTTAAAAGACGCATGAATCTGATTTCCATTTGCAATGGCTCTGTGGTCTGCAGAGTAATCTGCAATAGCTTGAGACTCTTTGGATTAGAATGCATTGGCAGCTACAGTCTGTGTTCTGTAAAAGGATGCCCTTAACCATGTGAGTTAAACACACCGTATTTATTTATATTACCACGTGTGTATTTTGAAGCCTCAGGGTTGTAACTCCGCAAGCATTGTTCTTTCCTTTCTCTTGAATCTGAGGTATTTTCATGGATTTTTTACTCTGCTCTTCTCCTTTCTTGTGTGTGCCAGGTATGGTAGAACTGCTGTTCACCTATTCTGAGTTAACTGGTAAGTGGAGAGAGAATGTATTTCTGTAGTGGGAAGAGATTTTTAGCCACTCTGATGTATAAACCAATGTATTCTTGAGTAAAAGATTACCTGGTATTTTGTGAGTCTTTTGTTCTATATTTTATTTAGAAAGTTTTCTTCTTTTTCTTCCCCCTCCTTTTTTTTTTGTTGTTTTAAACTTTTTATCCATTAGGGATTACTTCTCTGTCTGTATAAACATGACATGACATCTACAACTTAATTGCATTTTTTGCAGTGTTACTGCTGGATAACTTTAAATTGCACTTGGGAAACAGAAATTAGTGATGTTCCTTCAGTGGGGTCTTTCTGTTTGGTTGGTTTTTTTAGGATTTTTTTTGTTTGCATGTTTCAAATAGATCTAGTGTGAGAGTAGCCTGGAAGCTGAGTCGTAGCAATGTGAGAGGTAACGGTGAGAGTCACTGCTCTGTGAAGGTTGGCTATTTTGTTCTTAAGTGAAATGATTTTGAAGTTTGTTGCAAGTCTTAAAGCAGCCTTAATTGTGTAGAAGTCACTAACATGCTTTGGCACCAAATACCTTCAGGCACATCTGATCACGTTAGTCTTCTCACTCTGATTTTTTTTCACGTACTTGTGAAGTTATAGTGGTCATGGCTGCAGTGCCCTGTTGGAGCAGAGGTAAGGTGTTAGCCATTTAAAGAAAAAAAATTTACAAACAACCTTTTGAATTTTAAAATCTCTCAAGTAAATTCATGGCTCTAAAGAGACTAAGTAGAAGCCGGAAGTGGAAAGTAAGGTAGTTTAGGTAATTGGCCTTTGTTACACAATGGACTATTTAATAGGTGGGAGTTTCAAGTGATTAATGAATAGCTGAACAGGAATGCCTGACTTCCAGCTCACCTGTGTGAGCTGGAAGTCAGGCAAAAGGGAAGGGAATAGGAGAAAGTGAATGAATTCCATAGCTGGTGGGAAAGAAATGGCCTAGTGAACAAGGATTTTTGAATAACTTATTCTTAAAGCAGAAAGAGAATCTTAGTCTTCGCTCTGTGCTTTGCCATACCGGGGTGGAAAGTCTGAGCTTTCAAAGTTAATACGGTAACAAGCATTTGGTGCAAACTTTTTTCTTACTTCCCTTTGTGCTTATCTAGCAAAACTAGTTTTTAGCTAAAAGTTTCTAGGTCATGTCTGATGAAAAATGCTTTTGTGATGTGTTTGTGTAAATAAACATGACAGTTGTAAACAGTCTTTTGATCTTTGAGTCATTGTAGATTTAAAATTTTGTCTTGCAAGCTATTCATAGCTTAAAGTGCTATTCTTATGTGATTGCTGTCAGATAAAAATAATCTCCTGCTTTGTAAGTCTTCCCCCCTGCTGCTTAGCAACTTTAATGAAATAAGTATTTCTTTGAGTTAGAAAGTTTATAAAACTCTAAGACTTGCAGGAAGACAGGTAATGTAAAAATACTTGGTGTTATATTTGTGAGAAAACTAGTGCTGTTTAAGAGCATTAAATAGTGGAATGGGTTGCATTTTTAAATAGTGGTGTTTGATCCTCAGTCAAGGGTTTTCAGTAGGAATTTGGAATAACTGAACAGTTTTTAAAACCACTTCCCTGTCTTATTCCATGTGCTGTGATGAGCAGTGGCCAGTTCACATTCAGGGAGAGGGTGGGCTCAGGATGACAGTTCCCCCAGTGTACATTCACTTCAGCCTGGTCCACTTGTGGTTTACAGATCCATTGCTGTCAAACTTCATTATTGATCTTGTTTTTTAAAGGATTTTTAAAAAGCTTTTGCCTTCTTGTTAAAACAATGTCATGAAAAAACAGAAAAGAAATTGGCTACTGGTTCCTAACCTGTGAGCTAGCTTTGTTTATCACCTTTTAGCCCTTGTTTCCTTTACAAATAGTACATTATTCTATATTGCCATTTCATCTCTCTATATATTATTAATCTCCACCCCTTTGTTTCCCTTTTGTGCACCTTTTCTAGTTATGCTGTATGCCATTTAAAGTAGGTGTCAAGAGGGTGTTTGGAGTGTTGAAGATAAATATCTCCCATTCAGTTTTAGTTACTCCAGGAAGTTTGAGTTAATTTAAAGGATGATTTAGTTAGACTGTTGTGTGCTAAATTGATACTCTGTGAAGGTTCCTTCGATTGTCTGGTATCTTTGCAATAGGTGTCAGAATCAACCAGTTCATCTACCTGAACAATCTGGAAAAAGCAGTTTAATGGACTGAAAAGAATCTCTTTCCTAACTGTTAATAGCTGTGCAATTTCTGTGTGTGGAAATGTAACGTTCCTTCTCTAGAGGGTTGCCTGTGAACTCTGAGCCTGGGGGGCAGAAAGAAAATAGGAAGATGGTGACACAGTGTACATTCTCATGACTTCAATGTCATCTAACCCACCAAAACAAGCAGCTCCATTTATGAAGGATATAATCTTTTTGAGCTGTCTTTCAGGATCACTTGATTAAAAACTGTTGGGTGGTTGTGCAGTCTCCATCCTTGGAGGTTTTTGAGACATGCTTGAATAGAACCCTGAGCAGCTTGACCTGACTTCATAACTGAACCTGCTTGCAGCAGGAGGTTGGACTAGAGACTCCTGTCGTCACTTGCTACCTGAATTATTTTACGAGCCCTTATTTGTCTGCAACCCTCAGCCTATGGCCATCCATGTTAACGAGTAGAACAGAGGAGTTTACATCTGGTAATTTGTGCTGGGAGTGGTGTAGTTAATGTCACTTCACTGAAAAATAGTAATTTTAAAAATAAATTCAACTTTCATTACTAAAAACGGGGAAAAGCATCAGCACTTTAATTGTTTGCCTAATAATATGAAACTTTCTGTGAATATAAAGAACTGTAAATATATCGTGCCTGTGAGTTTGTGCAGTAGATTTTTAGTTTGTGTAGGTATTGTCTGACTTCAGAAATCATTATGTGAAGAGACTGATTTGAAACAGAATGTAGGAGTCATATCTCTTCCTGCTCAAGCAAATACTGCACCTTATCGTGTCTGTTATTTGGCAAAGAAATGTCTGGTGCCAACCAAAATCTTAATTACAGAATGGCATCATAAGAGTAGCTGATACTTGCAAAGTATCAATTCTAGAGTAGAAGGCTGATTAGATAACTTCTCAAATGCCTTTCCAAAATTATATTTATGGTGTTTTAAATAAATATATGGGACCTATTTTGGTAATTACCTTAGAGATTCAGGGCTTTTGTAGACTTTTCAGAAGTATTGGTCATCTATGTAACACAGGTCTTGAAAACAGCTAAGTGCAAAATTGAAGCAAGTATTCTCGCATTCCTGGAAATCTGAACTTGATGGCATTAGTTAGAGACTGGTTTGTAAATTCAGTGGACTTAGGATATGTGCATCTTATATCTTTATACACTGGCAGCTTTTGTCTGCAAAAAGAATAAAATTGACTTGCTCTTGATTTAAGCTAGTCTTGGTTATTTGTTAAGACAAATTCATAAAAAGCAGAGCACTCTTCCACTCTTCCCCCCTGCCTTGTCTTGTGTACAGCACCTTTCTCTAAAGTATCTCAAAGTCAGTATTTTCAGAAGTGCTTCACTAGAGGAATTTGGAAAGATCTTTATGAATCATATCAGACTTTTCTGCGGACATGTCTCAAAAGACAGAACATTTCTCAATGACTTTGCTTTGTCTTAGATACTCAAATATTTAAAAATATGCAAGAACACTGTTGACTACTCCATAGATAAAACAGAACTCTTTTTGTAAGAAATTTTTTGGTCATAACTCTTGACAACGGAGTACAAAAGTCAATAGTTGTGTTTCTAGATACTGATGACTAAATGTATTGGATCAAGTGATCCCTTCTGACATTTAAGCAGAGAGCTATCAATGCAGAAATAGAGATAAATCATGGTAGGTGTGGTGTGGTTCGTAAAATAAATGTGGTTTGCAGCTTTGCAGTTTTCGTAAGAACTAGATGCTTCAAGCTGTAAAAATACATGTTTTCAAAGAATTTAAATGGCAAAATGGTAGCCGTTCCAAATATTTCTTTGAAAGCTTTTGTCTTTTAGTTTACAGTGTTCAAGTCAAAAGAATCTGTTCTGTGATTTGTGCTGATTGCCACATTTGTGTTTTCCAGTATGCTCCATAGTTAACCTAATACCCATTTTCAGGTTATTATTGCTTTATCAATGTCATGCTGTTTTTGCATGTAAAATCATGTTAATGTTTCTCAGTCACTCATAAGGCCATGTAATGTCAGTAATTGATGTCTTAAAAATGTCATATGTTTATTTTGACTATGTGTAAAACTACACTTTATCCCTCACAGTTCTTGGTATCACCCTCTTTCATTCTGTATCATTTTCCTGAGGATTCCCAGTTCTTTAAAGGGCAGAGACTGAGTGTCAAAACCAATAGAGGATGAGACTCTCATGTGTTTCTCTTTCATGTTTTCAGGGCAGGAGTGATAGTGACTAGTGATGCCACTTCAAAAGTATGAAAGCAGGAGAACTGCTTAGAGAATGCAGCAAGGCCTTTTTTCTGTTCGCTTTCAGGTGGAGATGGAGATACCTTACTGTCTTTCGTTCTTCACAGGGTTACACATCGTTCTGGAACGATTGCATCTCCTCGGGATTGCGTGGCTGCATGTTAATTGAATTGGCATTGCGGGGGCGTCTCCAGCTGGAGGCCTGTGGAATGAGGCGCAAAAGTCTGCTAACAAGAAAGGTAAGTGCAGGAAAATGATCACATTTACTTGTCATGCTCCACACAATATAGGAACTGTAAATTACAACTGCTTCTAAGAAAAAGGATGGGTTTTTTTTTCTTTATGTGATGATTCTGAGTACTGACCTAAAGTGGATGTGCGAAGGTAAGAGGTGTTTCAGTGGTGAGATTAAGTGCCTTGGAAGATCTCTGGTACGTGTTCTGTGCCGACGTTTGTTCTCTGGATGTGTTGCTGGTGCTGTTGGGAGCCTTGCACCAGCCGTTGGCAGTGGCTCTGGCCAGGGTGCGGTGGCAGCAGTTACTGCCAGTGGCACCAGCTGTAATCTGCTGAAGGAACTGGCTTTTGCAATGCTGGTGGGATGTGGGCTGAGGCTGAAAGGAATGGGTAACTGCCAGATGCCAGATGTGTCCTGCAAGCCACCAGTTTACTTGTAGCGTGCACAATGCTGCAGTTTGTGCTTGCAGTGCGTGGGGAGGAAACCATCCTTGTATTTGGGGCCCCTGAGAACACAAAACTGTCTAGTTCAGGCATGAGGCTGGTGTGTTAATTTGGTTGTGCTCTCTGGCCTTGAAGATGGCCACATTTCTAAGGTCCTTTATAGAATTAGGCTGAAGATTTGAGGCCTTTATTTTTTACTTTTTCCACTGAAGTTTTCTTTTATACAAAATGTGCAAAGTCACGCTCTTGGAAGAATTTTTACTTCATCAGCATTAGAGGATACTCATACAATAAGCTTATTGAAAACCTGGTCAAATGTTGTCTGTCCACCACAAATAAATTCTCTTATGGCACATTTCCCTGTCAATATTATCTTTTGCTAAATTTTAAGGAAAGCTTGTGAATTCCCCAACCTTCTCTGAGCTCCCTTCACTTCAGAAAAATCGAACCTCTGTTCTGACGAACAGCCCCTGCTTCTTTTAGCCTCATTTAAGCATATTCAGCATTGATTAGTTCGCACATTTTTTTTTCCTCCAGAGTTTTTGGCTTCTTAGGCATTCAGTAATGTTCTTCTTAGGCATTCAGTCAGGAGTTATTTTCATTCTGTGAAAACCTTGTCAGCTCCATCTACTTGAAATATTAACTGTGAGGTTGCTGGATTTTTTAGGAAAATGGAAAAATAACCTGTGTGTATATTCAGTAAAGAATACAAGCAAAATTATTGGTCTGGGTTGTGTTTGGTTTTTCTTTGTGGTTGGGTGTTTTTTGTTAAATTTTGTCATGTGATTTTGGGATTGGGCAGATATGTTTGTTTAAAGTGGTGTAAAAGCTATGCAATTTAGAGGTTTTCTTTTTTTGCTGTTGTAAGGCATTTGAGATACTTTTCTGTTTTCAGGCAGGAGGGTTCTCTAAAAATAGGCATTAATTTAAAATTTAAATGAAGGTTGTTTTCTGCTTAAGTACTTTCCTGCAAATAAAATCCCTAACTACACCACCTCCATCAATTTAGAAATCATGCTTGGGAATGACTTGTGTTGTGGCACCTTATTTGAAGTTTTCCATTAACACTAAATTTCAGTCTTGTTCCTGAGTTGGCCAGATTTAAGTGTCTCTACTCTGTCAAGTGTCCTTCTTGTCCTGCTTCTGCAGGCGTTGCTCCCCGTGCCCTTAGCTTTGGCTGTGGAATAAATACTGTGCCTAATAAGTGGAAAGAGCTGTCTAATAATACATCCAAGGTTGTGATTCAGTGGCCGAAAACTAATTTACTTTGATCAGTTTAGTTTTTACGTGAACCACTCTCTTGATCTTGTCATTTAGTGGGGCACAAGTGACAAGGTGAGGACAAGAAGAGAGTAGAACTAGTTTTTTGGGCAGTAGCACAGATTTATAACCAGCTAGCTGTGGCTTTGATCATATAATTAACTTAAAAAATGATAGCTACAGTGATTTCCACTTAAAGCTTTAAATCAGGTTGATCTCTGTGGTTATATTTTGCACTTCAGAATGGATCAAGATGCATTAAATCCATGATTGAAGGCCATAGAGAGTCAAATGAGACTGAGAAAAGAGTAAATGAGGACTTGGTGGACCTTAGTGAAACTTTGTAAGTGGATATGATGTGTTGCACGTTGCAACATCCTTGTTAATTTGGCTTAAGAGTATGTAATCGTTGCATCATTTTGGAGTTCTGTCTACTGGGATTAATATCAGAAACAAGTAAATGAATGTTGAGTTTTGCAAGTGGTTATTGAGAATAGAAGATGGTACTCTACATTGCCTTACAGCCTCAGAGAGCAAACCAAATCAGTAGAGTTACTAAAAGCAAAAGGAATCCCAGAAAATCCCTGGCAGATTTACTTCAATATTTTTTTGCTAACAATTCTGAGACATTCATGCATGAGTGAATTTTTGTATTAAAACTAGAAAATGAAGTTTACTTAAAAATCAGCTCAAGAAGTGCTTAATCTTCAACTTTGCTTAATTGCAGAGCTGTATTGTGAAAAATGCAAATTAAATATTTTGTATAATTGAAATTTCCTTAATAGATGAGTACCAGGCAAATCTAATACCTGATCAATCACTGAAAAAATGGAATAAAGAAAATTATTTTGCAATCAGGCTAAGGACCAGCATCTCTGAAGAACCAGGATCTTTGCTCCTTTTTCTACCTTAGTCCCTCGGTTAAAGAGAGGAAAAAAAGTCCCCCTTGTAAATGTTAAGTCTTCTGTGGTGATTCAGTTCATGAGATCCCAAACCCACCTGATTTCCCACTCTGAAGAGCATTAGCCAAGAAGCATTCATCACTAAGTCCTTCAAGAAAGAGCAGATCTGTGAAGATTCAGAGGTGGCTGGGCCTCTGCTGTTGCCTGTCTCCATGTGCGGGGAAGGGGAGTGGGAGAGAAATATTATGGAAGTGTGAACCAACATACACTTACTGAGGGAAAAGATAATCTTGATTGAAGAAACAGTGCTGTGGATATTCAGTGTAGCAGAGAAGTGGAAAAACAGTGCAGTATTGCTGGCTGGAGAGAGGGGTAAATTTGGGAACAAAATCACTGTGCACTGTGGCTTCACAAGAGCTTATGGATCCTCACTGAGTTGAATTGAGGCTTTTGTGCTCCTTACAGCTCTTTCCTCTAAATGCCTGTACATTTAGGGTGGTACTCTTGTGGTGTGTTATATTCATGCTAGATTCTGAAACTTCTTTGCAGTGGTAGAAAAAAGGTACTTTAACCACAAATAAGCAAGGAAAGCTATTTTCAAAACTTAAAAAACCTCTTTGCTTATATCGTAGACTTAAAAGCATTTGTAATCTCCTCAGTGTGGTTTGTTCTGTTTGTTTGTTTTTAATAATAAATCTGGTTAAAAAGATGACTTCCCATCTTACATCTTGCCTGCTAAGGTGGGATGGTGAGTACCAGGTACCAACTGTGGCAGGCTGAAGTGATCCAGTGTGACTGAGGCTACTGTGAAACTAAACATGGGGCATGTGAAAGAAACTAAAATACTGCTGGAACATTGGTTTTGAAAAGAAGGGAAGATGCGTAAGTTGGGTGTGTTTAGGCTAATTATTAAAGGGGTATCTGAAAGGTGACTATTAGTAGCTGCAATCTAGCAACTTAAAATCTCATTTTGAAGTATGCTCCTGTATAATGAAAGAACAGGCACTTAAAAAAATTTAGGATCGTGATACAAAGCTGAAAGATGTGTAATATAAGTATATGTGGTTAATAAAGGTTTTGAGTGATCCTGTGGAAGCTTGTAAATCAGATAAATAGGTATTATTGTGTGTTTAGTTTCAAATATGGATTGTCTGGATTAAAGTGCGTACGTGTTCTTAAAACCAAATATCTGAAGTTCATATTGGAGTGATCTCCTCAAAATGGAGACCTGGACAGTATCTCAAGATACCATCTAATCTTGGTGGAGTAACAGATAGTGAGGTTTCTCTGATCCCTCTCTGGTAGATGTATAATCTTAAAATTCTCCACTGAATGCGGTTCAGCAGCTCCCTGGGTGTTTAATTTGCCTGTTGAAGTCTTCTGTATTTCCAGACAAAGCTTATCTTCCATATTTCCCAAAGTAAGCACCTTACACTACTGTTTGTTACCTTCTTTTTAAAAATAGCTCACTTTTTAGATGTATATACTTTGTTATGCGAATATACTTTGTTCTTTTTAGCCTGGCATTGTGGACTGGTTCATTTTTGCTGTTTTTTATTGAAAATATTCGTTTCTGTGCTTTATACAGACCATCTGAATTGGAAGGTCATTCCAGCTATGACCTGTTAAGTACTCACAAAGATCTCTTGAGCAATTCTAATTTAATCGCATAGATTTTGTACACTTTTGCAGACCACCTGGGGATCGTATTTTGAAGTTGTCTTACCTTTGGGGTTAAAGTTATTAACAACTTCAGCTCATTGCAGCTCACTTCAGTGTTATCAACAGACCCTATGAAAATGCATTGCACTCTATTGTTTGTAGTAAGGATTATTAGAACTATGGAACAGAAAAAAACTTGGGATATATTTCAGTAGGACATTTTCAGAACTCTGATTACTCTGAAGTGTTAGGAAAAATAAGAGCTTTCTGTTCCTGCTCTTCATAGGTGTGTGTGTATATATATATATATATATATGTATGGAATTGTATTGATGTATTGATTTTTCTCAGTCGCCTACTACCTTTTACCTGATGCTTATAAAGTGCTAACTTAGAAAACTATTTAAATTGCCAGGTATAATAATAACAACAATAATAATAACAACAACTACTATTACTAACAACTGTAGTAATTCTTCTACAGATAAATAAAGATTTTATTTGAACATACTGACTTGAGCTAGTTTAATCTGTAAGTTTTCATTTGGTGCTCTTGATTTTCTGTCCAGAAAAAGAATTGTATTTGTACATGGTTTCTATAACTAGTCATACTGGTAAACAAGCAGTTAATCAAATTCTTAAATTATGTTACTCTGAATAAATTTTTTTGTTGTGCTTTCCTGAGTGAAGAACTCAAGTAATTTTAGAAGCTATTAAATAACAAACTTAAATGGTATTGCATTTATTGTTGCATGTTAAGGTGTTTATTAGTACACATGTATTTTCCCTTGTATGTGTGGTTTAACTGTTGTTAAATGAAACTCTGTTACCTGGCAGTGTGTTCTTCAGATCTCCAAAACTTGGAGATGTTGTCATGAACTTATTTTTATCCATTAATATGTTGAAGAAAACTAGCTTTTTTACTTTTTCATTGATTTTTTGTTATTTTCATGCAACCTTATTGTTTAACTCAGTATTTTGAATAAATTGACTTGAAGCAGTAAAATAGACTGTATTCAGAGACTAATTTAATGCAGCGTACTTTGTTTTCGGGAGGTAGCAAAGGACTTGGCTGGATAAGGTCGTTCTTTTCCCTAAAAAAATTAGGTTTTAAGTTTGTTATTAGTACTATAATTTTAGCCCATTAAGGTTAATTTAAGTTACAGATAACCTCAGACTTAATGTATTTTGAATTAAAGCCACAGATAGTTGGGTTTTTTTAACAACAAAGCTTTGGGTTTTTCAAAGTTGCATATTCTTAAGGGAGAGTTCCTTATTTAGAAAAAAATTCTTTTGGTTTTCATAACAGGTGGGGTTTTTTATTGGTGGGTGTGTTTGTCATATATGAGTTATGTCAAAATACTAACTGTGTTTTATTCATTCTTAGGTGATTTGCAAGTCAGATGCTCCTACAGGGGATGTTCTGCTTGATGAAGCTCTGAAACACATAAAAGAGACTCAACCTCCTGAAACAGTACAAAATTGGATTGAACTGCTTAGTGGTAAGCCTTGGACATAACGTATTTGCTTTTTTTATCCAAATAAACCTAATTATGTGGCATCACTAGAGAATGTATCGCAAGGTTTTTTGAGAGAAAATATGCAGAAAAGTTAATTAGTCTGTCCTCTACGGTAGTCTCTTGTTGACTGTAGCCTTTAATCAAATATAAAGTAACTGTTGCTTTGACTTAACTTGGTACAGAAAGGATCTGTATGGAAGTGTCAGAGGACACCTCAACTCAGTGGAAGAGGTGCCTTCCTCTGACTCTGAAGTAAATCAGGACTGCACCCTGGAGATGTAACTGCCTTTCTCTGTGTTTGGAAATGAGGGTTAGTGGAAGTTTGGAGCCTGACTATGTGGACTGAGTCTTCAGATCTTTCAATAAAGAAAGGAGGTGAAGAGCTCATAGGTCACATGTAAAACTTGAGGGTGATTTGGCCATTAATCATGAAGAAAAAATAAAGCATTAGGAGTTTTATTTTTTCATTAACTGAAGAAATGTAATAAATATTTTAAAATGTTAGATACTTCTTGTTGATCAAAACAAGGTCTTCAAGATGAGTGCTTTGCACACAGCTCTCCCTGTAAAGCTAGTAAATAGTTGCAAGAAAAAGAAATGTCAATTATCATAGAATTATGAATAGTTTGGGTTGGAAGGGACTTTTACAGACCATCTAGTCCAGCCCCTCTGCAGTCAGCAGGGACATCTTCCACTAGACCAGGTTACTCAGAGCACCATCCAACCTGACATGAAATGTTTCCTGGGATGGGGCATCCACCACCTCTCTGGGCAATCCATTCTAGTGTTTCATTGCGAAAAATTTCTTCTTGTATCTAATCTCAGCCAACTCTCCTTCGCTTTAAAACCATTACTCCGTGTCCCAGGCCCTGTTAAAATGTCTGACCACATCTTTCTTGTAATCCCCCTTTAAGTAGTGAAAGGCTGCAGCAAGGTTTCCTTAGAGCTTTCTCCTCTTCAGGCTGAACTGTAGACAGAATTGATCACCAGCATTCGTCTGTTTTCACAAAACACATAAATACAGCTTCCTTGGAGTAGATCAGAGCTGTGTTTGAGTTGTGCAAACAGCGCAAGAAAAAACCCTGTTTTGTCAACAATGTGAGTGGGAGGTCGGGGATAACGAGACTTGGAAGTTGCCTGTGTAAAATCTGTTACTTCTTGCAATTGATGAGCTGCAGAAATGAGCAAAATCTCTTCTCCTTTCTCTGCTTTCTTGTTTCCTTTGTTCTTCACATTCATCTTGCACCACCTTAAATAGCCTTCCTTGCACACTAGTTCATTATCAGGTCCTTGCCATCTGTCCTCTCCTGCTCCTTGGCTGTCAGGCAGTGGGGAGACTACAAAGCAGCCCATGTCAGGGGGGGCATGGCTGCTCCAGAGCCATGCAGTTCAGTTCTCATTCAGCTACCCTTCCCTCTTACAGCCTGCAAAAACAATTCATTTTTCTTGTCCCAAATACATAATTTGTGCTGACATTTCACCTCCTCTCCCAGTGCAATGCACATCAAGTTAGGACTGGCTCAAAAAAGGTCAGCTAATGAATGAACCAGTGTTGTAGGTTTTCTTTGAGCTAAGCTAAGGTTTTCCTGACCCTGCTGGGCTTTGGCTCTGGGAAGATAGTTACGATCAGTGCTGTGGCTAAGGCTTGAATCAATCATTTTTACTAACGTTATGTTTATTAATTACTAATTATTGGATGGCATTAGTTGTCTTTGCATTTCCCGCGGTTTAGGGATCTGTTCTTCCGATGAAAAGTGTTTCAGTAAGTCTGAGCGGGTTGGTTTTTTTTTTTTTTTTGGTTGGTTGGTTTTGCTTTGTTTTGTTTCACTTAATGAATTCAAAAACTCTGTTAGAATTTTGCTTTGGGGACCAGGTCAATCCTGGAATAAAGCTACTCTGTCCATAATGATCAGTGATGCAGAGTGCTGCTTGGAGTTACAGTATATATGAGTTCAGAGCCATCATGGAAATAAGTATATGGACGTGTAAGGTGTTGTGTGCCAGGCTAATGTTTATAAGGTACCCTCTAAGGAAAGCAAGGGTAGGGAATACAGAAGTTTGGATCAAAATGTCAGATTTCCTGTAGATGTAGCAAACATCTGTGTCTGCAAGTGTCTGTGTAATTGAGGAGCATGGTCACAAGGTGTCACCACAGCACTGAGTTTTGTCCACATGGCAACTGTACAAAAATCTCGGAAATAGCCTTTGCCCTGTGAAAGGTAGTAAGGAAATCACTTTTTGTGTTCGTGTGATAGTTCCATTCATGATCATGCTGGGGAATTGCATTCAGTGACGCGTGAGACCAATAAGGACTTGTTTAGTTCAGGCCTGGTTGGTTCTCTGCCTTTCACTCTGCAGTTGGGAGTCACCTCATTTGTTTACTTACCTTGGGTGTTACTTGGATACAGTGTGTGTCACCCTGCATCGCAGTGGGAGAAACCTCGAAGTCACTTGTGGCTTAGTCTTGTTGTTGTTATTTCATAACCAATAAATTTTTCAAAAGTTCGATACAGAAATTCTCATATCACTTATGGAAAACCTTCATCCATGTAAGAAATATTTAATGCTGTTCCTTTTCTTGCCTCTTAAAATGCATAGTCTTTTACATCAGGAGGGGATTTTAATTCTTATGATAAATACTTAATAAGCTGGAATTAAAATTTTTAACCTGTGAGGTAAGCTCTTAAGCAAAGGTAGAATTCTCACTGCTAAACAGTTTTAGCTTTATCAGGAGCTGTTGATGCTGATTTTGTGCTTTTTCAGTTTCCTCTTCTATGCACACACAGTTACATACTCTGAAGAGCCCAGTTCTTCTGCCTTAACAAAAGGCACTAGAAATAATTTATATAGAAACATTAAGGGCTCTGCCCAACATGTGTTTCATGTGAGCACACCTGTGTCACAGTACATCATCTCTGTTTCATCTGGTGGAGGTGGGAAGGGGGAGAAGAGTGGAAACCTGGAGAAATAAAGAAATGCACTATGTAGGTGTGCATTAGCTGGTCTCTGTGGCAGAAGAAAGGCAGTAACACTTCTTCCAGTCTCTGACATGGTAAAAGGCTGGACTCAGAAAGATGCACAAAGACTGTAGAAGGTGCTTGATTTTACTTTATTTTTATTGTTACTAAAAGTAAATTCTTTCTGCTGAATTTACTAAAAGTAAATTCTTTCAAAACTGGTTTGTTTTTTGTTTTACAAGACCAGGTTTTTGTTTATTTGTCATAGCTGTAATCAAGACGTGACTTAGCTATCATTCCATCTGAACTTTAAATGTACCCGAGAGCTGCTCCAAGGAGGTTCTCCTGGTCTCTGCCTCTGTGTCAGGGATCAGAGAAATGCTGACAGGAGCACAGTGTCTTGTAGTCTGCTGTATGATTTTGACAGCTCATTCTGCACCACAGAGGGGGGAAAAAATCACTGCGACAGTACAGCTTAAACTTTGTCTGACTGTTGTGTGGTTTTCTTGCTGTTTTAGGTGAAACATGGAATCCACTGAAGTTGCACTACCAACTACGAAATGTCCGTGAGCGGTTAGCTAAAAATCTGGTGGAAAAAGGTGTACTGACAACAGAGAAACAGAACTTCCTCCTTTTTGACATGACTACACACCCTCTCACCAACAACAACATCAAACAGCGCCTCATCAAGAAGGTTCAGGAGGCGGTTCTTGACAAGTGGGTGAACGACCCCCACCGCATGGACAAGCGCTTGCTGGCGCTCGTGTATTTAGCCCACGCCTCGGATGTCCTGGAGAACNGGCATTCCATTTCCTATTCAGTTTGAGTTACCTTAAATACTTTGTTTAATTTTTCACCACATTGTTATTGAAGTGGTTTGTCACCAAAGCTCCATGTCAAAGTGTCTGTCAGGACATTTTATACACAGATGTTTTCAATTACATCTAACAAAATTACTTAAAAAGCAGAAATACCATTAAGCAGTTTTGTCAATAGTTCCTGTAAAATGCCCCATAAATTTTAATTTTCATGCAAGTCTCTTGTGTACTTATATTTTCATTAGAACGATAGCTGAGTCATAAGGCTAGTATAGAAAGGTCCAATTGTTTCATAAACCAGTCTTGGGAGGGGATACATTCCATTATATTGTGTATATAGTTCAAATTGTATATTAACAACTGCCCCATCTTAGTATTTTGCAAGATCTACTTACTTGTACACCTGGTGCCCCTTATTTGCTGTCAGCCATTGCCATCTGATGCAAAGAAAGGCCTCCTGCAGAGGTCCTGTGTGTGAAAGCTGTTTCCAGGGTCTCTGGAGTTTGCCATCCAGGTATTCTCAGTCTATGCATTGCCTTTGAAAATTAGTGAACAGAAAGAGACTGCTTTCTATCATTGGTACTTTTTTCTTTCCTTCCCGTTCTGTATGGAAGAGACTCATGACCAGTACTATTCTTGAGTGCAGTTTTCGGTTTTGTACACAAATTAATGTTTGTCTCTTAAACCTTGAACTATTTTACACTTTAAAAACAGAAAGTCAGTCCTAGCAGGTGTTGCATGTAAATGGTTAGCAGGTAATGGCAGCAGTTCGTACAATTCAGATTTCTGTAATGGGATGCTCTGCTATGTTTTAATTTTTATATATATAATTAAGCTGATTAGCACACTATTGTAAAGAAACCCAAAACCTATATAAAACTCTGGCTTTTTAAAATTTATTGCCTCTTTGCCACTGCTTGTTATTTCCCATTGGTTTCACAGTGTAAATATTATGCATTGAAAAAATTAAGCATTGATTTCTATATTTTTTTCCTCATAAAAATGCAGATTTATAGTGGGGCTTACAGGTGTTTAGAAACCTTTTGGTTAATATTCAGAGCAAGAATACTAGATGGTGTATAACTGTAGAGCTGAAATTTAAGAGATCCCTTAATCTGTATACTAGCTTTTTACCTACAGCAAATAAACTATGATCTTAAAAGTGCCTGAAACAGAGCAAGCATGTAATTTTTTGTTGTTGTTGCTAATTAGAAAGGTTTTATTGCCTAACTGAAAGCATTAGTTAATATCCTTCTTATTAGAAAGGGAGAATTTATATTAAGTAGTTCAAACTGACTTAATCAGTGGTGTCGCTCGGATCTGCAGGATTTATGGCTGGGACAGGCTGAATTAATTTGGGGAGTGTGCACCTGTACCTGCCCTAGGTAGACCTCTTCAGTCTTGAGCACAGCTCTACAGCCTCATCTGTGACTGGACTTCCAATTTTGCACTTCATTTTCAATCATTGAGATGGTTAACTAGTTGACTTTAAAATACAACTTAAACTCATTGTACCTCTATAACCTTTTTTAGGGAAGGTTTTTAAAAATACGGTCCTTAACATTTAATGGCACACTGTTCTTTCAGTTCTTAATGCTGTTTCTTCAGACAAATGAAATTAAAAGTATATTGTAAGGTATTTCAAACTCTGGTTTACAAATAAAACGACAAACAGTGTTCTCTCACCTGTAAGATGCTGTGTTTAAAACTTTGAGGAGCTTGGGCATGAACTTTGGACATTTTCTTTTAAACATTTTCAAAATGTGATTGACTTAAGTGGAGGAAAAATGAAAGTTGCTGTGTTACTCTTATATTTGAAAACTTACAGAATACTTTCTGTACTTGATAGTATATGTTAACTCTTTGCTTTCATTGTCTCTCTCTCCTGTGATCTGTTTTCTTATTTTCTGTTGCTGTTTAAGAGGAGAGAAAATTAATTAGGCAGAAAAATAAAAAAAAAATAATGGAGTATTTGGGAGCAAGTTGAGTGCACAAAACTTTTAAAATGGCTTTGAAAATCTAAGCTACTTGAAACATTCTTCAGACTGAAAATACCTTTCACAGTCCTATTTGTGGCCTCTCTTCATTCTGTGAGTATTTTCCATTTTCCTGATGGTTTCATGTTTGGTTGTGGGGGATATTGGAGTTTTATCACCCTTACAGCCTACATGGTTTAAAAGAAGTCATCCTTTTAATCCCCCCCTCGAAAGATGATTTGGGGTTCTTTGATTTTTTTTTTCCCACACAGAAGATAACTGCACACAGTATTTATCAGCTTTTTTTTGCTTAGATAGGACCTCTGACCAAGATGGTGAGTCTGTGCTGGACATGTCAAAGAAATTGGATATAAGTGAGGAAGGGTTTGTGAAGAGCAAGAGTGTCTTTTGCTGGACCACCTGGTGTAAACCTGGATGTGCAGGGGAAATAGATGAGCTTTTGGAGTCCTGAGTCCTAAAACTGCTTCAAAAAGCCCAAAGCCTCCAGGAAGGTAAGTTGGTAGGTTAACAGGAACTGATTTGGCTAACATCGTTGCCTTCATTGCTATTTCAGGTTTTAATAAAATGGTTAAACATGGGAGAATGTGTTGATGAGATTCAGGTGCTCTTCTGCCTGTTGGCTGCTACTGCAGCTCACAGAGATTTACCTGGTTTGCAGACAGTTCTGTCTGCTCCGAACCCACAGCTCTCAATGGCTGCTTCAAGTGAAGACTCTTACCCAAAGCCTGAAGTTGGACATGTGCCTCAAGGAAAAACATGTATTATTCAGGGACACATTCTTTAAAACAAACTTCCAAGTCAAAACCAGGATTTTGAAAGTTAAATCACCAAGCAGAGTGTGTGTGTATATACATATATATATATATATATATACACACACACACACACATTTTCACAGTCCTTGAGATTGACATCCTCCTCTCCTGTGTTTCTAGAGCTGGCATTACAGTGCTGTTACAGGGAATGGTAGTGAAACCTGTGTACCATAAATGATGCTTTTGAAGCAAAATTTGCATAAATGGCGGTAAAAGGCTGCTCACTGAGTGCTCGTGTGTTCATGCCCATTTCTCCTACAAAGTGAAGATACGTATTAACTGATGCGTTCTCTGTGAACTGGACTGAATCTGTACTGTAACAAAATAAAGCACTCTTTCATGCTATGAGCTGCAGGTGGTTACTGCGTATCACATGCATGCAATGCCTAAAGGATGTTTTTTTTCATTTACTCAGTAATTTCCAGTTTTTCCTGAGGCTGCAGTGTTCACCAGTTTGGGAAACAGAATGTTTTTTAAGGTTTTCATCAAAGCCTTAGCTCTGCCTCAGCTGGGCTTCAAGCACTTCAGGCAGCCAAAGTCTGTTACGTCCCAGTTTCCCCTATTGTCCATCTGTCTTTCTCTGTGGAGGTGGGTTTCCAGCTTCCGAGAAGTATGAACTTTTTTCTGCCTCAACTTTGGCTCTGGTCTTATCTGTTTCTTCTCTTGTTGCGTGGTGATTTCAGCAATAGTGTGGCCAGGAGGACCAGGGCAGTGATTGTCCCCCTGTACTCAGCACTGGTGAGGCCACGCCTTCTGTGTCCAGTTCTGGGCCCCTTAATTCAGTAGGGACATTTGATGTGCTGGAGTGTGTTCAGAGAAGGGCAATGGAGCTGGGGAAGGGTCTGGAACATAAATCCTATGAGGAGCAGCTGAGGGAGCTGCAGGTGTTTAGCCTGGAAAAAAGGAGGCTCGGGAGTGACCTGGTCACTACAGCTCGCTGACAGGAGGGTGTAGGCAGGTGGGGATGGGGCTCTTCTCCCAGGGAACAAGTGACAGGACAAGGGGAAGTGGCCCCAAGTTGTGCCACGGGAGGTTCAATTTGGACATTGGGAAGAATTGTTCATTGAAAGGGTGGTTAAGCACTGGAATGGGCTGCCCAGGGAAGTGGTGGAGTCGCTGTCCATGGAAGTGTTCAGGAAACAACTGGATGTGGCACTTAGTCCTGTGTTTTAGGTTGTGTTTGATTAACGGTTGGACTTGATGATCATGGAGGTCTTTTCCAACCTAAATGATTCTGTGATTCTAGAACATTTCTGCTGTTGCTAATTTTTCTTTACTAATCTTTTCCTCTCAATTTTACTATCAACCCGAGCTTGACTCTCCATTACCCTTTCCTCAGAGTCACTTTCTCCTCTGATTTGATTCCCTATCAAAGAGCCTCCTCTTTTTCAGCAAATGGGTTTGTCAAAAGTAGCTGCCTTGATGGCTGAACTGAAGCAGCTGGCTGCCTGCTACAGCTCATAACACCTGGTTTGTTAAGGTGAACAAAACCTGGTGCTAATTTACCTTGAAACTTCTCTTTGCCAGCTTCTAAAGCAGGCTATTGTCCATGCAGCAGGGAGAACTTGCAGCTGAAGATGATGATTTTGCCAGTTCTCTAATGTAATTAGATCCTGTAAGCCAGTGCTTCAAGGACTTGCTATCTCTCGCTCAAGCTTCTCCTACAGTGAGAGTATTCTATACAAGAGTAATTTTTCCTTTTGGGCTCTTTGCTTGTTAAAAGAGTTGAGTTTGTATTGCAGCTCAAAGAAGCATCTCTATTTGGCTCTCTATTTTTACAAAGGTGTAGACAACGCATTATTTACAAGGTTTCTTTACTTGTATATTATGTGATTAAAAAGGACAAGTGGGAGAAGAAAGAGGTATAGTTACACTTAAAATGTGATCAAATAAGCCATTTTCTTGGCACAATGTACTAAAATGTTTTGGTTTTTCATTTGTTTTTGATTACCAATTCATCATTCAGTTAATTCTCATCTCATGCATCTGTTGTCTGCTCAAAAAGGATTTGCCATCATCTAAAGCACTAGTTCTTCAAGATTTGTATTCTGTTGCCCCTTTCTTTTTTACATTTATTCAAATCTTGGATTTTTTTCTCCCTTTGACATGGGATTGGTCTTGAAGGTAGACGTTAGAGAAGACTTCGGTGGTTGTAAAGTGCAATGACAGGCAGTTTATAAGCTTTCTTTGCTACTGCCAGCGTGTCTTTATAGGTCCTTCTTTGTTTCCTGACTGTTCAAATGAAACCAAATCATGTCTCAACCAGCTTTTAAAATCCTGTTCTGACTCCTTAAGCTCCTCAGGACCTCAGACACTTCTGAAAAATACAATTTAACTAAGTCATGTATAGGTTTTGCAGTGCTAAACAAAACAACTTCTACACACTATTAAAAATCTCAGACCTTGTGTTTTCAAAGAAGTTGCAGAAGAAATTTATCAAAGCCAGCTTATTTTTCCAAGCAGGAGTCTTATGGTAACCCACTTCAGCAGTGGCAGTAAGCAGAGTCCTTGGCGGAGGAGTCACACTGGTGCCTGAACAAAAACTGGTCCAAGGGAGCTTCCTGTCCTGGAAAGATTTGGGATTCCTCCTGTCATTAACCTTTCTCAGTGTTCCTAATGAAGACCCTGCATGGATACATCCTTCATTTCTCTTCACCCCAGTGACACTGGCATTGGCTGTGGGCCAGGGGCTGGGAATGTTTGGTGCCTTTCAGGTGATGTGGGAGCCGGTCTCCATCCGGGCAGGCATGAGCTTCATATCCTTCCCCGGAGCCTGCTCTCCCAGCGGTCCCACTCGGTGCACCAAGGAGACCTGTGGGGCTGGGGATTTTTCTCTTGAGCACGGCAGAGGAGGTGGGGGAGCTGTGCAGTGAGAGCCTGGCTCGTGCCCACCAGCGAGCGCGCTGCAGATGTGTCTGGGGCTGCGCCTGTGCCTGTGTGGGAGGGGAGCAGCTGCTGCTCACAGAGGTCCCGGTCAGCCCGGAAAACGCCACGTCACGCGTTGAGAGGTTCCCCTTGAAACCAGGGAGTGCGTGTGACCTTCCTCAAGATGGAATATGTACAAATAAAACAGGCCTGAAATAAAATGCAATTATAAACACATAATAACAACTAGAGTCTGTTTGTTGGATGCGTTGCAAACAGGAAATGGAGCTAAATTCATTGCATTAGTAGATGCCTTGCTGCAAGGATGTTGCCTGATGTTAGGCTCTAGCTATTGAGAGCTTCCTTCTGAGATCCAGCTGAAGATTTGCACACATTTTAATATACCCAAATCTGAGATGCTCAGCCAAAAACATCAGAAAGTACAAGCAGTACTGATAGTCAAAGAAATTTGCACACAGTATTTATAGACATTTGAACCAGCTTCTGACATTATCTTTTAAGAGGAGACAAAGTTGTCTTTTGATGGTACTGAAGTGTCCTTTTCTTTAGTTTTAAGTTCTTTCTTCTGGATGGAATGGACAGGACCTTCTGCCAAGATCACATATGGCTGACAGTCAGCACAAGGGTTAAGGATTTGTGAGCCGCAAACAGCAGAAATGTCTGGCACATTTTCAATTTCTCTGCACAGCGATAGGGAGAAGCAGCAGCCTTAATTGAAGTATGTCTTCTGAAGGTAATTGCTTCAGAGATAACTAGAGGTACAGCAGTTTGGTGACTATCCTGCTCTTAGTGTGTCTTGCAGGCTCTGTTCATCAGCAGCTCAGAAAGGAGTTCAGAAACCCTGTGGGGTTACAGTAATGAATGAGGTTTGGTTCTGCCTGGTCCTCAACTCTTTGCTTATACAGTCAAATGAGTCCCAGCTCTCCCACGTCAATGTCTCTGAGCTGCCCAGGGCTCTGTCGATTTGCCACTTGCCTGTTTCAGATCTGCAGCCAACTGTCAAGGCCGCTGTGGGAGCTGCTCTGCTCCCAGTCTCTTCCCCTCTCCAAGGCTAGGAGCCTCCTGGGCTTCCCTCTCTCAGCCCTGGGCATCTGTCGGGTTCACAAGGCAGTGTCATGTGTGGTGTTCCTGGATGAGGCAGCCCACAGTGAGCACTGTGGGTCTGAAAGTGAGGAGACAACCAAATGCCATGAGAGATGAGGAAACGCTGATATGTACTCTTCCCTGCCTGCCCCAGAGCTCAGGGTGTGCCCCAACACCTTGGGATGGAGGCGGGCGGCCAGCATCAGGGACTGCTCAGGGAGGCTGGATGTACGGATCCATACAGCTGGATGGGATTCACCCCACGGAGCTGAGAGTGGACAGATTCAGCTAGGAATAACTACGGTGACTCACAGAAGGCATTGGGGACTGGGCCAGTGTTGTGCCTGTCTTTGAGGTGGAGAACAGGGTACAGTCAGCCTTGCCTCGAATCCTGGGGAGGTGCAGGAAGTGCAGCCTCTCTGAGTCCACTCCAAACGTGTAACAGGGCAGGAGGGCACTAGGGAAAGGTCATAGATTCATGAAGTCCAGCTTGGCCTGACTGATGAAATTGCCTTCTGTGATGAAATGCCTGGCTGTGGGGACTGAGGGGGAGAGTAACAGTGGATACTTGGCTTCAGGGAGGCTTTCAACACCATCTCACCATTTTCAAGAAGGAAGCTGTAGAAGAGCTTATCAACATTAGCAATACCAGGTAAGGTGTGGTTTGAGGTCCCCTGGTTCAGAAAGAATGTTGAGGAAATAAGGTCCAGCAAAGGGCGGTCAGGATGATCCTGGGTCTGGAGGACATAGTTACAAGGAGAGGTAGAAAGAGGTGGGATGTTTTAATCCAGGGAAGAGAAGGGGTAGGGGTCTACAACTACTTGGTGGGGCAGTCACAAAACTAGCAGGGATCAGCTCAAAGCAGGTGCAGTTAAAACACCAGTGGGTGATAACATCAAACTGCACTTTTGGAATTTCAAACAGAACTTCAGGAAAATTTCTTCCCTAGGAGTGTGCTACAGCCCTGGAACAGACTAATCAGAGGCGCTGTGGTAGCTCCATCCTTGGAGGTCTTGTGCACTGGTCTAGACAAAGCCACAGCTGACCGGATCTAGTCTTGGCAAAAACCCTGCTCCAAGTGGGAGGTGGAGCTGGATGACCTCCAAAGGTCCTTCTCAGCTAGTATTTCTGTAATCCTGTGATCAGCTTCATTGCTTTGACTGTGGCTGCTAAGCTGGATACTCTAACAAGCTTCCTGCTCAAAAGGTTGGTCACATAGCAGGGAAATAGAGGGTGGTCTGCTCTTGTTTTCTTTGAGCAGCAGAAATGCAGTCCTCACAATATTATTGTCCTGGATGCCCCAAAATTTCATGTGCCAGAAAGTTTGCTCAGTTCTTTCATGGGATTGGATTTAGATGCAGATTTTCAATGTCTAATTTGACAGATAAACTGGAGTATTGCCAGCCAAACTGCCAGAATCAGTACTTCTTTTGCATGATGGTGACAACATCAGACAGATAATGCACCAAGAGGTCTCATCCAGGCAGCAAACCCAAGGAAGGCACCAGACCTGCCTGTAGCATGGCATGAGGGGTGTGGGGAGAGACAGAAACTCTGCACCTCTGCCCACTACTGTCAGAAGAGCACGAGCTGAGAAGTTTTTCAAGCTTTTGCAATGTCCTGCAAGTCCATGGATGTTATTTATAGTTATTTTCACTACTTCAAGCATAAGAAGATCCTTATTGTCGATACTTCTGTTAATCAAAAGGAGGTGAGAAACTATGTTGCAAAACATGAATGGGAAATTTTCAGCAAATACATAAACCTGTCACTTTCTTCAAAGACAAGATAACATATCTGCACTGGTGAAATACTTGCCTTTCCTAATTAATGCACATTCATTTCTGTGAATGAATATCAAGGGATTTAGTGGTGTAGCATGAACTTGTATTCCCTGCAGAGATCTCTCCTGCTGTACTGCTCTGCACAGTAAGAGTCTCTCATTTAGAGCATGGTGTTCAGCATAGGTTCTTGTAGTCTCCTGTCTTTCAATTCAGCATCATTTAAGTCCAATAAACAAATTGCCACCTCTGTCCAACCTGCCTCAGGAAGAGAAAAAGGCTAATGCCACTTCAGAAATGAACAGCCAGAGCACCTACCCTAACAAACTCTAATTATTTCACCATAAGGAGAAACCAGCCAGGATCATTTACACAGAATCAACAACAACAAAAAAAAAGAAGAGTCAAAAAGCAAACTCAGCTGCAATTCTGGTTTGCTAAGAGTTGTACTCATATCATAAATTGTGGTAATTGTTTTTTAATTAAATTAAGTGTGCACATAGCTATATAATTAAAAAGCATGTAGGCGTTCCAGATTTCTTTAGAAACTACCCACCACTTTCAGTCTTGCTGTCTGCTTTAAGCCACGGGGGATGTGAACCAACCTTTCTGAATCTTTGGGAAAACGAAGGGGAAGTTTTAAAAGAGGTGCTCCATCAGAAAGAATGATTTACAGCAGCTGCTGGAAACTGGATCTCTGGGCACTCAGTGGGATGTGCCAGAGACAGGATGGAACAGAAAGGAAGGGGTAGAGCTTTGAACTGAACTTGCTGAAAGCACAGATTGACCCCAGTGCCCAGGGAAATCAGTGGCTCTGAAAGCATTTGTTGCCTTTGGAAGACAGTTTGTTCTGTGTGATTGTAAAAATGTTACATCATGACAATTCTTGTTCTTGTTGCCTTTGTTTATAAGTGATTGTAAAAATGTTATATTGGTTCAATTCTTGTCCTTATTGCCATCTGTTTATGTGGATGTGAGGTCTCCAGCTTTTGTCACAGGACAGACCATGTGTGTGTTTCAGAAAGCACTTAACATTTAAGTTGCTGAGTTCTCTAGTGCATGACCTGGACTTCTCAAGTTTTTACATAAAATGCACCTTAGGTGCCTCTTACTTCTAGGACTGGAGGGACAATTCTTAGTATCCCCTCTGTGTTTTCTCTAAAGGAGTCACTTTGCTTTCTTGTTAGCTTTCCTTCATGACCTGCTATATTGCGTGGTTCCTAAAAAACCCAAACCAAACCAAACTAAAATGCACAGTATTCCACACAAGTCAAGTATTCCAAGTTGTGAAGAGTCACTGAGATATTTCTACATATCTACATCATCACTTGGCATGCTCTGAGATGGATAAGCTTCTCCTTGAAGCTGCAGGAGCTTGTGCCGTGGCTGTTAATGAAAGTGACTTTGAAGGTGAGGAGAGACTGTCAGCAGATCTAGTCCCATCTCCTGACCAGACCCTCTGTCTGTTTCCCACTGTGTATCATGGATTTTGGCTAAATCAGATTTTCTGGTAAGACATCCTGCTATGATGTAAGGAGACGTCAGGAGACTGAGAGCCTTATGCTTCTTTTTCACGCTTCACTAACTTCATTTGGATGAGGTGGTGCTGATACTGTGCAAGGGCTCTACATTTCCAAGGCAAGTATCCTGACTGTAACTTCCAGCCATCATATTGAGGTATTTTCCCTCTGAAGATGCATTGACATTGTAATTAAGTCAATTCACAACTTCTTCAAAGACAGACTGAACTGCTTAAACTCCTTAAGAACATGTCAGTACAGAAGAGCACGCACGTTCTTCTGGCACAATTACACCAGCAAAATAAAGTGCTAGGCACCAACAGAGCTGCCCACAAGGGCACTGTTGTTTTGGGGTAGAAATAGGCTTTCTTTTCCTTTTCTTTTAAACTCGGTCCAAAGGGATCTTGGAAGATCTCCCAGTGCTTTCTCCTGCCTGGGGGAAGATTTGGAGGTAGGTGAGGAGCACCGGAGCCTTTGCAGTAGCTTCACCCCAAAGGCCATGTGTAAATCTGGAGATGCCCTGGGTCCATGACCCTCTTGGATGTGGGACATGAATTTTTACAAGGACTAACAAAAGCTCATGACAGTACCTGCCACTAATTATCCTTCTAGAAAAGCCCAGCACCCCAAGACCTGCTGGACCCCACTTGGCCCTCACAGCCCATGAGACACACAAGTTGAACTGATAGAACACTTCTACAATCACTTATAGAAAAGAGCCATTTCTGATTTAAACCTCAAGGATAGTTGCCTCAGAGGTTGGTTTAGGTTGGGTTGGGGGTTTTTTGTGAGTTTAGAGCAACAGGAATACAAAGGCATGAAAGTTCACTGGAGCCTGTTTCAGCCTGTAAGTGGGTCACAAGACACTGAAGCGCTGAGTGAAATAACACCCACACAAATCAAATAAAAGAGTAGCTAACCTGTATTTAAAAAGAATAATCTTTCTGGATGCCTTAGTCATAGATGTCTTATCCATGAAAAATTCAACACACCAAGCACTTAGTGGAGAACCGGCCACAGAGTATGCCTCCAAAACCAGGTGCAAAATTATCAGACTGATATTAGTAGTTAAATCACCTCCTCTGAATGCTTCAGGGACCTGGGATCAGAAATAATGAAATTCATGATTGTGAACCTTGGAAGCGGTGTCTAGTGATAGCTTTACAGGAGAAAATCTTACCAAAGTATCCCACATGGAAATTGGCCTGAAAAAAAACCAAAAACAAAAAACAAGCATACAAAAAAACCCAAAAAACCCCGCCAAAAAAACCCAAAACCAGAAAGAAAAATTCAACAAACAAAAAACCTGAGGAATGAGGGAGCAGGTAGCGCTGCATGAAACCCTGCACGGACACCAGCTGACATTGCTGAAAGACGGATGCTGCTACAGAGAGCGCTGAGCTGAGCGGGGTTATCATCTAAATAGCTTTGAGAGCCCGCACGGAGGTTTTATCTTTGCTGCTGGCAATTACAGCACTGGCTCAACCAGCACCACGGTTTGCCTGTAATTACCGCGGAAGTTTTAGGCGTTCTGGTGGCTGGGTCTGACTGCTGAGAGGCTGCAGGCAGACAGACAGCCGCGGGTGTGCGGGGCAGGGCAGCGCTGAGGGGACGGGGTTTGTCTCTGGAGCACGTCCGCCTGCAGGAGCCGGGCACGAGTGAGGAGGCTGCCTGGGAAGGGACACACGGAAGCGCCATCCCAAACGCCTGGAGGGGTTGGCTAATGAGATAACAGACCCTTCAGCCTTCTCCGTGCTGGGGGTGGCAGCTGGGAAGCTCTCGCGCGTGTGGCCCAGCCTTTGTCCCTGTGCAGGTGCTGTCCCTCCCGTGGGTGCGCCTGCAGATGCCTGCGGTCTCCCATCGGTGTTTTCCCCAGCCACGCCGCCCAGGGCGAGGGGGCTGGCTGCCTCCAGCTGTTCCGTGTCCGCACAGCTGCTGGGCTGGGGCTTCCCTGGGTTTCTGCTCTGAGTTCTGACCCATGGGGACTGTGCCACAATCTCTGCCTGCCTCACCAGCCTGAAATGAGCTCCCCTGCCTGAGCAGTCTGGGTTTCGCAGGGCAGACCTGCCGAGCCCCTGTTCGCCCGTGCGGCAGCGGGGTGAAGGGCAGCGGCAGCGGGATTTGAATCAGAGCCATGAGTCACTCGGTTTTAACTTACCTCTGCTTCTCAGCTGGGAAACGGAGATAACTGGAAATAATGCAGTTACTCTCCAGCTCTGGGCTCGCCTTGTCATCGTCCTGTGCTTTCATGGTGAAAGGGAAGAGAGCAGGGTATCTCTCCTCCTGCACAATTACATGGTACCTGGATATGTCTATAGACTTCTGGGTGTTCTGTCCTCCCATCAGCAATACCTCTGATTTAGTTTTGGTTTTTAATTGACACTAAGGACCAGAATGGAATCATTTCACAGTGACAATGGTAACAGCTCACATATAAGACAGCAGGAATGTAAGGCTGTCTGCACCTATCGTAATGTCCTGCATGCAGTGTCCTGGCAGCAGAAGTGGACTTTCCTCAGAGAGGTGGTTTCCCACCACCTATTTGAGCTTGAGTGTGCCCTGATGCAGCAGCCCATGAGCAAACCGAGGACGAGAGCCTCCATCTCTGCAGCATCTAATCCAAAACCCCCACACTGATGGTATAAATGACCAGGGTACAGACTGACTAAGGAGGAGGATGCGTTGTAGCCAAATTCTGGGGCACCAGAAAGAAATCCAACAGCATATCACAGGAATGTTTTCTGTATTTGTCAAAATAGCCTCGTGGTTCTCATCAGCTTACAGTCAATGCTTCTATGGTCCCACAGTTCACAAAGGATGGGTGGCTATGGAAGTGCAATTAGTGGGGCTTTTCTCATCAAGCTGTGGTTCAGCTGTTTTTGGATGATGATGAGAACACAAAATACTTTTATTGCCCATAAATACAGACCCTGAAATCTGTGGGAAGTTCCCTTTACCGGTTGAAAACCCACTTTAGGAAGAAAACTAAAACTCTTGACCTTGAAATAGCTTCTAGATTCTAAAAGCAGCACATCTAGCTGCCTGTCACAGACATTAATCACTGCCGTATTTTTCACAGCATGTAAAATTTAAGTAATAGAATCACTGTCCCCATTGCCATTCTTGCAACTAAAAGCTGATAAATAGAAGCACTGACCTCAGCTGGTTGATTTACCCGGTGAGTCATGGTCTTGGGGCCACATATGCTTCCTCTGCTAATATTCTTGTTCCTATTTATTTTTTAAAGTGTGCTGGCATGCTGCGTACCATAGAATAGCTTCTCTAATGGGCAATTCCAGAAATAGAAATATCCCACTGGCTCCCTCTCCTTTGTCAGGGCTTCACAGTCCCCACTTAGCCTACACAGAGCCGCAGCAGCTCAAAGAGATGCCAGCAGAAACAGAGGATGGGCAGAGCTCAGCTGTCAAGCAGTGAATTCCTCTTGAAGTTCTCTGTCTAAGAAGCAACCCGGCATATTCTTCCTTTTCGCATTACAGGGAGCTCAGCTGTCGAGAAAAGTGAAGCAGATGTGGGCTCCTCCACTTCAGCTGCTCTGGGTAGCCTTGTACCTGCCACAGCAGGGTTCTGCCCTCAGCAACAGCTTTGGTGTTGCTCTCAATGAGATTTTTCTCTGCAAAAGTCTTTTTCATGACAGCTGAACAAGAGTTCTGAATCACAGTCAGGTTGGCATTTCAATCAGGATGGTGGTCTACAGCAGGCTCCTTGCCTTGGACTGGGGTCATCCAGGGCAGAAATACAGAAATACAGGGTGGAAAACCCTTCTTAATCTCCTAGACAGAGGTGCTTTGCAACTCAGTAACTTTTTTACATTCACAGGTATAATATTTAATACTGGACATGGCACTTGGTGCTAGAGCTTGGTTGGCATAGTGGTGTTTGTCAAAGGTTGGCTTTGATGATGTTGGAGGTCTTTTCCAACCCTCATGATTCTGTGATTCTGTGAGTGAGTGCCAGCTGCCCTCATGGCCGTACCTGTGTTGATCTAAGCTGGTGAATCATGGTCCCAGGGCCATGTGTGCTTTCTCCATCCAGAGGGGTACAGGCAGGAGCAACTCTACAGGGAAAGGATGAGATGAGGCAGGGCAGAGATGTGTGCTCAGCACCCCCAGTCACACACATGTCCCACAGCAGACAGGATGCCAGGCCAGGAGGGGATGTGAAGGAGGACTATGGTACTTTGCAGCTCGGGCTGGGGAGAAATACCAAAGTGACTGATGGAAGTTGTCAGAAGTGGGTCTGCCAGTATGTAATCTGGCACCATCAGAAATGGCATTTGCTCAATGATCTTCCACCAGCCCTGTAATTACAGCCTCAAAAAGACTGCAATCAATATAATTTTCAAAAGTTGTATCTGTACCCAGACATGGCCCTGGGTCCAGTGGCCTCCCTGCAGGCAGGAACCTGTCTGGTTTGCAAGACAAAGACTTGGCAGAGCCCAGGCTGTCACGCAAGACCCCGTGGCCTTCACAGCCCATAGGTGCTCCCAAGCAGGCCTGGCCCCTTGCAATGAAGACCTGAGGGGACTATTTCTCTGCTGGCCTCCAACTGGGAGACCCAGTGAGAGGCAGCAGGCTTCTGTGCCTCTACCCCATTCCCAGCTTGCAAAGTGGGTACGTGGGACATAACTTGTGAGTTCCCAACGCATTGCTGTGTTGCCTTTTCCTCTCCTGTGGGCAGATCTGTGGTGCTGCAGCTCCCTAAAGGAGTGGAGCAGGAGCAGCTGCTCGCTGAGCTGCGTTGTGCAGGTGGGGAGTGATGGGTTTGCACCTGGGTGTCCCTACATCCCTTTGGCACCAGGTACTTGTTCAGATTGACATTGGGAAGGAAGTCTTAAAAAAAATAAAATAAGCTGGTGCAAAAGCCTTTGGCTGCCTGCGTAACAGCCACTTGGACCACACAAGTGTCACTTAGACCCCTTTGATACTCATGGTGTTTATGGCACTTAGGCTCCTTTGCTCCAAGCAAATTAACTCAAAATCAGACTAGGCCTTGCATTAAACCTGACAGATTCATGATAAGGAGAAGGCTCGTTCATTTCCCACTTTCAGAAAGAAATAGCTTTTGTGCTGACTCACTTCCATGTGGGAATTCTTGAGGCTGGAGAGCCTAATGGGCTGCTGATTCTGGCCCACAGCTGGACCCTTCTCTCTTCACGCATGTCTTCACTCCTCCCTTTTCTGGATGGTAATTCTCTGCCTTCTGACTCTTTAATGTCACTGAAATGGGATTTGTATGGGGGATATTTAGCAATATTGCATTAGTATTTGACATTTCATCTCTTGGAAGTTTTTTGATTATGTTATTTGCAAGGACATTTTTCATAGCTGTAAATTGCAGTCCTTCAGGAGCAGTGTAGCAGTTCAATTTTCTAGGTCTGTCTCTTTGTCTCTTCCTCTCTATCAGGATTTATGGTCATTTATTTGATTCATGGGTCCTTTGGATTTCTTATGCTTGTTACAACGCACCTGTGTCTCAATGGCACAGAAAAATGTTTATTTGAAGTAACAGCTCTGGCTTGCAGTGCTTTGGATATGATACAAAAATAGAACTGTGTAGAAAACCTTTTTTATTAACTTTTTCAGAATTCTAGACCCCAGGTAGTTCAAGCTGAATAACAACATGTTTCACCAAAAAAAGGAAACCAAATATTGGTTGCTAGAAATGACCACTGAGGGAAGAGCTGGGAGCTCTTATGAGAGATTTTTGCTGCTTCACAAGTCTCCATATCACATGCTCCGAGGACTACAGAATTCAAGTGTGCAGTTTTTTTCCATTAGCCAGTTAGTATTTTGCTAGCCTTGGATCTCTCTCTCTTTTTTTTACCTCCATGTTTAGTTTTGGGGATTTTGTTTGTTTGTTTGTTTGTTTGTTTGTATTTAACCATTAAGTAGAAGAAATACAAAAGCAAATGTTACAGTGTAAATGACTCAGTGAAAAGGTGTTCAGAAAGGCTGCTGTGGCTGTGCAATGCCCGTCTGATAAATGCTAACTACAGCCCAGGTAGCTAGTGATATGCTTGTGCTTCTGGTTGTTTTTTATTTTTTTTTTCCCCCAGAAAAGTCTCACGATGAAGGATTTCTAACTGTTACAAATGAAATTTGGGGAGAAACCTGTAGGAACAAAAAACAGTAATAAAAAAGGATGCTGCATACACTATACTGTTAAAAACTGACAGATTAAACTAAAAACTCTCTCCTGAATATTGAATGTCTTCATGCAGTATTAAAGGGACCTTCGTGATCCACTAAGACAATCTGACAGTGCACCTAATTTCTGCCTTGCCTTCATTTAACAAGATGATTTTTCCTTTCTTCAGCACTTTACATCTGAGATTCCACATGCCTTGGACAGGCACCTGCCATATGGACCCCGAATAGATGAAGATGTAGGTTTTTTGTCCTTATTTGACATGGTAGAATATGAAGACATAGAGTTATGGAGAACTCAAAAACCTGTTGAGAGAGAGCTGCCTTTGGAAATGGTACATCCCTTTCAGAGCTGCTTGAATTTCCAGAAAAATCATTGCTGTTATGAGCAAAAGATTTAAAATATCTCTTCCTTTCTTATTTTTTTCCAAGTTTAGAAAAATAGTTACTGGCAGATGGCCTGCAGTGCTCAGCACTCATTCAAATAGCACTGAAATATTAGGAATTTCTATCCATGTGTCCAGGCACACAGAGACCCACATGCACAAGAAGAGACAATTCTAGGCTGAGTTTTAACGTGATTTTTCAAATCAAAGCATACTTGGAGGCAGATGTCAGACCAGATTCAAGCTAAATTTGTAGGCTGAGCTCATCAGATGAATGGTACTATCTGACTGCAAAGGATTATAATGATGAACATGTGTGACAAGCATTTTATTGAACAACGAGTAGACTGTTCAAGGGATTTGTCTGCGGCAAGTGCTTCCTGCAAGGAGAGGACATCAGACTGGTTGTTTGTGTTATGAAATCAGGCTGATCCCTTTGGTTCTGGTGGACTGTAGCCCGTGTTGGATAAAGCAGAGGGAAAGCAGGAGCAGTGCCAGTACCCAGGAAAAGGGGAGTGCTGGCAGCTGGGTAGCCTTGGGGCAGTGCTTCTCCAGAACTCCCTAATCTCTTAAAACACTTCTCTTTGCACAGCCCTTGATTAATGTGATACTAACTAGGCACTGCCTCTGCTATTTGTGCATTAAGGCTGTGGACATTCCCTGCTGACAGATTGCTTTGGCAATGTTTAAGCAAGGCTTGGTATCTATCGCACAGTTATTTGACAACCCCTTGGTGCCGGTTCTGTGCAGAAAGGGTTCAATCGGGGCTTTTCTTATCATCCTGTCGAGACAGCACACACTCAACCATTGCAAATAAAACATTCTGGCTTCTCCTATAGGTATGAGCAGGTAAAGATTTTTGTGCAAAGATGGAGTTCAAATTGAAGAAGGTGCTTTTGAAATGGTAAATGACTCTCTGTATGTGACCACATATTTAGTGAAGAAATCTAATGAATTCTAAGACACACAGAGGCATTGCTGTAGGCAAAGGGAGGAACTGATTACCTAATAATAGAAATCAAAGAAAAACAAACACAGCATCAGAGCAGACTTGATAAACACTGCACAATATAAAGAGGGGGATGACTAATTTGCTAAAGAAATTAGCAAAAAACCTTACCTTGATGAGAAGCTCTTAAGATCTCTAGTGACTGATTTATTTCAGCCTTAGAATTTATATATCTTTTTCTTTGGTCTCTTGTCCACAGTCAAGTTCATCCAGTTCATCCAGGGTGAATTTGTCCTTTGATATCTTATATCACTGAAATTGAAACAGGCGTTGATCTTAGAATTCCATGGAAGAGAGTCTTTGGAGAACTGTGTCTTATGTATATACCAAAACAATCTAAGGCTTTTACCCTCAGGAGCTTGGAAAATTTATATTTCTATGAAGAGTTGTAGCTGAGTGTTTGAATTTGAGACTCTTTGACTTGTAATAATGACTTTGGTGTCTTATGGTATTTATATAGAGTACATATCTTAGACTTTTGCAGAAAATGAAAATTTAATGCGTGATATCCACAAACAATACAGAATAAATGTATCTAAGTGCATATTTTCTCATTTTAAATTTTAGATCTTGTTGATATGGCCCTTTTGCTTCCTGCCCTTTACTTCTCCACCCCTGTATGTTCGAGGCAGTTATGCTTCTGTTTCATGCTAATTCAAACTAAATACTTCTGAAGGGTTGACCACTTTTGTGCTCTGGGAGAAACTCATTGCATCTGGGGAACTTTACATCCTAGTCAGGCTTGTGGTTAGTCTATGAAAGTCCAGGAGAGACATAAATGGAGAGAAATCCCGGCTGAGGGAGTCACAGCTCTAAGCTTGTTTTTCCCCCTTACTGTAAAGATGTAGTAGGGTTCCAGAAAGGAGTGAAAAAATATTGGATCAGAATCATTGTTTTTTCATTATTGCTGCTCCCGTTTGTGGTTGATGATCCAAATTAAAGCTGGAACAAAGTGGAATGTCACTGTTACAAATGACACAAGGCTGCGCAGAGCCAAATTGTGACTGCGGTTTCGAGCCTGCCGTGACTGTTCACTTTCTGTGCAAGGCTCTATCCAACTTCCAAGATTTCTCTTTCTCAGCCCTTTTAGTCTCATATTTACTGCAGCACATTATGGAGGAGACATATGTAATGTGTTCCCTCTCTTGGGCTTTGCTTATGCAAAGAAAATCACTGTCACTGCTGCTGCGGTGGAAGCAGCACGGATACAGTCCTTCAAAGTAAGACAGCGTCCTGGAAAAATTGCTCTGCTTTTAAAGTAATTATTTCCAAATAAAATTGGAACAGTGTGCCCACCTGAGGACCATGATAACTCTAGGTTATTACTGTAATCATGCTGGTTAATTTTTCCATGTAGAATAGTTCATTTTAGCCTCCTTGTGAATGGAATTTATAATAGCACAGCCAGTGGTGGCTTGTCCTTGGTCTATTTTATACCAGCTATGTCCATGGGGGAGTCTGAGTAAAGGGCAGATGCAAGATGAGAGAGAAGATTATTATATCATAATAAAGATGAAGGGTACCAGTTTTGTTCCATAAACACAGCAAAGCACAAGTCTTGCTAGTGCAGCTCACAATGTGTCAGGACTCACGCTGTGGTTTTTAAATCACAGCCTGAAACTTGGAAGCTGCTTGGGGAAAGTCATAATTCAGGTTAATCAGTCCCAGATACTTATTGCCCCACTTTTTGCTGTCAGTGGTGGCAGCATTATGTGCACCCTACCTGGATATGACGATGCTGTGCTTTTTCATTTACACTTTATTCTGTACCTACTGCTAGACAGTCTGTCCTCAAGCCACTAAAGAAGACCCATCAAATCAGCCACAGGAAAACTTCAGAATAATGTAAACCTCCATATCTGGGGATTCCAGGGAGAGCTGAGGGCAGGTCACAGCTCAGCAGATCTGCCTGAACTGCTGGATGCTGTCCAGCCATCCCCAGAGCTCAGCAGAAGACTGACACTGCTAGGGTGGCATGGGTCAGGGCAGAAAATCCTGCTTGCTCTTGGAAAATGTGACAAAATTACAGATTGCTGAAGATGGCATTGGGATAAAATGTTGTTAGGATGACAAAATTCTGCTGTGTAGCAACTCTGAAAGTACTCCATGTTTCTGAAAATACGCTACTGAAGTTCAGTCCTGCTCATACCGCCACACAAGGTTATATGATCTCAGGAGCATTTGGATCTTGAGTATTATTCCATTGGCCTAATCTGGTCTTTCTCTCTGCTCTCTGGTTTCTCTCTTTTCCTTGGGCAGAGGAACCTCTTCGAGGACCTCTGGGGTCCAGATAACTGTTTTGGTTTCACCACTCTTCCCTTATCTAAAGCAATATAAAATGAGACTTTGGGCACTCTCTGAGAGGTGAAGTATGAAAGACACAAAGGGATATATTTAATCTCTACTCAGCTGGCATCTGAGAAAAACATAGAATGCTACTGATGCTATCAACATCTGACCAGGCTGCAAAATACAAGTACTGCAATTCCTGTATATCAACGTCGGGAGATCCATACTCACAAAACCCCATTTAATTAGGATTTTGATGCTCATATTGCATAAAAGGTGCATAACCTTCAGGAAGAGCAGTAGGAAAAGTAGTGTTTCTCAGATGTGTAACAGGAGAATGTAAAACACTGCTGTCAGCCTCCAGAATGACTGATTCTGGTTGTAGATAAAGCTGACCTTTCCACAGAGATCTGCAGAATAAACCAAACACATATAGCACTGTATCTTTCCCACCTTTTGGCCTGAAATCAGAAGATATAAGCTGTGATTGATTTACATCACAAAACCGAATGCCAACAGCTGCCTATGAAAGCTTAGTAAAAGACATTGTTTATGAGCATCAGCTTTGATTCCAGCGTGTAATCCTGCCAGAGGCCAAATGCTCTGCAGCAGGAGCACCCAGCCTTCAGTGCTTTATATTGTTATCTTGCAATTGATGCAGAAAATGGGGAAAACGGACACTAATGACTTTAGAGAAATTTAAGGGGTATTGTTATATAGGAGGAAAGAAAGCTAAAGCACTCCCTTTCCATGCCACTTCTATGTTGGTGTAACCCCTGAAATGAACAGAATTACTCTGATTTGAATAAGAAGTGATTCAGGCATAATCTGCTCTCTTGCCTTAACAGATAGGTTGGACTCGTGGACCTTTAAAAAATTAGGATAATGGGTAATCAGAAGTTAGTGCATATCTATTTTGGTGATTCTGATCCATTCAGCAGCTGCTGCTGCTGAAGTTAATCATAGTATTTGCATGGCTATTGGATATGATTTCCCAGCAGAACTGATCACAAGGGAAAATTGTGCCCTGATAAAAGGGCTCAGCATTTTGGGTGCCATGGGGCCTCTGGGAATTCCTCATGTCCCACCGGCACACAATCACAGTTTTGAAGTGGGGAGTCAAAGGGTATAATTCTCAGAGCTAAACTGCTTCACCCCATCACCCATCTTGCTGTTGTGAGCCAGCACCAATTCCAGAGAGCTACCTGGCAGCACAGAGGAGTGATTTGCAAGCATGTCTGTTCTCATGGGGATAAATAATGAACTGAGCATCATTCAAAGGCAGGTTCCTAGAAACAGGGAGGAAAAGTCACAAATGGGGGCTGAATTAGTTTGATATTGCAGTGCTTTTAGAGATGCCCTGGTACCCTGTGACTTTGCACCGGCAGGGGCACAGGGCAGCATTAGCCACATGGTGTCTTGATTGGTGGCACCCCCAAATCTGTTGTCACTGACATTTCATTGAATTGTGAGCTGGATTAACCCCGGCCCTGCAGGGAACCACCAGGCTCACACTGCAGTGTGAAGATGCAGGGGAAAACCAAGGTGGGACGAGGTCTTCGTGAGCACTGTGGATTAATGGGATCTGCCGAGGTGTCAGCATGTTTGCTGGCAGTACTGGTGGAAAAAACTCCACTTGCTGGGAGCTGCTCTCCCGGCAGTCCCAGCCGGTGTGGCTTGCTCCATGTGCCTGGGATTCCCTCACGGAAACAAGGTCACCGACAGGAATCACACACCTGTTTTTTGCACCTCATCCTGGAGTTCATCATTGTGAAAGGGGTTGGGTTTCTTTTCTCGTTGCTTGGCCTGGCCGACACCAGGCAAACCTCCCTGCTCTGCATGGAGGGTGGTCGGGGGTGTGCTCTGCTGTGCTATTCTGTTTGCATGGAAGCATTTTGCTTTCACAGAACAATCCAGCTCAGCTCACAGCATCCTTCCCGTGCTGAAGAGTCCTAAGGCACTGCCTGGTACCTCGTGCCGAGCCTGTCACTGCAACAAGTGCCTCTAGACAACCTTCTGCTCTAAACGCTGAGCTTGATTTAGTTATCAGCCCAGACATTGCCATCATGAGCAATCATCTTCAAAGAAGTGATAGGCAGAGCATCTGGGCCAAATTGTAACGTGATTACCTGACAGAGTCTTTAATAAAGATAATACTTTTGAGACCCTTTGGTTGATCTGAATTATCTTTTTTTTTTTTTTAAATATATTTAATTTTAGAACAGCAGTGCTGGAAGCACACTCCCTAAGCCTTGTAAAGGGGCATGAGTCAGGAAAGGATTCTGGCTTGAAAGAAAACAGAGACACTGACCATTCCCTTTTGCAGTGCCTAGGGAAAGTGAACCTGAAAAAGCAAATGAACATTTCAGAATGCAGTTTGATTTTAATAATCATAAGGTTTCTAGTAAAAAAAAAAAAGGAAATAACTTTATTAAACAATTAGAAAGGATCAGTTTAGATTTAAAAAAAAAAAAAAAAGGAGTAATTCACTGTTCATTTAAATCATCCTTGGAACTAGTACTGCCCGCTGAGCGAGAACCGAAGATAAAAGCGATACAAAGAAAGCGTTTAAAGGACTTGAAAAATCCCGATGTGCCCGAAAACATTAAAACCCTG